>VXBI01014663.1:127425-205134 GCA_013397375.1 Toxostoma redivivum | reverse complement strand
CAGATAGAAGCCAGAAAAATGACCATTATTTGTAGGGTTTCTCTTGACCATCAGCAATTCCAGTGAAGCTGCCTTCAAATATTTATGTATCCTATACTGAGTTTCTTAGGAAATCAGAGCTCCAAATGAGTCTAATGGATCCTACAGTGTGTTCAGCAACATCATAAAGAACTTTTATTCATGTGCACATCACTACAGTGTTCCAAATTTGCCATTGATTGAGGCATTTCCAAGCTGGATGTGAGGGAGAAGAAAGTAAGAGAGAAAAGAGAACCCCTAGAAAAGTTTAAAATGGAAAATCTACTTCCATCCTCACAGAGAAAGCACCACATTCACCTTTATCACTTCTACTTCTTAGAACCATGGAATATCCAGAGTTGGAAGGGTCCCACAAGGATCATTGAGTCCAATTCCTGGCCCTGCTCAGGACACCCCAAAAATCCAATCTGTGGGTAACCTGAGCAGACATTGGTAGCCAAACTGGCTACAAAGGTAGAGAGATAATGGGATCATCTTCTTCTGATTTCTGTAGTAAATGTTTCCAAAAATGGCAGAAATTGTTGTGCTCAAGTCACAAATCACTAAGGAAGTAGCCTTAGACACATTCAAAAACCAAACAAAGAAACATCCCCCCAGAACAAAAAAAACAAACAAAGAAACAAAACAAAACAAATAAAAAGCAGGAGAAGGCAAGATTTCTAGAGAGTTGTACACTGTGAAGAAATTAATCATTTATGCCAAAAGACAACATTATCCCCAAGAAGACTGGAAGGAACTGTAGCTATGAATAAACCAAGGATGGAGATGAACAGAATGCTTCTTAAAATACCTGCATGGAGAGACTGGAACAGGTATCCAGAGAGAGTAGGAGACCAAGCTCAGTTTTCTGTTATGATTTAGCGCTCTTGACATGACTGCCTGGGACAGAACAATCCTGGAATCTAACCCAACAAACCATTTCCAAGGCCACAAGGTGATTTTTTTTTATCACTGTCTGCATCATCTGCTGCTGTGTAACTTCTCTTTACCCACTGCTCCAGCTTTAAAATGCAGGTGGGATTATCCCTTCAGGTCCCTCTTTAATTACTCCCAAAAGCATTGATACAGCAAGGATCAGGGCTGGGTCCATGACAGGACATGTGATGCACTATCCAATATCTTTATTTTTAACTGAGACTGCTTGTACCCTGCGTTAAAAAGAAAGGATTATTTTCCCCTTTTTATTATTTGTTTTAATTTCAGCTGTCCAGCAGAAATCTTTCTGACTTCTGCTGAGTTGCACAGGCACAAGAAGGGAAGAATCTGGCTGGGCATGTTCTCTATGGGACTGATGAATGACTCTAGTCTCTCCCAAACTATTAGAGGATAAATCTGTTTACACACAAAAAATTGACCTGGGCTGGTGAGGTGGGACTAGAACCAGGAAACTGGCTTGTCCCAGAGGTAAAAATGCATTTGCAGCCAAGAGCATTAGTAACTCAAGACCATAAACAAGCCACAGCATCATTAATTACTCAGACAGGGGCAGCCGCAGAAGCAGTGAGAAGACCCAAAAGCCAACTGTAAATAGTTCATTGAGCTGATTAGTTCAGGAAAAAAATGAGTGGGCAGTTTTGGAGGTCAGAGGCCATGGCACAAGTCAGTCTCAAGCCAGTTTGCAACTGGACAATGGCATGAGAAAAAGCTTAATTTCTGTCTAAAAAAAATTCCAAGCAAAACCAGCAAAGTCACTTAAAAAACAACAACAAAAAAAAAAAAAGGAAAAAAGGTTTATTCAGCAGGAGAGTAATCACTGCAATTTTGAAGCACAGAAGGTAAGGCTACTTGCTCCAGAAGTATTTAATTAAGGACACAGACGATTAGTTAAATCTAATGGTGCTTTTATAGGGAGGGTACTGAGAAGACATCACTGCTGTCAGGAGGGCATATCCCAGGTATAGATGAGCCATCTTCATACACACAGGCAACAAAACTCATCCAAATTCCATGAAAAACACCAAAAAATGGAGGGATATGAACACTATTAATCCATTCCATAATTAAACAAACCATGAGACCTCTGGGAAGGTCCCTGTCCCTTTACCACACTCACATGAGGACCAAAGTATTGTTCTTGGGTCTCTCAGGGTCATGGTGGGAGGATGAGCCTAAAATCAGAAATCTCAATTTCAAATACTAAAGAAAACATCCTGGGAAGCAGAGGAACTGTCTTGGAGCACATGAAGAGCCTTGTTTCACTGAATGTATATTTTCTGCCTGGTAACTCCTTGTTAATTCACAAGAATCTTCCCAATGTTCATTTACAGCATGATAAATTAATTCAGAGACAGATTATTTACTATAGTGGAAACCATCCTAGTGCAGAGTTTTAAGCCCAACTTGCTGAAAATCCTGTGAGTGTAAACTCATTGAGGAATTCAGTGCAACTTTCCAGTTTGGATACAACAGGATTGAGTTTTCCTTTCCAGAGCCCTGTTACAGGGCACACATAATTTACACATCTCTCTAAACCAGCCATTTCTCAAAGTACAGAGGCTTCTGAGACAAATTAAAAACGGCAATTTAATGGCAATGAGAAAATTACAGCATCAAGTTGTTTACACAAGCAGGATAACCAAGCCTGGTGACTGTGTCAGCCTTTGCACTGTGCAAATATTGTCTCCCAATTGAATGATCTTGAGTTACACTTACTAATCTGAGAGCAAATATTGCAATGCAAAGATTAGCTCAACAATTTGCCGACCACCTGCAGGAAAAGTAACCAAATTATGTCCTTATGTGTCAGCAAGCAGGATTTCTAAATGGGTGCTACAGTAAGTGGGGTGGGAAGAGTGAGGCTCATCCACCCCAACGGTGCCAGAGAGAGGTGATGATGTTTTTTTGGATCAGGCAGGATGATATATAGAATCACAGAGATGTTTGGGATGCAAGGGACTTCTGGAGGTCATCCCCTGCCAAGGCAGGGTCACCTGAAGCAGGTGACACAGGAACACCTCCAGGTGGGTTTGGAATGTCTCCAGACAGGGAACTCCACCCCCTCCCTGAGCAGCTGTTCCAGTGCTCTAACACCCTCAGTGCAAAGAAGTTCTTCCTCAATCTGAGGTGGAATTCCTGGTGTTTTAGAACCCCTTGCAAGAGTCCCAAGTCAGCTGTGAAGGTCAGAGCACCAGTGTGGGATCCAGCCTCAGATTTCCCACAGCTCCCAGGGAAGCATAGGGAATACAGGTGAGATGGTACACAAACCTTCTCCATAGCAAACCTGGGGGTTTGCAGTGATTTACCAGGCAAAGACTGAAAAGTGCTTGGAAGAGGGAAAACTCTGTTTAGGCTACAGCTTGGTCTGTGCTATGCATAAAACACAGCAACCAGACAGCAAAACCACACAATCCAAGGACACACATTGACTCTGCCTTAATTGCATCCACATCTCCTCAGCCAAAGCATCAGGGCCATTGATTATTACTGGGCACAACCATGTACCCAGGGCAGGATCTGATGCAGAGCAGAGCATTCATAATTATCACTGCATCACAGGGATAACCGCAGGTGTAATGAGGTGCAAAGGGCTTGGCCAGCACCAGAGGCACAGTCACTTCTCTAAGATGCATCACAGAATGGGAATGGTTTGGGTCGGAAGGGTCCTTTAAGCTCATCCTGTTCCACCCCCTGCCATGGGCAAGGACACCTTCCACTACCCCAGGTTGCTCCAAGCCCCATCCAACCTGGCCTTGGACACTTCCAGAGATTGGGCAGCGACAGATACTCTGGGAAACCTGTTCCAGGGCCTCATCACCCTTTAGCAAAGAATTTATTCACATTATCTAATCTAAAAATACTTTTCACTTAAGGGAATTACCCTTTGTCCTATTAGTCCACACCTTTGTGAAAAATCCCTCTCCAGCCTTCCTCTAAGCCTCTTTTAAGTCTTGAAAGAATCATTTCCTCTCACACTGAGCTATAGGGATGCAGGATTTGGGACTCCCAGCAGCCACCAAGACTGTCCTGCTCCTGGAGAAGCAGCTGGCAGTGACCATCAGTGGTGGTGTGTGACTCCTGCAATGAAGACAACCCTGCACCTGCCCCTCAGGTAGAGAATCTCACCCTGCACAGCTGCTATTTCAGTAATGAGAGCTGTTGGAGCAGCTCCTCCCAAGCTGCGAGCTTTCAGAGGCGCTCTCAAACTCGGTGTCCTGTTTAGCTTTAGCACATCAACAACATGCTGCCCTCAGCCTATCTGTGTGCATTATCTGCTGCTCTAATGTATCGTGTACTGAGCCACAGCATCATTACAGGTAAGTGCTCAGGTTTAAATGCAAACATAATTGCATAATGGGGTACAGCCAGGAAGAATAATGCAGGAAATAGAGCCAGCTCCATCTGATAGTGCAATCTGACTGGAACGCTGGCCCTTCGGATCAAAGGCGCAGCCCAGATGGGGCAACCAAGAGTAAGAGTGCTCTGTTGTATCTTTATTGTCATCATCAAAAACACTTATCCACCACAAAGGTAAAAAGGTGAAGATGGGACTCGTGCAGAGAAGGTCACAGAAGCAACAGGGTATCACTGGGTGATGGGGGCAAGGAAGATGTCACACCCCAGCAAAGGCCACTTTTGCCCTGTCACTCCAAGCTGAATTCGCCAGCTCCTAATGGGAATCTGAGCACTGAGTGGCATTTAGAACACTGGGAACACCCATGCCATTTTCTTGCAGTCAGGGGTGTCTCTTTAAACTGTGATAAATCCAGATAAAGCCTCCCACCCTACTCTGCAAGGAGCTACTCAAAGAGGGGAGAACATTCCCAACACAAGACGCCTTTGAAATGAGAACATGTCTGCAGCAGATATGTACACTTTAATACGTTTATTTTATGTAGCTAAAATTAGAACTAATTCTCAATTGAACAGAGCTTCTATCTATTTAATTTTAATTTTTTTTCTGTAGTTTGAGCTCACAGTGGCACACAACAGATGATTTCAGGAGTGCAGACAGCCCCACAACAGAAGCCAGAAGGCAGCTGAAGTTAACTTAGTGCACTTTGAACCACTTGCCCTGAATGAGAACGCCTCCACTGAAGAGAGCATCACACACGTCATGAGACAGTAACTGCCCTTGTCATTACAGGAGATTTTAGCTCAAACTTCATTCAAATCAGACAAGATGAGAGCCTATAGTGAGAGAGAACCTCTCCACCAACACACTGCCCTCTGAACTGAGAAGCCTTTGAGTTGAAAGCACAAACTGCTGCTGTTTGAGCTGTAAAGACATCCCTCTGTCTGTAGCAGGGCTGTAACAGCTCATCTTTGTTGGGAATGCAGATCCCCTGCAATAATCACTCCATGGCCTTCACTCCCTGCCCTCCCACACACACACTTGTCTGCCTGTTAATCATTTGGCAGGATACAAAACCCAGGGTCCTTCTACCCAAGGATTCCTGCTGGCACATCCTTACCCCAGTATCTGAACACATTCAAGTGCTAAAGAATGCAGATGTGTGCTGAGTAATATTCCAAGGGTGAATTTCGTTTTGGAGAGAGTTGGGTACCATCCTAGTGCACATACACCAAAGAGAACGTAGGTAAAAGTGGAAACACCAGCTATCACCACCTGGAGAAACTCACCCATGATACCTGTATTCAAATCCTTCATGTACCTGACAATCCAGAAACTCCCTCCTCCAGACTTCAAACTGAACATTGGCTTGGGGCCATGCCAGTGACCAGGACTTGCAATCCTTTCAGCATGGAAAAAACTCAATTTCTGGGCCCAACACTGGGCCATCTCAGCTTTGGAGCCACATTTTTAACTCTGTAGCTCCATCCCCTGACTCACCACTATAGGGCTCCCAAAAAGTCACTGCAGAGCAACACTGACTGCCCAACTTCTTCTGAACCAATTCATTTCAGAGAGTCATGCAATCACAGACTGGTTTGGATGAGAAAGGACTTTAAAGACCATTTGGATCTAACTGTCTACCAGAGCAAGGGACACCTTCACTATCCCAGGTTGCTCCAAGCCCCATTCAATCTGGTATTGAACACTTCCAGGGATGGGGTAGCCAAAGCTTCTCTAGGAACCTGTACCAGAGTCTCCCCACCCTCACAGAGAAGGATTTCTCCCAAATATCTTACCTAAACCTACCACAGAATGGTCTGTGCTGCCTTCCTGTGCCTGCCCTCCTAGTGAGCTCAGGGAAAAGCTCTCCTCAACACTGAAAGCAAAAATTGCATCTTCTACTCACCAAACACAGGTGAAGGCAGGAAGAAAAACTGCAAATAAAGGTGAATTAGAGAATGAAAGAAAAAGAGAGTGTGTGTGAAAGAGGGAGCACTGTAACCCCTAAGCTGAGCCTGACCCTTGATCACAATCCCAGACCCAGAAAAGATGTGTGAAAGCAGGAAAATAAATCAATAAGCAAAACAGTAATCTCTTTCCTCAATTTTATTTGAGGAAGTTCAAATTTGCCCAGCTCCTCACAAACAGTCTTTGGCTAAAATCACCACTAATGAGCTCTGACATTTGAAATTTAACTGAACATGAGCTAACAGCTCCCAGCCCTCCACCACCCAGGGAGCTGACCGGGAATATTTTGTTAAAGTCATAGACAGGGCTAAACTGAGCTTTATTGAGAAGACCCAGCATTCAGAGGTAAGTGTTTATAGCACCCACTTCACCTGAGCTTCCCTGCCCTGGCACATCTGCTTTTCTTCACGGAGACCACAGAGCTCTCAGTCCCCTCCTCTCCTCCCCAGCGCAATTATTTGCTGATTTTTTACGAGGTCCCCTTACGATCCCTTAATGAAGTCCTTTGCTCTGCAGCAATTCACGAGGACAGATTGGACACGAGGGGCTTCCACTTAGGGAGCTGCCAATCAGGGGATGGTACCCAGCATTTAGCAGCAGTTGTTAAGCCAGTCTATCACCCGGCTATTAGAGGCTCATCACGAAAACAGCTTGCTTTTACTAGCAACCACATCAAATTAACCCTTTCCTTAGAGACTGTGGAGGCCTCGAGTAGATTCAACGTGGCAAAGAGCTCTGGTTTTCCCTCCTGCTGCAGCAAATTTTTTTGTAAGTTATTAATAAACACTCTCTGAACTGAAATCTCCCTGCTTTAAATTTGTTTTTTTCCTCTAGCTATACACCTAATTCATATTTTAGTCTATGCTAAACGTCGTGATAGTGCCAACAGTAACAAAACCAGTTTGATGTAAAAAATATCAAACTTTAAAAAAACCCTAAACAATACTATTTGTCCTTTCTCTATTCCTCACTCTAAACTCTGTGCACAGAAGAAATCATGATACAAGATGATTGTCTCTCCATAACTACCAGTGGTTTGCTACAAGACCAAATTTCTAGGATTTTGTTATCCTCAGGATTGATTTTTTTTTTCCCCAAATAAGTTAAATATAACTGGGTTTCCCTCCCATTTTACCCAAGGCTTCTTCTCACTTCTTGTGGAATGGGTGGGACACCTGATCTTGCCCTCATGGCAAGAGGACAGGCCAGGCTCAGAACTTTAGAGCTACATCCATGGCCCAATTTCATCAGGAATCCCTTCAATGATCCCACTCTGGCCAAGACTATGCCACTGAAACCTCCCAGATTTCAGTAGAGGGTCACCACATGCCCAGTCCTTGCTGAGTGCTGAACCAGATCCCAAAAATATTTGGGAAGGTGTTGTAGGTCAGCCAGTGCCTCTGGAACACAGAAAACACCGTGTGGAGCATCCAGCCCACAGTGCTGCTCTGTTTGGGACTGGGGAGAGCAGAAGTCAGAGGGGACATGGTCCTCTGTTAGTGACACAAGGGGCTGAAAGGAAAGGAACATCTTTATCCCAGGTCACACCACACCAAGGACAAGGCCATCAGCTATTTTAAGCCATGCTCCAATGTAGAACAAGCCTGAGCTAGGTGTATCTCCAAGTTTTCCCATCAAATTCAAGTTGGGAAGCTGGAGAAGGCACAAGGCTTCCTCCAACTTCACCCAGAGCTCAGGCTGGACACCCCAGCACAGTCCCAACATTCCCACTCCCCTTCCCCAGGGAGACAAAGCCAGGCTTTGAGACACCCAGTCTGGTGCAAGGATCTACATCTTTCCAACACAAACCATTCTGTCAGAACACATCCCACAGGTGGAGAACCAAAGCTGTAGTTTCAAACACTGACAGTCTTTCTCCCTCCAAAATGGTGAATTGCTGAAGGAGTCAATTAGAGTTTTTGTCATAATTAAACAGAAAAGTGGCAGCAACACTCTGTGCAAGCACCTGGGAGCAAGTGGAGAGAACACAAGCCCACAGTCACTCAGGGAGCTTCCCCACACCCTCCTGACCCTTATTGGAGCTTTCCTTTTGTAGAGGAAGGGAAAGATTTGCTTTCTGTTGCCTGAAGGACCACTTCCAAAATAGCACTTTTCACTCCAAATCTGTTTCTCTTAAGGGTTGGGAGCAGGCATGAATGGAGGGAAAAGAAGGAAAAAAAAGGTTCTCATTAAACTATGCCATATTCAGTTCTGATTTCACACAGGTTTGTATAAATGCATATGGAAAAGCTTTGAGGTGCTCTGGATGACAGGGACTGGCATCCCATCCTGGGGATTATGGCACTGCATCCTAGGATACCCTGGGCATAGATTCCAATGCACTTCTCAGTGCAGCTGTATGAGTGGTGGGGAGAAGAGTGTTCCCTGGAAAGCCACTTAGAAGAGAGGAAACAGTTAAACCTCAAACTGGGAAGCAAAAAGTTAAAGGAAAATAAAACCACACCACAAGAACATCTCCTAAATTTCCCATTGCAGCCCAAGGCTGAACCCATTAAAAGCGAAAAAAAAAAAAAAAGAAAAAGAAAAAATATAAAAACAGAAAAAATAAGAGAAGTAATTTTGCTTATCCTTTCCTCACAAACCTAGCAGCCCCTTTTTCCTATTATTTATTTATTTATTTACCTTCCCCTTCCAGACCAAGGCCCTTATTTTCTCATTTAGTCCAACTGAAATTGTCCTCCTGGAATGACCTTTTTTTTCCTTTCTCTCTCCTTTCCTTCTTCCTCACCCCCTCCTCCCTGCTGCCTCCAGGCCATTGCCCTCGTGCCAGTAACTAGATAACACACTCTATCAGAGATTTTTTAAAAAATCATTGCAAAGGCACTGGGGCTGATAGTGGCATCAATCCTTGCCTGACACGGGCTCGGGTCAACCATTTATCTCTTCACATTGCCTGTGGTTACTGAGGAGCCCATCTTGGTTCTCTACATCTTAACAACTTTGCAGATGGTACCTCTCTGCTCCAGCAGCCTCCACACCCCAACACTGGTTTTGTGGCTTATTTTTATTAGGTTTTTTTAATGGACTTTTTTTCTGTGAGAGTCTGGTGGGTTTTATTGCACTCCCTCCTTCTGAAAACAACACTGTGACCAAAATATTAAGTTAAGAAAACAGGTAATTTGGAGATGCAAGGGTGGGCTTGCTGGGCTGTTAAAAGTGCATATTTATGAAAATACACACAAAATATTTAGAATAGTTTCATCTAGTCCTATTCCTGATGTCCCATCCTGTGTGACATGTCTGTTTTTGGCTGGTTGCACTGCCAAAGGACCCAGGAACTCTACTCACAGCCCAACATAAAGTCAGGTTCTATCAGGATACTTGCTACTAAATCCAGTGAAACTATTCACAAACCTCAGCAAGTTGTGATTCCCCATGGCCAGATAAAGGGTTCTGGGTTTGCATTCTCTAAATGGATACACAGGAATTAAATATCTTATTGTATAATAATTCTTCTTCAAGTGGAGAAGAGGGCAGCTGCTTTATTACCCCCCTCCAAACAAACTTCATATCAAACTGGAATCTGCTCTGTTCCTTCCTCATCCCTGGAAGTGTCCCAGGCCAGGTTGGACAGGACTTGGAGCAGCCTGGGATTGTGGAAGGTGTCCTTGCCCATGGCAGGGGGATTGGGACTGGTTGATCTTGAAAAGATTCTTTCCAACCCAAACCGTTCTGTGACTCTATGATCCCTCCCCTGCCCAACTACTCTCAGCCTGCTGTAGTGGGTTCCCTCATGGACTGCCAAGTATGAGCCCTTCACCCTCAAAAATGCACCCATCAAACATCCACACATCATGAGGACAGATCTAAAATGAGAGTAAAGGAGAAGAGTCACTTCCCATCGCTTGTAACCCTCACAGAGGGAGAACATGCTCAGGAGTTGTCCCTGCCCATGGCAGGGGGTTGGAATGAGATGATCTTTAAGGTCCTTTCCAACCCAAACCAATCTATGACCTTGCATCAGTCCTGCTGTGAGTGATAAAGGAACAGCCCTTCATGCCCAGAGTGTCCTGGGCTTCCAGAGACCCTCCCATGCTCTCTGAAAGCTGCCTAGGCTTTGCCACCTTTGTAAATCACCAAATATCTCCACTGCTTGAAACCATTCATTGCTTCCCTCACCTCCAAGTACTTTGGCATCAAGGGAGATGGTAAGTAGGGAAAAAAAGGCTGAAAAAGAAGGAAAGAGATGATTCTAAGATCTGCAGAGGAACCCAAGGGATTCAAAGATCTAGTCCTGGTTATATTAAGTGGAAGAGAGAGGATTTTTGAGGTGACTGTACATATCTCAGACATAGCCTTTATGGGGGGATTATATACTTTTTCTTTCATGAGAAGTGAATACAGCAGTTACCCCTGTATCAGTCACCAAGCTAAGAATTCACAGATCCTCAATCTCTAAGCCACTCCTTAAATCCCAAGACCTTCCCCTAAAAACAAACAAACAAAAGTTAAAAACAAACTCAAGGCAGTGTAGCACACTCAGGCACAGCCATAATCCAAGATGGCATTTTTATCCAGCAGGTTATTTTTTATCAACCTCCTCTCCCTCAACAGGGACCCCTTGAGGGTTGGGTTGCAGGGAATTCACTGGGATACCAGTTCAGCTTCCCCACGGCTGACTTGGTACGTTGCATCGGCCCCCTGCCAAATATTCCATCAGCCATGTGGGCAGGCAGAGGGGGGGGAGTGGAGCAGGGAAGAGCTGCTCCAGCAGCATGTTTGCATCATGATTAGGTCTGGTCCAGCGATCTGGAATAATAATGGGAAGGCTCACTAAGCATAATGGGTTCAGAGCCACCCGAGCCTGGTCAAACCCTCCCATGAGCATCCTCTCCTTGTGTTTTCGGGGTGTTTTGCACATCTCATCAGTGTCACCAGAGCTGACGTCTCATTATGCAGCCAAGGTGGAAGTGGACAGGTACTGAGTGAGCATTAGAACTTTTCTTTTCCCTTTTATTATTTAATTCATGTCTTCCCATTATCCAGTGCATTCTTGAAGCTGTGAACTAATTAAGTCCTGTGGGATATACAATCAGTGCTGGGATTTTTTCCCCCTCCCTCTCTTTTCAGTAGGCTAAATTGCATTATATACTGAAATAAAAATAATTGTGCAACTCTTCTTAGATAATAACAGAGCAAGTTACAAACACTAATGATGCTGAATGCAACAGTGGGGCAGAGGCCTGCTGCTTACTTCTTGTGACCTAATTAAGTCATACAGGGCTAAATACTTCAAACACAAAGTGAGGCAAGAGCTTAAATCAGTTTCTAATGAAAATCATAAAAAATATTCTCTTGAGGGGGTTGGTGGGACACAGACAAGACCCCAGGAAAAATCAAGTTGAACTGAAATTTCATGAAGTCTGCCATGAAAATCACAGACCTCTAGGTAGCACCTTGAAAATCTGTGAAATTTTGGGAGTCCTCTAGATTCAGATCTGAGCCCATCCCTGACTGTAAGATGTTCCTGGAGGTCTTTTCCAACATCTAGGATTCTATGACTCAGGCAAGCAATGGCTCAGAGACCAGAGTTGAAAGGACAAAAACTGAGCTATGAATTTTGCAGCACCTACCAGAAAATGCAGCTGTTTAAATAACTGATGAAAAAAATACCCTAACAACTGTGCCATAGAATAATGGAAATATCATAACTCCTGCCTCTGCAGAGAACCCTAAGAACCCCAATCTGTGCCTAAGAATGTTGTCCAAATGCTGCTTGAGCTGTGGCAGGTTTGGTGATGTCACCATTTGTACCTCTCAGGCTCAAGTTCACAGTACCAACCTTTTATTTATTTTTTTTCCTGCTCTCAGCCAAGGCTGTTCTCTCTTCTTGCCACTGCCCATTCATTCCATGCCACAAGCCTCTGTCAGCCTTTCCACATTTTCACTTCCAACACCATCCAAAGCTAATCTTGCTCCACCATCATCATCAAATCACCTCTGAGCCAGCCCTCCCACAGCACCCAGCTGAGCTGAGCTCCCAGCCTGCCCAGGCATCCTTCAGCTGGCAGCAGAGGAAGCAGAAAACAAACCACTGAGCAGTGCAGCTGTGCTGGGAACAGGATCATGCCCCTTTTTTATGGAATGCTTTGAGATCCTTACATGAGCATGCAAGAGAAGTGCCAGATGTTATTATAAAGAGATGCAGCCCCATTACTTGTACACAGAGTTGTGCTGCCTGCTAATAGCACCATTATCCTAAGGCACGTGGTGCTATTAATGCATTTCACTGCTTAGTGCTGAACCTGGGGACCATTTTTTCCACTGGAAAGGTAAGGCCAGTTCACACGACATGATTTAAACCTCCACAGTGAAGCATGCATGCGCTGCACCAGGTCATAAATCTTAACAGGATGCTGTCAGCCAGAAAGGGACCAAAATTGAAGCCATTTATCTGAACTCCCCACCCATCCACCTCTGCTCACCCAAGCCAGTTTTGGGAAGAGGGATAAAATGATTCTGAAAGCCCATTGGGTTCATTAAGCAGCAGCAAATCCCAGATCTAAAGTGCTGCTGTTTTCATCCTGCTCTGAATGAATTTGCTCATTCAGGACACTCAGGACTTCCTTGGTTTTCCCTACTCTGAGCAGAAAAACCCCCACAGGCACAAACTTCACAGCTTCTTCCTCTTCTTGCCCCCACCTGAGTGGAAGGACAGGCTGTCACTCAGAAATGTCATCCTGCCATCAGTGAGGCTGCAGGAGCTGTGGCACAGCTGAGCTGCCCAGACCACAGACAGCAGTGGGGAGTGTCCCTCCAAGCTGCAGCCCAGCCTCTGGGGCTCCAGAGATGCCCTTTTCCCATTTGGGAAGGAAAACAGGAATGTAAAGATGAGTCACCATTCAATCTCATACTTGCCTGGGCACTTCACTCCTGCAGTCACCACCCAGCAATTTTTGAGGGTTGTTTTTCTCCTTAGCTGGGCATGCTTTTGGTACCATAACTAACAAAGCTGATGAGCAAATGAACCTTAATAGGTAACATTCTACATCTGACATTCCTTCACCAAGGAATGCTTAACAGACCAAGGACAGGCTTAACAGAAGCAAGGAATTCTAATTTACAATACTCCACTGCAATAGTAATATTCACTAAAGGTAGATTTGCAAGTAATCAGACTCCTAAATATAGAATAGGTCATATTTATAAAACTAACTATATAATTCAACACTAGAAATGCACCAAAATTACTCTGCCAGGACACTGCAGCTACTTTTTTGAGGTGGCAAAGTAAATTTAAAGTCCTTAAACACAGGAAATCTCTTTTCAGATAGAGTTAAAAAGTACTGTGGTAGCTTTAACATTGATGCTGAGCGAATTAACTTTATTTTCCTAAACTATGCTAAAAGACTGTCTGAAAATTTTATTTAATAGATTAAAAATAGCATTTTTTTTATCCTAAGATGTGTAACTATCCTCACTCACATGTCCCTGTATTCAGTAGGTCTCCACCACATCTCAGGAGCTACTCTTTCTGGAAAGGATAGTGAAAAAGGGATAATTTGTGTCCAACAAATATCCAGCCCCTCCAAATTTCTTCTTACAGGTGGCTAAACACCCTCTGCAAAACTGTGAGTACTCTAACAGGACATTTCAGGTTAGCAATGACATTTTTATGTATCAAGTCTTAAAATTTATACTGGTTTAGAATTATAGCATTTTTGTCATGAACTCTTGGCATACATCTTCTTTTCCTGCTATACCCACAGATAGCACTGGGAAGACTATCCCATTTCTGAAAAGCAGCAAAAATCAAATATAACCAGGGCTGCACTGAATGTTAAGTCTCTGCCAGAGAGCTGAAACTGTACCTCATGGCTAAGATTTCTCCTTAACAGAAAATAACATTTTTAGAACAGAATTGAATTTATATTAAAAAAAAAAAAAAGGAGAGAGTGTTAAAAAATATACATTACTCAGAAAATAAGGTAAAGCTCATTTATGTCTCATAAAATACATGATTAGCCATAGTTAACCATTAATTCAGCTGTGCTGCATTAGAACTGCTATCCAAAGTTGGAAAGCATTTAATATTATATATTGCTGCTGCTCAGCCTAAATTGTTTTTTTTTCTTGCCCCCCTTTAAATGTACACAATATTACAAATTTAATTTTAAGCTGTTTGAATCAGTCTGTAAAAAAGATTTGATTATACCTGAGTGTTCTGGCCCCAGTTTTTCCATATCTCAGTAATCTTGGCAGTAATTGGCTGATTAGCTCCCTCACACTCCATCTCTGCCTCAGTTTCCATGGTAATGTTACAGGAGCTATTATAGATGAGAACTTCATCTCTTTCCACTTTAGGGCTGAAACGAGAAGGGAGGTTAAATGGGGTGTCATCAATCTTAATGAAATGCAATTATTTTTACTCTTATTAATCATTGCAAGCCATTAGCTTGTGGCAACTCCTGGCCACCATTTGTCAAACTTTGCAAATTTCGGTAATTTTGTTTCCATTCTTTTATTGTTTATTTGTTTTTCCCCCTTTTATCTGCACACACTCAGGATGAAAATACATGCAGTAAATATCTCTCAGTGATGCTTTTCTCCTTCCCCAAACCATCACAAACAGGAAGGAATGCCATTCTAGGACCGAGGCAGGCAGATAAGTGCAGACAACAGGGAGGGAATCAGCAGTGTTGGGAGCAAAGATGGACTCCTACAAGGAGTAGGGTTTGTTTGTGTCTCCCCCCTCCCCATCTTACTCACACTTAGCAATGGGGAATGAATAACTTCCAACTCCCCTAGGGCAAGGGGAGAAATTGGAAAAACCACACAACTGGCTAACTGGTCCCTAATTCCAACTGTGAAAAAATGAGCTCATTTAGGGGTTCCAATTCTTGCTACCCAGCTGATTGCAATGATGCTTTGTTGCTAACATTGGAACATTAACTTAGTAAATTAATTAAACTTACTTAACAGCCCAGACTAAGCAGATTCGATATATGTGCCAGTTATACCAGCAGACATTTGCTCTAAAGCCTCCCCTTGCAGAGGGGGAAGAAGTAATAGAAAACGTGGTGGGAGAGAAATGTTTTTTCCCTTGGTTTTGCTGCTGACAGTTGCTGGTTTTGGTGGTGTTTCATTGTGGGGAGCTATAGGATTCAATGTATGGTTTAGTGGTGAGCAAAGTGTGGTGCAGGGTTAATGGATGGACTTGATGATCCCAGAGGTCTTTCCCAACCTAATTGATTCTGTGACTCTTGGCCATTGCTGCTTCTTCCTCTTCTTGCCACCCCACCATCAGATTCACACAGGCAGGTTGGAGGAAGGGGAGGAGATAGAGCAACACCAACACAGCCCAGAAATTACACAAATTACACATTTTCTGAAAAGCTCAGAAAGGACAGAGTTCACAGTGTGATTTACTCAACAAAATACAGGATCAGAGAGGCAGGATCAGGATTTTAAGAGGCCTTCAGGTTCCTGATAATACCACCATATAACAGGATTTTGGTAAAGTGTCTCTGGGATTAGAATCGCAGAATGGTTTGGACTGGAAGGACCTTAGAGACCATCCAGTCTCACCTCCTGCCATGGGCAGGGACAGCTTCCACTATCCCAGGTTGCTCCAAGCTCTGTCCAACCTGGCCTTGGACACTTCCAGGGATCCAGAGGCAGTCACAGCTTCTCTGGGAATCTGTGCCAGGGCCTCCCCACCCTCACAGGGAAGAATTTTTTCCTAATAACTCACAAAAATCTACCTTTTCTCCGTTTGAACCCACTCCCCTGTCACTCCAGGCCCTTGTCCCAAGTCCTTCTCCAAATTTCATGGAGTCCCTTTATACATTTAAAGGTGTTCTAAGCCCTCCCTCTTCTCCAGGCTGAACAATCCAAATTTTCCCAGCCTTTCCTCCCAGCAGAGCTGCTCCTTCCCTCTGATCATCATCCTGCTACCTCTGGACTTGTTCCAACAGCTCCATGTCCTTCCTGAGCTGGGCACCCCAAAGCTGGACACTGTTCCAGGTGGGGTCTCATGAGGGGCAGAAGCATCTCCCTTGCCCAAAGCTCTCCCAAAATTGACTCAATTGGGCTCAGAGCTTTGTCAGGAGGGTTATGATCAGTGGTTTGATGACCCTGAAGATTTCAAACTTCCCTGCTGGATGCAGCAGCTCACTCTGCAAACAAAGCCCTGCTCTGACCTGCATTTAGGGGCTGTTTGTTTTGATGCCCTTTTTCAGGGTTGAAGTGGTAAAGGAATCAGCCACATTAGAAACCACAAAGCATACTAAAAAAAGAAAAAATAATAATAAAAAAAAAGCCTTTGCAAGTTCCTGAACCCTTTTAACACCAAAATTTTATTTTTATATTTAAATAAACTTTTCCGTCTGCTGTATCAATAATCAAAAGCCAGCCTTGGGGAACTGTTCTTGCTTTTGATAGCAACACTTTGAGAATTAGTCTTATCCTGTACAACAATTCAGTGGACTGGGATATCTTTTAAGACTGCAGAGTACTTTCTAAAGCTCCAAGAAAAAACTGCATCTTTTAAATAACCAATAATTTTAAAGGCAGAAGGGGGTGGTGGTCAGCTGGATGCAGGACATGGAGACAATTTCCCAGACATCTGAGTCAATACAAGGACCTTTGAGTGATTTCACAGGTTTTTTGGGTTTTTTTGCAAAAATTAAATAAACTTTGCTTGTAAGAAAAGCCAGTTCCATTTTGTCCTCATGCAAGCACATTCTGGAACACTGTTAACAAGTTGTAATATTTAAAGGAAATGCAACAAAAGAAGTGAATTATTAAATGGAATTCAGGAATGTACCT
This sequence comes from Toxostoma redivivum, assembly GCA_013397375.1. Classification (NCBI taxonomy): domain Eukaryota; kingdom Metazoa; phylum Chordata; class Aves; order Passeriformes; family Mimidae; genus Toxostoma; species Toxostoma redivivum. The sequence continues at coordinate 188,042 of VXBI01014663.1, read as the reverse complement.
TGGTACGAGTGTTGTTAATGGCAAAACTTACAACTCTTTTAAGGAAAATGCTTTTGCCATTATGAGCTGATAAAGGAGGGGCTGTGGTACAGACTACATAAAGAAAATATTTATTTAAACCACTGAAAAACTTTGTCCAGGTGGCTGCCAACCCTGGAAGTGTCCAAGGCCAGGTTGGATGAGACTTGGAGCAACCTGGGATACTGGAAGATGTCCCTGGCCATGGGGTTGGAACAATATAACCTTTGAGTTTCCTTCCAAACCCAATCCTTCTCCTGTGTATTCCTGAACTCAGACATTCCACTTACCCCTAGAAGTAAATGCTCCTCAGGAATAAATCCTCACTGCTCCATCAAAGACAACAATTTCAAGTTAACTCCTGGACAGCTTGGCCTTGGATTTGCAAAGTATAAGCACCCTTGCACAACCTGCTGGATTTACTCTGTGATTTTTTACTCATGAAAGTGCTTGGAGAAAGGCATAGTGGGGAAAAAAAAAAAAAAAAGAAGAAAAAAAGAAAGAAGGAAAAGAAAAAGAAAATAAAAAAAAAAGGGAAAAAAAAGACTTCTGCTTTTCATAATGCCTAATTTTTTCCCATTGGCATCCACCAGATGTTGCCTTGGATCAGAAGATAAATATTAAAACCTAAGAAGGAACAAAGCAGGCTGTTTACGAGATGGATTTTCTGATGTCTCTCAAACACTTTAAAAAGGCAGGAGGGAAGGAAGGGGGACAGGAGATGCTTTGATAGGCACAAGGAATGAATTCCACAACCCAGCAGAGCTCTCTAGTGGTCTCAAAGCTAAATTGCTTCATTGTCATCAATGTGAGAATTAAGGAATCGTTCCTTCATCTGGAATAAATCTGCAAAAGGTGGAAAACCATTGGAGGGACGTTATTTGTGGATGGACCCATGGGCTGATGGAGAGACACGGCACTAACCTGGCAAGGAGTCCAGCAAAATGCCCCTGGGGCAGGGGGTCCCCACAGACATAGAAGTAGGACACAGATGCTCTCTGCTGGGAGGTGCCCACCGTGACTCTCATGTCACATTCAATGAAGGTGGCTCTGTCCTCTTGGCAGTTGGCAGAAGAATGTGTCACACCACAGAGAATGGCCAAAGAGGCTGCAAGACAGGACAGGAAAAGAATAACCCAAAACCACTGACACTGAGCATATTTTCACTACTGAGAGCTGCCATTGCAGGAGGTGTCCCTGCCTATGGAACTAAATGAATTTTAAGGTCCTTTCCTAGTGGCTTTTTCGAAAAAGAAAATGGGTGGGGGGTTGTTTACTTTTTGGTTTTTTTGGGGGGGGGTTGTTTGTTTTTTTTGTTTGTTTTTTTTTTGTTTGTTTGTTTTTTGCTTTCACTTAAAGTTACAATTGAGTGCATGAGAGATGGAGTTTCTTGTTTGGACTTAGTTGTTTATTAATTCTTATCTATAGTACAGAGAGTTCTGTAGCACTTTTAGCTAAGAAGCTAAAAGCAAAAAAATGTTGGTAGATCTAGCTAGTTACAAGTTCTTTTAAAGGCAAACTATCTAATTAAAAGCTACCATCTATGTTATTTATACTTTTGATCCAATGACTAAACACCTGTGACCCACAGTGCAATACTTTTTGTCCAACTAAAAACTGCTACCTGAAATTATGAAGAAGGAGGAACAAGAAAGAAAGAAAGAAAGAACGCCCAAGAATGTGCATCTTGTCCCATACCTATTACTATATTCTAAAACCCCAAATTCAAAACCCTTCACCATGTGAAATGACACACTTTTATCTAAACTGTACATCAGTGGTTCTAACTCTATCACTCAAATCTGGAAGCCTTCTCCAAGGCCTCAAGTCAAAAGCAGTGTTCTTTTGAGGTCAGTGTCAGAAAGCACAGAAAGTTCAAAACTCCCAGGCTTCAGTGTTCCAACACTTTCCAACCCCAACCATTCCATGATCCTTGGGCTCCTGATGTGCACCCAGCCTCTCTTTAGGTGCATCCTTTTCGGGATAATTAGTTCTCCATGCAGCTCTTCAGCCCCATTTGCTTTGTGTGAGCAAAATGGAACCTCCTTTATGCCCTGAGCATCAGGATGGTCTTTGGGGTCAAACTGCTCTGTCCAGAAGGAGACGACATAAGGGATCAAATACAAGCATGGATGTTTCCTCTGGGAGAGGCAGAACATGGTTTACAGTTCAGGAACATGGCACAAAACTTTTACCAAGGACATGAGACAACTTAACATATATAATGAAATCCAGAAACAGTTTTTGAGGAAACTTTGACACAGCCTGGAGGGTTCCTGGGGAACTGGTGGGAACTGGGATCTCCCACCTTGATTTATAGCTGAGTATGACTTGAGATGTGGTCCAAGTTTGCCTCCATGAATGAGGTAAAAATTGTAATGGGAGCAGCTGTTTTGAGTTTTATTTAAAGAACAAGTGGTGTGAACATCTGGATTTTTTTTTTTTAAGAGTTGTTCAGCACTGGAATGGAATGCCCTGGGAGGTGGTGGTGTGAGTGACCAACCCTGGAGGTGTTCAGGGAAGGCCTGGACATGGCACTCAGTGCTCTGGGCTGGGTGACAAGGTGGGGATCAGTCACAGGTTGGACTCGATGATCTTGGAGGTCTTTTCCAATCTAAGTGATTCAGTGTGATTCTGTGAGCAAAAATTAGATTTTCTTATTCTAAACCCAGACAAAAAAATGCTGAAAAAAATGGTACAATGAACTGTCATTGAAATTTAGATTCAGTTGAAATATTTGGGATTAAAAATTTTAGAAAGGAGTCCTTTAAGCATTAAACCATGACAGGCATTAAATCTGTTTCTCTCAAAGCCCTGACTTTTGGAGAATATTCATTAATCCTGAACTAACCAAATAGTTGTAATGAACTCCTGAAAAGGTCTGTGGACAGTATAACAGACTGCACTGTAGCATCCAAGAGTATTCCTTAAGCATCAGAAATCCAATCAATGGGAATTTATCAAGAAAGGGCTTTTCCCTATTTGCTTTTTTAAGTTCCAATTTGTTCAAAAGGTACCTTGTTTGCTGGGGAAGTGTCATTGTCAATGAATGTCTTGTCTCCTAAGCAATTCTAAAAATAGGGGTTGAAATTGTAAAAATATGAAAGTGTTCTATTTCCTATATTAAAATATTTAGCACATTTTGCTAAAACTTATTATTTCATATGGGGTATTTCTGAAGAGTTTATAGCTCTTTAATGTTTCAGGTATTTTTGAAATATTAAAACCTATCAGTTCATCCTCTCTGAACTTCAGAGAGAGAGTTTACAATTCTTCTCTATTTTTCTTCTCTGGATTTAGAGTGTGAAAATAAAGTTACCTACATGCTCACCGATTAATCAATATGCTTAATCCCTTTCCTTCCCAAAATCCAGGGGCAATTTTCTTGCTTGGCATCCAAACAGAGCCAAACACAATCCCTGCCTTGAAGACCTACATCTAAGGCAAGTAATAGGCAGAGAAGCCTAAAAGAATGATAGCTAGATTTGACTTTTATTGTCCAAAAATTCTGTCTAGAGCTGCTTCAGGTATTCTATAACTACAACAAAAGCCTTATGCCTTTCCTGATGTTCCAAAGGCATCATAAGCAGCACTAAATGCCTGTGTTTTGACAAATAAATAGCATCCAACAGGACTAAATGCTGCAAAGATCTTGCATTTGTAACAACCTCCAGCAGAACCAATTCATTCCAGAAAGACTTTGGTTTTCTTTTGTGTTCTTGAGAAGAGCATGGCAGAGTTTTCCTATGTGGAAAACCACTTGAACTCTATTTTGGGATGAACGTTGGAAATTACTCACAGAATGTCAGGACTGTTTTCCTCGACATTTTCCTGCTGTCAAAGAACTTGCCTGGCTCATGTAGGTCACCAGAAGGTGTTTCCCACACAGCCCTCAAAGCTCAGCCCAAGAGCAGTCTGGCACTTTCTAAACAACCCCAAAATGTGGAAATTGGGTGTTTCTGCTGTGCTCCAGTACCCTCATCCCAAAGTTACCATGCATGTAGGAACAGGAGACCTTGTATGCTACCAATGGCTGAAATAATCTTTAACCAGGCAAACAAAAGTATTAATTTATAAAACCTAAGTTTTAGAATATGGCTACAAAATCTGCAGAGATCAGAGAAAGCAAAGTCCAAGCAAAGCCTAGTTAATCTGTACAGCCCAGAATCAAACTTAGAATTGCTCTCTTTCTCTCGGGTGGAAGGGAAGAAAAGTTTCATCTCCCCACCTCAAATCTCCTGTCCATTGGATGGAGGTACCACTTTCACAGGTGATGTCCCTTCCCCATTCCTTACTTGGGGCTCTCCAAGGTCCTCCTATTTCCCTCCTCTCAGAGGTTTTAATATCTTTATTCATTTAGGAGGAAGTCTTTCTCTTCCCATTCCTCTGACCATGAAACACAAATACCCCTTGGTATTTTTGGTGCCATTATCTCCTACCACAATAGTGGCAAAAAATAAAAAATCAACTAAAGATTTCAACACACTTTTGGCACATCCTAAAAGGCTATTCTGCCTGTTCTGGGACACAATTCTTCTCCCTGCTTAATTGGTTAGTGTTCAAACCCCAGAGTGAAGCTGCTTTAGGCTTTATACTCCCTATAAAGATCAAACCTGCAATCCCATTGCTGGGATGAATGCACTCAGCTCATTACAGCTTCTCTTTTGAGATCAGACACTATGGCAGCCAAGTCTCAGTGTGGTGGTAATGGCTTAGGGACTGACTACCCCCAGCCCTGGCTTTGAGGGATACTCTGGCTTAATCCAGGATCCTGGGATGCTCAGCACAGGGGCTTTGTTCTGGGTCACTGTTTAATAACAACTGCTGGACATGTGATGAGGCTCAAACCTACAGGAGGCTCCAAGGGCAGCTGGGGATTGATTGAAGAACTGCCCAAGGAGCCCCAGTGCCAAAACTCACATCCCTGGTCATGCACCCCTCACAGAATGGACTGTGGAGCAGCAACATGTGCTTAGCAGGGAAGACAAAGAATTAAAAAAAAAAAAGAAAAGCGTTTATAAAAGGGAGAGGAGAAGGAGACCTATCAAGGTCATTGAGTCCAGCCTCCTCCTGTGGAGGATTTCTCCCTGTGAGACATTCATTTCACACAGACAGGTCCCAAGAGGTGGCTTTCAAGCTTCTATTCCTTTGCCTGATGGATCTCACTGCCAGAACATTCCTGCCATGTAATTAATAAGCTTTATTTCCCCCTCAACTTCATTTCTGGATTTGAAAGGTAGAAGGGACTATTTGGATCCTTTGGTTTGGTCTCCACAAAAAACAGGTTTCTGTTTATTGTGGCCCTGGTTTCTACTGAGGTCCCAATTGCCATAACACCACAACAGACCCTCTTCACATCTTCTGCAACTGCTCATACAAATCCCCAGATTTCCCTGGCTCTAATACCCATTGTCCTGGCTCAGTGCATCTCCTTGTTAGAACCAAAACCATTCTTGTCTCTCCTCTTGCCCCATCCAAAGAATGCCACGCAACCACACATCTTATCCTTTTAAACCAGTCTCGTTTCTAGCCTCTAATCTATATCCTCCTCCCTAAACATCCACTTTTACCAGTGGAGTCTGGTTAATGGCAGGTCCATCACCTGCTAACAAAGATCCCAATAACTGTTACATCAAAACCCTAAAGTCAGACTTGTTATTCCAAGCATGCAACTAGGAAAATCAGGCTGAGCTTTTACCCTGATGCATCCTTTTATCAGTTCACTTCCTTTTAAAGGTGCTTTCCTTACCTTCCCTGAGATAAAATCTCAGGGACTGGCTTACTGGCAAAATTATATATGGTATTTACCCTAATAACACCTTAGAGGAATAATCAGTTGTTTTCCCACCTGTCTCAAGCTTCCTGCCAGTTTTCTCATCTTTCACAGGAGCACAACTCAGTCCCACAAACATTAACCACATATTCTGTAAATTTAACCTGGGTTGAACAGAATCTACAATTGCATTTTCACTCATGCAGTTGCACGAGCAACAAAGCAAGAACCAGAGAAGGGGAGAGCTTCCAGGATCATAGAATAATTTTGTTTGGAAAAGCCCTCTAAGATTGAGCCCAAACATTCCCCCAGCACTGCCAAACCCGCTGCTAAATCATGTCCCCAAGTGCCACATCTACATGGCTTTTGAACCCTTCCAGGCATGGTGATCAAGCCAGTTATATCTTTACCTTTAAAGACTCATGGGTTAGTTTGGGCATTTTCCTTTTGGTTTTGTTTTTCCTTGAAGGCAGTGGAGTTTTGTTGATTTTATTTAATTTTGTTAATTTTTTTAAGCTTTAATGCTAAAAATCAAATTTTAGCTCTGTTCTGAATTGATTTTTCTGCATCTTGCAAAAGACAACACTTTTCATAAAAGAGTCTAGCCCTTCATTCCCATTCCCTGTGCTCTGGGTTGAGCATCTCTCAGTTACATGCCCAGCTCTTGATCATTCTTGGTGATCAAACCAAAACCTCGCTGTGACCCTGCTCAACACAAGCTCCTAAGAAAAGCCCCATAGGGAAGGCTTATGGATGGATCCTGCTGAGCCTGGCAATTCCTCATCTCTTGGAAAACTTCCTGCTGAAGGGAAAGAGGCAAAGAAGTCACATTTCCTACCAATTCCTATGGATTGGATCACATGAGAGAGCTACATGGACCAGCTGGGGATTCCCACGTGGACATCTCTAATCCCAAACAAGCCAGACACAACATGGCCCAGCACTGAGAGCCAGGGCAGCCACTGCCCCCTGGCATCCCACAGTGCCAGAGGAGAGGGGGTTCTGCTCCACAGCCCTTAGTAACAGAAGAAATGCAGCTTAAACTCTTCACATCAGCCAGTTTGGTGAGTGGAGCTGGGAAAGGTCAAATATCCAACTTGGACACAACACTGAGCGGCTCTGGGGCACCACAGACCTCCCCTTCCCATTCCTTCACAGTTCTGAAGCCCTGGAGTCTCTTTGCCACCTCTCCCATGTGGATGAGGCAGTGAAATAAAGATCTGAGCACTGGATGTGCCAGCACCAAGTGGCAAAATTCTCCATGTAAATGTAAACCATGAGGTGAGACTGGGGTTACTGCACTTAAACCACCCTAAACGTGGTGAGGGGGCAGGGTTAAAACCTTAAATATAAAAAAAAAACCCTTAAATATTTAGCATTAGGTGGAAGAGTATCTGGAAAGCATCTTGCTCTGTATACATTTGCCAAATGGGCAAATGTAGATGTAGATGTGCACAAGCTAAATACAACTGTCTCCAGGAGCACAAAGACCTTGACAAACACAGATTTGAGCAGCCTGAAAAAAGACTTTTTTAAAGAAAAAAAAATTGTTTGTAAATATTTAGTTAACAAATATTTTGCAACTCGACTGGTGTAACTGGCAAGGCTGCAAAACCCGGGGCAGGAGTGATGGTGAGGCAAGGCTTCTTCTCTCCAGACACACAAGCAGAGATCAGCATTCACCTGCTGACATCTAGTGACAGGAACAAGCATCGTGGTCCTGCCTGTAAGATTGTTTTCCCCAGGCTCCCTCTGCCACCAGCACTCAGTGAGTTCTGAACACAATTTGGACCAATATGATTAAATTTTAGTGTGCTATTCTCCCTGCAATAACCAGGGTGCCCCATTTTGTGCTTTGTTTTCTTTCCAGTACTCAAGCATCGTGTTCTTTTCTATTTAAAATAACAAGCAGTTTTGTGGACTGTGCTTGAGCCTTGTTTAAAACAAAGAAAACTGAGCTCTTTATGCCCTCTTGGTGTCTCTTTTTGAGTGCTTGTGGTTGGGTTTTAAAGCCCTTTTTCTTTCTCCCTTCCATTTTTCTTAGTATTCCTTATGGCACTGGGGTTGGAACTAGAGGACCTTTAAGGTTCCTTCAACCAAAATATTTCTGGAATTCTATGAAAAGAACCATTCAAAATGACAGGAGTAAATTTAGAATTTGGGAATAAGTGAGGCTGAAGAGAACCCCTGGATACCTCTTGTCCTAACTCTTGCTCAAAAGAATGTTAAATTTCACATTGGGATGGTTTCTTGGCAAGTAATTTATACAACTTCTGTTTTGGAGGATGGATCCACACACCTTTGAACAAACCCCTGTAAATTTACCCTGATGGACACTCTAACTTGCCACCTTTCTTTCGCATCCACAAAGAATAAGAGGTCATGGATCTCTGGTCACCTGGACACTGGATGTCTGGGCAGCCTCAGAACAGCAAATATTTCTGCAGGCCTCCAGATGTTCTCCAACTTCAGAGCTGTGAAGGGGTTGGAATGTTAACCTTCCAAGTGTTGTAATCCCTGAATCACAGGACCATTTATGTTGGAAAAGATCTCCAAGATTGCAGAGTCCAAGCTTTGACTGATCCTCATTTTGTCACCCAGCCCAGAGCACTGAGTGCCACATCCAGTCATTCCTTGGACACTTCCAGGGATGGGGGCTCCATCAAGGAGTCAAGCACCAAGGTGAATACTCCATGTTTAGAATTTGGGGAATGGTACATGGCTCAGAGGTGAGATTTAAAAGTCTTAAATTCTGTCTTTTGCAGATCTGAGAAGCCTAATTCTGAGCCTTCAGTAGGAAAAGGAGGAAACATATCCTGTCCCAGGAAATGCTCATTTTGAAGAGTTAGCTCCAAAATTCAGGCAGGGTTATTTCTGTCTTTGAGAGACATGGAGATCATCATGTCTATCTCCAGTTAAGGAAGATGCTCTGGTCATGATGGATGATCCCACCCTCCTCTCCAGGAAGTCAAATCCCCATCTCCAGCTTCCCAAAGGTATGAACTGGCCATGGTCTGTCATTTGTTCACCCTTCCAGTCATTCTGACTTTTCCTTCTACACCTTTACCCCACTGAAGCCATCCCACCATGTAACCAGAACACAAAATGTGTGTGGCCACAGAATCAAAGAATTGTTGAAATTGGAAAAGGCCTTTAAGATCATTGTGTCCAACCATCATCTCACCAACACTATGTTCATCACTAAACCATGTCCTCAAGTGCCACATCCACACATTCTTTAATTCTTTCAGGAATGATGACTCCATCACTTCCTTGGGCACTGTCTTCCAAAGCTTGAAAATGCTTTATATGAAAAAAAAAATTCTAATATCTAAACTGAAACTTCCCTGGTGAAACTTGAGACTGTTTCCTTCGGAAGAAAAATTATTTAAGGGAGTTAATTCATTAAGATGGTCATGATGGCTAAGAGGTGCTTGGGTACCCAACCCTGCAGTCCATATGCATGTTTTATGTGGGGCAGCTTTCCCAAGGAATAACTGCTGTGAGGAAATGATGTTGTGCCACAGGCACATGCTGGATCTAGTCCAACATCCATGGCCACTGACACAAAAACTCACCCTGACACCATCTGTCCTCAGTCTGAGCTCAAAAAACAGAAGTCATAGATTCATGGAATCATTATGGTTGGAAAAGACCTTCAAGATCATCTGGTCCAAACTTTTTCAGTGCTATGTTAATCCCTCTCCTCTCTCCAGGGCTGCTCCTTGTTCCCCTGGGATGGGATACACCAGGACTTCCCATTTTGGGTCAAGATTTTAGGGGATATTTTTAACACAATGAGAGTTTCTGAGTTTTAACTGACCTCGTAGGCGTGGGGCAAGGCAGCTCAGCTCAGTCACTGTCATGTTGCCCAGGAGTTCACAGCTGGTGCCACAGACTGTGACCAAAGTCTTCCCTGGGGAAAACCCAGTTCCGTGCAGGTAAACTTGTCCTCCTTTCAAGCCACCTTAGAAAAGAACAGAAAATTGGATTTAAGACAGACCCTGACAGCCAGCTGTTAACAAAAGTATTTTTTTAATTCATAAGTTTTTGCTTTCATGACAGAAAGCCCCCATCACTGCAGTGTCACACAAAACCCAGTGGAGGAACTGCAGCATCCCTGCATGACTTACTCCAGTTGTGATGTGCAGCTGTCACTGTCAGGTTAGAAGTGAACATTAGGCTGGAGGAAGCCCATCCCCTGGGAATATCCAGGCCCAGCACAGGGTACTGGCCCACAGGGAGCAGAGGAGCTGTGCACTGCAGCAGGGAGCCAGTGATGGTGATGTTGCTGCAAGGAAAATCTCCAATAAACATGTGGATAACATCCATCTCTGTGACCTGGGATACTGTCAAATTTAAAATGAGACCAGTGGAAACAAGTGAAAGGAAATCTGGGGTAAATTCCTCACTGTAACTTATTGTTCCAAGGTAATAGGAGTGTCCATCTACTTTGAGACTCAGAGCCCTTGTGCCTTTCCCTGGAGGCACCGTGCACTGGATGAGCACACAGGTGATGTTGAGAACGAGGCAAGGACGATGGTCTATGAGGACTGAAGTCATCCTCTTCCCCTTCAGAGCCAGCCCAGCTAAGCTGAGCAGGCCTCCCCCCTCGGTGCTGAAATTCCGTGGGTAAAACTGGTACACCCAGGGCAGGATGGTGAGGAGGCTGGATGTCCCTCTGAAACAAGCACGGCCACTTCTGCTGCTGGAGATGGAAACGTGGTGCTCCCCTGGGGCCAGGCAGGCTGTCTGGCACCTGATGAGGGTCTCGTTCCAGAAGGTCACCCTGCAGGCAGTGCTGTTATCCACATGCACCACGGGGCTGTCACCCTGCCATGCCAGCCTCTGTCCCTTGATTGTCACGTAGGTGAAGGTGCCATTGGTCTTCCAGGTCACCAGATGTACCAGGGGGGTCCAGTGCTCATGAAGGAGGAGTGTGCAGTCCCCAAGGCACACACTGCTGACCCCATTGACCACCACTGTGACACTGAGAGCCCGAGGTGCCTCAGCCAGCCACTGAGGGTGCAAAGGCTGGGCCCCTGGAAGGACAGCACAACTGATGGAGTCACTGTCAGACTTCTGGATCTCACAGGAATAGTTACTCTCCAGGCTGACCTCTACCAAATTCCTCCTGGATTTCAAAGCAGTACCAGAAATAGTGAGCAACATCCCCCCACAGAGGGATCCTTGTGATGGGAATATGGAGGTTATCTGTGGGGTTACTGTCAGAGCCTGCTGCCTTGCTGTCACATGAGCATAGCCCAGCTGCCTCTGGATGACCTGGATGGGGAAAGTCCCAGGTTCCAGGCTGCCCAGTGGCCAAGAGCACTGGTAAGACATTGCAGACTGGTTGCCACGTTGAAACTCAAGCTGACATTCACTGTGCCCAAGCTTAGCCACAGATCCAGTGATGTTTATTCCCTGAATGCTCAAGAGTAGGCTGCCATCTGTGAGTTCTGTTTCAACAGCAGTAATGAGGGGAGTCAAAGCTCTTTGGTAGTGAAAGGTGCTGGTCCTATTTGCAAAGAGAGTTTGTTGAAGTGATCCACTGCTGATGGCTACATTTACTCTGATAGAGATGTCACGTGGATCTTCATTAGACAAATTAACAGCTGGTGGGGTCAGGCACCAAACTGTCTCTTCTTCCAGGTGAGTAACTGTGCAGGTTTGATTGTCCATTGACACAGAAACCAGGGCAGGATTTTGGCTAAAGCCCACCCCGGAGATTGTGAGCAGTGTTCCACCTAGGAGCAAAACAAAACAAAACAAAACAAGAAGGGTATTATATGCAGAAGAGGAATTCATTACTATCTCAAACCATGATCTTTAAGGTCCCTTCTAACACAAACCTTTTATGATAAAGCTAATAAGCATGACAGGCTGAAGGAAAGAAAAAATAAAATCCTTTTTTTTTAACAAGACAGCTAGAGACAATAGCTGCCATAAATCAGGATAATCCTACATGGACAAGAGGTTAAGGTAACAAGTAGCCAGGGACCTTTGTGGCAGCAAATGACTGTAGAAAGCCACCACAGAAATGCAGAAAACTGCTGTGAAAGACAGCAAAGAGAGGCTGAACTCTTCATGGAATGGGACTGTCCATACAGGTGGATGGGGAGATAATTTGTTCCTGATGCCCACAGGGAAGAAGAATGGGATTGTGAATATTTTCAAACTCAGGCAGTGCCAGATTTCATAGAATCACCAAATGGTTTGAGTTGTAAGGGGCCTTGAAGACCATCTCCTCCCAACCCCTGCCATAGTAAGGGACACCTTCCACTATCCCAGGTTGCTCCAAACCCCATCCTGAATACTTCCAGGGATCCAGGGGCAGCCACAGCTTCTCTGGGCCCCCTGTGCCAGGGTCTCCCCACAGGAAAGAGCCCACCCAAAGGCTCTGTCCATGCTCCTTTTGTTTATAGTACTGGTACTCCCAGTGTCCTGCCTTGCTTCAACCTCTTTATCCAGTAAGCCCATCCTCTTCCTTTTCCCATGACCAAGCTGGCTTATGATGAGGTTTCTTTTCAAGTGAGCCCAAATCCTTAACCCAGATGCACATACAAGTGTTAGAGACAACAAAAGATTGCAGGTAATGGGGGAGGGACTGGTGCTTTTTGCAGGAAAGAGATTTTAACTCAGCTTAAGCCATTCATAAAACCACAACCAAAGAGTTAATCAGTCCTTATTTAATTTTCAATTTACCCTGAAATATAAAAAGAAGGGTAAAACTTTTATTATTTTTTTTGTTATATGGCTTAATCTTCAAAACTGATAGGATTTGCTCTCCAAGCTCTATCCACTCTCTCATCTTTCAAGGCTTGAGCACTTCACAAACTATTGAATTAATCACGTACCACAAAGCCTCTGAATTTTTGTGTCTTTAAATGTGTTGTGAGCCTGGGAGAGAAATCTGTGGAGGACCTGAGGTTGTAGCACAAGAATTTTTCTGTCTTCTATAAAAGCATTTCTAAGGGCTCATGTAAAATTCACTACAGGGATTCAACTCTCCTCCACCACCAGCCAAATGACAAAATAAATCAACCACCCCAAATCTGCTTTTTAAGATTTAAAGTAAAACTTTTCTTTTTAATTCAGCAGTGTTCTGCTCAGAAACACACTTAAATTATTTCCAATGTCTAAAAGCTTAGAACAAGATTAATAAATATTTCCCTTTTGATTAAAATTAACATTGAAAGAGGGCTTTTTTATTTTGCCTTTTCAACATAACAAAAACGAACATCCCTTTTGGGATCACTTGAAATTATTGTTTGCTTCAAACCACAATTGCACTCAGCTTTCCACCTAACTTTCACATGGAAAACCTTGAAAGATGGGGGCAAAATGACTGAGAGAAACAGCACAGATGAGCCAGGTGTGGGTGTGCTTTGTTTTCCCAATGGGAACATGCAAGGATGCATGAGCAAACACCTGGGGAAATCAAATTCAAAGCACAGGGAGCTCTGAGCCAGCCAACCAGATGGAGGGATGCTCCCTACAATCCCACATTTCTGCTGTCTGCCAGTTGACGTCTGCATAATAAAGGGCCACAGATTCAAAACCCCCTCATTTAAACAGATGTGAAATGGGATGCACTTTCCATTCCTGCAGGAAAACTGTGCCCTTGATCCCTTTAACCTCCACAAGTGGCTGTAGATGCACCAATGTTATTTACCCAGAACAGAGCCACAACAGGGCTCGATGCTGAAGATCTCAGAGAGGTACTGGATTAATGGCTCAACCCTGCAAAACACAACCAACACAGAAAGGAATTGGGGCAGGTAGGGGTATTCTTTTATTTTTCTTTCTTGTTGCAGTGCTTTTCTTTCTTACAGCTCCCAGAAAACCGAGCATCCACCTGGCACATCCCCTTTGTTTGATGTCACAGTGACAAGACCACCCAACACCCCAAATTTTCCCATGCAGTCTAGAACCACAGAATGGCTTGGGATGGAAGTGACCTTAAAGATCATTTCATTCCAACCTCCCTCCATCCCTGGGCAGGGACACATTTGGGCTACGTCTATCACAAACACTCTCTTATCAATTGGAAACTTGTGGGCCAAGTTTAGTCCAACTGAACTTCCCATCAAAGGAAGCAAGAATAAGGATTTTTTGGCAAGCAGATCCCGCTGTAGCCATGCCCAATAGAGGTGTGTTGAAAAGGCATCACAGCTTCCCTCTTTCCTCACACCTGCCCACCAGAGAGTGGAGTAAACTGAACAAGAGGAAACCCAGACATGAGCTCCTGAAGCCCAGATAAAGTTATAGCTCTATTTCTGTCCCATCTACATCTATTTCTCTTCATCACCCTGCTTTCTAAAACATCCCTTTCCCTAAAAAGACATGCTAGAGAAGGGATCTTCCCAATCCTGCAATCCAGCCCACCAGAGATCAGAGTCCTCTCCTGGGATGACCCATATCCTTCCAATCTATCCCTGGAGATGAAGTGATAGTGCTGCAGCACACTCCAGTACCAGGTGGGATGAATCCCTGTGTGCCATCCCACCAACCACAGTTTTTCTCCTTCTGAGGTTCATTAAGAATACAAGCAGCTTAAGTTGGTTTGTGAACAATAAAAACACCTCATTTCTCCCCAGTATTGTAATTTCAGGGTCACTCCTGGCACCTGCCATGGCTAAAGAACAAAAACAGTGTTGCTTGTGAATACATTCCTGTATCTCAATTTCAGGTCAGCTTTCCCCGCATTTTAATTCATTTATATTACATTTATCTAGGCATGAACTTGAAGTGTCACCTCAGGAGATGGAAATAGTATCATTTAAAAATTCTCCAAACAAAGCATTTTTGTATTGTTCAAACTAGCTTTTGTTTTTCTGATGAAAAGTGTTTCTTTTCTTCTGCTGTTTTCCTACAGCAGGATTTATCTGCATTTGACCTGAATCTGCGAATACCTTTGATTGCCTGAATATGCATTTTTCATCAAATCAACTGTTTTTTCCTAAAATGTTTCTCTCCTGCCTCCTACTGATCCAAGGGAAGTTAATTGACTAGCATTAGCAGTTTTCTGACTTGAGCTCCACAGATAAATAAATGCCTTGATAATTATTCATAATTTCATACCACACTGCAGAATTCACCGTTAGGTACAGAATTTGTGAAAAAAACTCAAACCTTCCTTTTCAGATTAACCCTAGAACACCAAACAGGATGGAGAATGAAGCTTCTGAGGAAAATACCCACCTGTTTGAAGCCAGAGCAATGCCCTTGATGAGGACAGAAATATTGTACCACCCTGCAGGCAGGGCTGGAAGTGTCACATTAACCCCACGCTCTGTCTGTGCCTGGATCTGTGGCCACGAGTCCCCAATTTGGACCCTGACATCTGAGCCCTGGTAGCTGGCAAACTGGGATATTCCAATATGAAGCTCCTCACCTCCTGCAGAAAAAGGAAGGGAATTTTTCAGTGTTTCTGGCAATTTCAGAACACATGACCATTGCCTGAGGAAGAGCAGAGTCCCATCATGCCAGAACAGGGCCAGCCATGCCCATCAACCCAAACCCAAAATGTTGAAGACTGCAATGGTTCTGTATCTTAAACAATCTCTCCTGCATAAGGTCACCAGCTATCAGGGTTGTCTTGAGACACCAGCACAATGAACTTGGTTATGACCACCAATATCCACTCTCAGCAACACTCAGGATAGGAGTCACATCCCCCTTACCATAAATGTCTGTCCTATAAATATCTGAACCTGATATATAAAAGAAAAAAAAAATCCAGGTTTTTTTAAAGCTCTGGAGCTGGGGGGTTCTGGGATTTGATTTGATTTTAATCCCTGATAAACAATCTAGAGCTTGTTTTTCAGAACTATGGAGCCATGTAATAGTAATAGGAGCCTTCCACAGTAAAACCAAAATTTCCTTGAGTACCTGAAATCAGATGTGCTTGTCATGGTTTAACCCCAGATGGCATCTCAGCCCCACACAGCTGCTCACTCCCTCCCCTGCAGTGGGATGGGGGAGAGAATTGGAAGCATAAAAGGGAGAAAACTTGTGGCTGGGAATAAAAACAATTTAATGAGTAAAGCAAAAGTTATGTGTGCAAAGCAAAACAAGAACTTCATTCTCATCTTCCCAGGGGCAGGTGAGTGCTCAGCCATCCAGCAGGGCTCCATCACATGGAATGGTGACTTGGGAAGAAAAAACATCACCCTGTCTCCCTCTTCCTCCGTGAGCTTTATAAACTGAACATGAGCAGCATGGTCTGGGTAATCCCATGGGTCTGTTGGGATCAGCTGTCCTGGGTGTGTCCCCTCCCATGTCCTTGTCCACCCCCAGCCCATTCAGTGGTAGGGTGAGGAACAGAAAAGTCCCTGACTCTGTGTAAGGCCTGCTCAGCAGTAACAAAACATCCCTGTGTTATCCACATTGTTTTCAGCATGAACCCAAAACACAGCCCCACACGACTCAATATGAAAAAATTAACTCGATTCCAGGGAAAACCAGCTTTGCTCCAAAGCACCTTATTTTCAGTAATATGACTCTCTCTCCTATTTAAGCTGCTGTGTGTCAAACCGTGTTCAGATGATAGAGCATACTTTCCTTTATTTGTGCACAATGCAGTAACAGGAAAGGAGAAAACCAAGAGACAAGGGATTTTCATAACCTAAATTTCTTCTGAAATAGCTTAAAAAAATAAGGTGGTACCCATCAGTCCAAATAAAGGCATTTTCACTGATAGCTCTATCTGTGGTCAGTGAAAAGAGACTTTATGCCATGATTCATCCTATTGTAAGACACACAAAAGAGCTGTGGCAAATCTCACCACAGAACCATCTATTTATCTTCAATGACCATGCAAAGCATCCAAACACTGAGCTCAAGGATGTGTTTAGTAGGTGATTCTCATCCTCCTGTCTGCCCTGAAAGGATGAAGAAGGGAGGAAGAAGCTCCTAAGAAGCAGGAGAGACTCTACAAAGCTTCCCTCAACTAACTGCTCCTCTAAGCAGGTCTTGGAGCTTTTCAATTCTGCATTCACAAAGACTCAAATAAAGTTTGAAAGCCTGAGAAGTTGAATATGTTAATAACATGAACTCTTTGGACTCTTGGTCAATTGTCAGCTTAATCCCAGATGCCTGGAAGGCATCGGTGTAATTTATTTATTCTTTTTATTATATAGAAGGAAAATTATATTAAAAGACGAAGCTGTGGAGGTTCTGAATAGGAGATTGAACTCAGCCCCACCACAACTCATGAGACACTGTAACATTAAGGAATTCCTTGCACCTGAGCTGCCCGCGGCTACAAAAACCTCCCCTTGGTGCTGTGGTATCTGAATAATATTCAGATGATAAAGGATGTTTTCTCTTATTTATGCATTCTGGAGTAATAGAAAATTACAAGGGCATTTGGGGAAAAATGAATAGAAATTCTGGGAGTGCACAAGGAATTTTGGCACTGGCAAGCACCTAACCCTGTACATCCCCACCAAGCCCAACCAAACTTGGGATCTGTGGGTAGCTGTAAGGTGTTCACTGGAGAGGTTGCAAAAATAGAGAAAAAAGTCACATTTTTTTATTCTTGAAGGAATGGGAGTGGGATAGGTAAGAGAATAGGAATATTTCTGTCTTCCCCCATCTTCCTTCCTCTTTGTCTCAGATACCAAGTAACTGGTTTTGGCCATGCAGAAATGTGCTAAACTTCCCAAAAAGACTTGTTTATAAGTGGACATCATTCATCATTTATGCTTTCTATTCTCCTGCACACAACCAAAGTCTTAGAGGGAAAAATTAGGGAAATGGGGGGGGGGGGGGGGAGAAAGAAAAAAACAAACAACTCCAAACAGAAACTTTCAAAAGACAGGAATGCCAAACACTACATGAGATCTAACTAGGATTTTGTCCCCATAAATTCTGTGAAATCTATGCTCATATTCTAAAGTAACACATCACAAGGTCAAAAAAAAGAAGGATCAGCTTGGCTTGGAAATGGGAACTAGGTGAAAGAAATGTTGCCTATTCCCTGCTTTCAGTCACCCAAAATTCACATGATGTTCTTTATGGTCATTCCCCGGGGATCTGGAGAAAGAGGTCTCCAGGGCTCATTTCTCCTGTCATGGATGGATCTGTTACTAAGAAATACAGAATCATGGAATATCCTGAGTTGGAAGGGGCCCACAAGGATCATCAAAGTTTATCTCCTGAACTCCCTGCACAGGACAGTCCTGAGAATCCCACCCTGTACCTGAGAGTTGTACAAACATTAGTTGATCTCTGGCAGCCTTGGGGCTGTGACCATTCCCTGGGGAGCCTGTTCAGTGCCCAGATACCCTCTGGATGAAAAACCATTTTCTCATACCCAGCCTAAACCTCTCCTGATACAGCTTCATGATATTCTACTGGTTCCCATCACTGCATTGAATGCATGGGATCATTTCAGAGCAGAGTTAGAGAAACCTGACACAAAAGCAGGACTATACTGAACCTGACATCCTGTGGACATCATCCATACCAGCCTAGGGCAAGCAACTCATTACCTCAGGTATGCTAGTGAAAAAACAATAAAAAGACAACCAGGACTGACCAGGACTAGCAGGAAATATGGGAACTAAAATTTAAAAGAAAACAAACAAAAAGTGTCAGGTCAAACTTTATAGATCTAAATTCCCTCTGCCCCATCACCATCAGCACTAACAATCCTTCTCCAGGAGATGCCCAGTACACATCTGCATTTTCACCTGCTATGCCACTTCTGTTCCTGCTCAGGGATACAAGTGCAGGGTTTAAGGAAGGATCATATTGGAACAAGTTGGTTACTCTTGTTGACTGATTCCCAGAAATCAGTGTCACATCAACAGCAGCATCCTCTGTTCCCTAGGAAGAGACAGAAAGAAAATGTCAGACACAAGAATGAACCAATTTTTAAAAAAAATTTATTTCCTATATTCCTGCATCTCCCATATGTAAGTCAGGCACATGGCACTGATGAAATTTTCACATACACCAGACTCTACTTAAATGTTTACAGTTATGTTGACTTTAAAGACCATCTATGGAGATTTAGAAACTTTAAAACAATACCAGACTATGCAGATTTAGATTTGCTGTATCCATACAAGTACAGTAAACTGGTAAATAAAATCCCAAATAACTATGCAGTTTTTAATTTGCAATATTCTTACTAAATTAAGGAGCTTGCTTTTTTTACTGGTTTGCATAAATCTCCTATTAATCTATTTTTAATTAAGCTGGTCTAATCTGTAGAGTCCACAGTAAACTGGCCCACAGCTAACACAGCTGAGGGGCCACTCTTTGCCCTTCTCCTAGTGTAGCTCAGGCCAGGAAAACATAGGAAGGCACTTTGGCTTCTGACTGCTCCCCAAAGAGTGGTTTCTTACCCGAGAAGGAACTTTACATTGAATTCTTGTTGAATTTCTGCCCTCCTCCAGAACTGGGCAAGGCTGGGATCCAAACAGCACTGCATTTACCCCTTCCAGATTGGTCCCCCTGAGAGTCACTCTAAGTCCTCCTAAAACAAGCAATTATTCCATGATATTCAAAAATATTTTCATATTTTAATATGCAAAGAATTGTTATCCATGACTACAAAGGGCAGTAGAGTCTCTCAGCTGAGCTGATGATCTGTTCCACCTTGCTGTGCCTGGCTCCCTCTCTTGCACCAGAGATCCTTCTTTGCCTTATCTGAATTATTTGAATTTGAATTATTTGAATTCTCCTCCACAATACAGGATGACTGTGTTTGTTTCTTGGTTTATTTTTTAATGACATACTTATTTAAACCAGCAAGCTCTGGCCTGTGATCTCCCCCTCAGACAGATCCCCAGCCCAAGAATGAAATAAGGAAGGAAGGAAGAAGCACTAAGAATGGAAAATGAGCTTAACGCAGCAGGTGCTCTCAGAGTTCAAACAGCTGCCAAGCTCCCTGCTGTCAGAAAAGCCTGTAGCATGTGTCTAGGAAATTTGGGGTAGAAAGGGGACTTGGCAAGGCTCGAGACCTGGAGTTGTGAGGGAAGTCACGGAGGGATTCCTTCCGTGGAGCTCAGCTCTCCTTCGTGCCAGACTGAGCCTCTCCAGCCCCACCTGGGATCATTCCCAACACAAGCCAGGCTTGAGCTTGATCTTTCTTCAGCATCCAAGGTGCCCCTTTGCTTTTCCAAGTGATTAGGAGACTCAGGGATATTTCAAAGAGAAACAGGAAAGAGAGCAGGAGTGGGCATTAATGGCAATTCTAAGCTGGAGTTTGTGCTTTGATGCAATTCAAAGAAACAGTACAAAAAAAAAGAAAACGTTGCTTGAAACTTAGAGCTTTTTCTCTAGCTCTCAGCACTGCAGAGTTGTAGGATTGTGGCTGAACAGACTGCTCAGACAGGCACTAATTAATGCAGTGTTTATTTGTATTTATTAGCATGGCTGTATTGTAAACCTACTGAGCTTTTATCCCTCTTTTCACATGTGATGTAAGCAATCCTCTACAATAAAGTAATGACAAATTAATTATAAATTCCCTTGTAAGCTTTCTTAAAATTACCTATTCCTGCTAATTCTTTAAACCACCAGAGAATTCTAGAAATTTAGTTTTGATTTCCTGTGCTGGCAGCAAATCCAGGCCAATAAGAGTAATCAGATACATTAACAGCAAGCTCCTGCTATTCACAGGGACATGGGAGTATCTTTAGAAAGGCATTCCATGCTTCTGGAGTTAGGTCATGGGGATCTCCCAGCATGGCACCACTGAGACCAGGGATATTTTGACAAGAGGGAGCTGAAGCAGCAAAGCACAAGGTGCTTTGTTGCCTTCCCATCCTGTAACATTAAATTTGAAGAGTCAGAAAGAGCAAGAAGTGAAAACTGAAGCCACTTGCAAATGAAAGAGTTGCTGGATAAGGAGCTCTAGATTTAGAATTCAGAATCCACGAGTGTTGTGTAAAGACTGATGCTGTTAAGTTTTGATATCTGCATTATATCTATATGCAGTGAAATACTGCCTGTGTGCACTTTGCAATGAGATTGAAGAGAGGTATTTGAAATGGCAGAAATTAAAAACACAGATGGGAGCTGTAATTCTTTCCAATTATAAGTGTTCCAGGCACATGTAATGTAAGATAGCATTATACTTGCTTCCTTTTTAATGAGTGACAGATCACTGTAATTGGGAGATGTGGATTTGCCAGCAAAGGAAAGGAGAAGCAAGGCCCAATAACTAAAATTTGTCACTGCTGGATTGATTTTAGAGTTTTTTGGAGATGTTTGGGTTTTCTATGAATTAAAAGTGATTCTTAAACTTAGTGTGCCTCTCATTAGGGGAAAAAAATGGTAATAAGAGTTAGAATAGTTTTCTTCCCATGGAACAAAAAAAAACCAAGCTCAAACAACCTGAATAAATCAACAGCAGGAAAAAAAATTACAAACAACGCCCTCCCCCCCAAAAAAACAAACAAAAAAGTCAAACAAAAAACCCTCAAAACCAAAAGCACAGAAGAAGGTGGCCATTATTTTTAGCTTAGGAACCCTGTGTTATTCCAAGCCCATCCCATGCTCATCCATGGAGAGGTGTACAGGTGTACATTCCTTTTCTCTGGCTGCTCCAAAGTGGCCAAGCATGGCACAGCCAGAGCTCCAAGCCAGATGTCTGATCTGCACTGAGGCCAGTACTGCTCTCAGTGGTAATTGTTACCATGATCTCAAAAATAAAATTGGGAGATTTACAGGAAAATGACTGGGTAACTTGGCTGTCAGAGTACACCTGGTTCATGCTGTTTCTGCTGCATTCCTTGCTGCTTTAAAACAAAGGATAATTTGAGGCTGTCCTTCAATTAACAACCCAGGTGTATCAACAGTGCTTGCCACATTTCTCATTGGGTTGAAGAGATTCTTTCCTCTCAAAAACAAAAACCAAAAAAAATTAATAAATAAAAATTCTTTCCAGCTCTTCTATTTCAAGGAGAGGAGGTATAATGGGAATGGAAAGAGATTTAGTTTAGCTTTAGCTTCTCTAAGTTTCTTAGCTTTATACCTAAACACAGGTGAGTTTTCCATTTTACTCCTCAGAACATTAATTTGCTTCAATGGGGCTGCTCAGCCATTTCACAGTTAGAGAATCATAGAATCATTTTGTTTGAAAAAACTCTCTAAGATCAATAAGCCCAGCCAGTTACCCAGCACTTCCATGTCCACCACTACCCATGTCCTCAAGTGCCAGATCTGCACATCTTTCAAATTCCTCTAGGGATGGTGACTCCACCCATGCCCTGGGCAACCTGCTCCAGTGACTGGCAACCATTCCTGGGAAGAAATTTTCCCTAATTCCCCCTCCAATTAAGCCAGATTAATTCAAGTATTAAAAAGCTATGCAGACATGGGAGGATGAGTATGAAATGCTAATGATTTGCTGAAATGAATATACTTGCATTTGAAAATATAATTCCCAAACAAAACTGCTTGGGAAACTGGTTGCCTGCACAAAGAGCCAAAGAGAGTCTGACAGCCTTTAGGTAATCTTTGACTGTGCTTTGGGGCACACACAGTGTGCCCAGACATAAAATTTCTTCTTCATGAGGTGAAAACCTTGGTAGCGAAAGCACAGAAGAACCAAAAGATGCTGTGACAAGGAAGAAGCAGCTCCCTTGGAAGGTTCACACCTACCAATCTCTGAAGCTGAAGGAGGTTCAACAGCTGCCAGGGTTGGCTGGACTGTGAGGAAGATCCCTGGTCCTGTGGTGCCATGGAGGGCGAAGCCATGGGGTGCCACCCGCAGTGTCACCAGGTGGATCCCAGCCGGCAGCCTGGGCACCTGGCAAACCACCTGGGAGTGACTCACCCTGGTGACATGGCAGCTCCTGCTGCTCACCTCCACCTGCAGGGCTGGCTGCTCCTCCCCAAAGCCAGCTCCCCTGAGAACCACTGTGGCCTGGGACCCTTCACCTGCAGGAATAGAATGGTCGAGGTGACTCGTGGATTTTGGCTCAGCAATGCCCAGGATTTAATTTCAGCCAACAGTTAAAAGTTTTTACCAGCTTCAAAAGGATATCCTAAAAACTATACCACTGGTGTATCTCATTGTTCCACATAACAGCAATTCCTGCCTGCCCCTGCCCAGCTGTTACATTTTCCCTTAATTTTTTATTAAAAATAACTTGACCCAAGAGCTGTAACAGCTAGGAGCCCTGAGCAGCCTGTTCCAGAGCCTGACAATCCATTCAATACGGAATTTTTTCCTAATAACTATTCTGAACTTCTCCTGATGCAAGTTAAGGCCATTCCTTATCATCTTATTTCTTTGTCCCTGGAAGAAGAGACCAAGCCCCACGTGGCTGCACTCTCCTACCAGGGAGTTGTGGAGAGTGAGAGGGTCACTCTGACCCTCCTTTTCTCCAGGCTGAGCCTCCCCAGTTGCTGCTCCTCAGACCTGTGCTCCAGACCCTTCTCAGCCCCACTGCCCTTCTCAGGATAAACTTGTACTCAGCACATCTGGAACTGGAGCTGATCAGAAGTGACCCATAAAAGTGTAGTTTCCATAAAATCAAAAATTGACAAAAGGCTACACATATGCATGAAATCACCAGCACCTGGCAGGTATTTCTCTCAGAATTTTTGCCAGTCTGTTCAGACAGCAGGCGCCATTACCTGATGAATACTCCACATCTCTGACTATGGGTGTCAGCTCCTGGCTGAACTGGAAAGAGCACGAGCCAGAACAGTTTGCAAGGACATCATTCACCATCACCACCACCTGGGGACAGACCAGAGGGTTACCTTAACGCTGGAAAGGCAACACAGGTGTTTTCTAGAGCCACAACTGGCTGATAGATGCTGGTACCAGCCCTGAGCTACTGAGAGCACTCAGTGACAGAGCAGGGCACTGAAAGCCCTTCAACCTGCTGCAGTCCCACTGCAAATTTAATTGCAAATTTAAATAGAAAATTGCTAGGGCTCATCCAAGGCATAGCAGAGCTCAGTTTTGGATGATGCATCTCTAGACTATCTCCCACCATCCTGGAACCCACACCTCCTCAAATTCCTGTTCTTTCAGTCACCCATTGAAGACTGTTCCTGCCTTCCCCCAGTTCTTCTCACTTTGCCTTGGGAATAAATTTATTATTATGTTTAAAGTGCCCTGGAAGACTAATTAAAATGAAACCCACATTGTGTCTTCTCAACATGCAACCTTTAATTTCATTTTTGCCCCTTTTTATCATGCTGAAGAAAAAAAACTGGGCTGTGACCTTGATTATCTAAAAGAGATATTAAGAAATATCCCTCCTGAGATCTTGATACTTTTGAAGAGTCAACTGGCAAAGGATAGGGCATAAAAGAGCCCCTCATTAAGTCTCTCCAGGTGTTAAAGGTGTGACAGGAGAGTACACCAATGCTGCAAAAGCAAAGGATCTGTCCCAAAGAAAGGCAAGGAGCAGAGACTTGCAAAGTAGTCTGCTTGGACAGAGACACAATAATTAGAGGGACACTTTTACACTGCCAGAATAAAGCTTCAAACTTGACCAGAAAATCTGCTTGCTGATGCTGGTCTTGTTTCACTTGGGCCATTTGAGGGTTTGTGCAGCACGGATGGAAAAGATGTCAAATGTGGCTGAGTCACTGGAAGAAGAGCAATTCTCATGGCTGGGAACAAGGCTCCTGAAAAATGCAGGATGACTTGGCCCCAGATGTTGCACAGCTGGGCTTCAAGCACATCCAGCATCACCCTGTTATGGCCACAGTGCCTGTGAGCCTGCTGGAAAAAAAGCCAGCAATTGCCACCATTCTGCAACATCTGAGAGCAGAGCCGGAAACACATTTGTCCATCCAGCAGATTCCTCCTTCAGCCTGCAGCTCTCCTGTCTCTCTCTTCCCTCCTGGGGAATTAAGATTCACAGAAGTCCAGGACTAACTCACTAACTCACAGATAAGTATCTCATCCACCAACTCATTTATTTTGCCCATCAGTGTAACAGAGTGCTGCAGGTGAAATTGTGTAATTCCCAGTTTGGTGTCCAGCACCACAGAACCCACCAAGGGTGGGAGTTCAGAGATATTCATCCCTTGGTCACTGCTTCCAAAAAAAAAGATACTGCCTTCCATCACCCATGATCACCATTCTCCCCACCTGCAACAGCTCTTGAAGGGAAGTCCTGCTCCACCCAGAATATGAGAAATTTATAGCACAGAACATCAGATTCCTGAAAGGATTTTTTGGCAGAACAAGGTATCCAAGTACCTACAAGGCTCCTGGAGCTACACAACCCTGCTGAATCAGTGAAAAGTGTGAGAGCACATCAACTCACCTGTGTTTGGTTATGGGGGGTGGCAAGCATGTCCCCAAATATTGGTCCAATAAACACACCCCCATCATAAACCACACGAGTAGAAACACTTGGCTTCAGGCCAGTGAGGTTTCCAGCAGAGACCTGGCAAAGATCAAGGAATTTAAGTTTCTCATCCTTTTCTCTCCTGTGTTTTAAATTAAAACAGAATCTTTACAAGCAAATAACTCCTGGAAACTCCTCACCCTTCTTCCATGAATCATATCTCCACCTCTAAATCTTCATTACTCAAGGTTTCACAATACCTCCCTGTTCCCACCTTCACCTTGTAGGCAAAGAAATTCAGGAGTCAGGTTTGTAAACAAACTTCTAATGCCCAATAATATAATTTGGATTTAGGCATGGAAATATCTTCACAAAGACATGACTTAATGTGAAACAAGGGCCTGTGCAAGAGCTGAAGATGCAGCTCAAACATTTTTCACCCTCCAAGCCAACATCTTGAGCACTGGAATTTGTTGAAAATAACATCACACTTTTAGGAGCTGAATATCCAAAAAAGTAGGGTTTACTTTTGAGGTAGGAAGCATCTCAGTCTGAGTCCTTACTCTAAAAGACCATTCTGCTTGGAGCAAAACCAATATGACAAGTCTTGGGATGGGAAGAGTGTAAAGTGAACCTTCACCTGAGACTTATGAGAACCAGATATGAAACCAGACAAAACAGTTCCCAGAAAAACACTTTCTTGGTAAATAAATTGTGCCACAAATCTGTGATGTGCTTCAGTTACTATACTGAAACATTAGATATAATTAATGCAGATTTCATTTCAATACCAGCCCCTTTGCTGTGCAGAAATTACACTCAAGTCTCCTGGTTTTGAATCACAGACTTGATATAATTTCTTCTCCTACAACTGTTTGTGGTTTTTTCATCATTTAATCTGGAATTTGCTTAAAGTTCTGTTCCAAATAGGAAGATTGCCTAAATTTCCACAGTGTCTTAATAGAAACAACAATTGAGGGAGTGAATCAGCCAAGACCAAATGAGGACCAAAGTGGGGATTAGTAAAAAGAAAAAAAAAAATTACTGTACACTGATAACATTGGGCAAGTCCCCAGCTGTTTTTTTCCAAGTCAGTGTCCAGACACTTTCATAGCATGAGCTGGAGTCTCTGGTCACAGTGAAGTCACTGGTGTTGAAGAAGGGAGCTGTGAAATTCTCCACATTGTCCTGCAAAAGCCTGTGGAGCTGGTGGGCTGAGATGTGCACTGAAACATCTGCAAAAGACATTGGGGAACAGTGGATATCTCCATTTCCAGGAGAGCACATCTGCTTGCTCCTAGGAAAGGAAGGGGTTTCATTATTACTGCAAGGCTGTCGTGGTTCAAACCTCTGCCAAAAGAGTGAAATTTATTGTACCTTAAACACCAAAAAATCACAGAACGGAACGGAACGGAACGGAACGGAACAGAACAGAACAGAACAGAACAGAACAGAACAGAACAGAACAGAACAGAATAGAATAGAATAGAATAGAATAGAATAGAATAGAATAGAATAGAATAGAATAGAATGATTTGGGCTGGAAAGAACCTTTAAAGGTCATCTAATCCCAGTAATGAACCCTAGACCAGGTTGCTCAAAGCCCCATCCAACCTGACCTCAAGTGTTTCCAGGGATGGGGCATCCACCACCTCTCTGGAAAACCTCTGCCACTGTTTCCCCAACCTCATCATAAAAAATTTCATCCTTATGTCTAATCTGAAGATCATCTGTGCTATTTAATAACAACCAACCTGGCCTTGAGCACACCCAGGGATAGGGCAGCCAAAACTTCTCTGGCCATTAATTCTTCCTTTGGCTTCCTGCTCAGGAAATCCAGACCCTGGCCTGCATCTTCCCTTACCTGGTATCACTGTGCTGGCCAAGTGGATGTGGAAGGTTCCTCCAAGAGGTGGGGATGACTTCTGCAGGCTCTGGATGGTGAGGCTGACTCTCACATCCTCCGTGGAAACATACAGGTGTCCATATTCCTGAGAGCCCTCCCCAAGCACTGCACCTCTGTGGGACAGACAGGGGTCACAGGAAGGCATCAGCACTGGAGACCCACACTCCTGACACCCCCAGGTGAGCCAACAGCTGAGGGACACCTATGGGAACAACACTCCTGAAGGATTTAAAGGGAAGATGCCCAGACCTCTAAAAAAACCTGGATATTCCCAACTTCTAATTTCTCATCACTCTCTCCTGAAAGGTGGCTGTGCTCAGGTGGGGTTGGTCTCTTTCTCTAGGCAGCACTGACAGAACCAGAGGACACAATCTTAAGCTGTGCCAAGAGAAATATAGGTGGGATGTTAGGAAAAAGTTTTTTTAAAGAAAGAGTGATAAAGTACTGGAATGGTCTGCCCAGGGGGGTGGTGGAGTCACCATCCCTGGATGTGTTCAAAAAAAGACTGGATGTGGCACTCAGTGCCATGGTTTGTTTGAGATGTTAGGGAATGGGTTGGACTTGATGATCCTGAAGGTCTCTTCCAACCCAGTGATTCTGTGAATTCTGCAGGCAGTGCACACACCAGAGAAGTATGGATAATGGCCTTTTTTAATTTATGGTAGAAGAAATAATTTATACACCATCAAGCACCAGGGAGTGCTACCCCAATACTGGTTTTTCTAAAGAACCAGCCCAGTGCAGCCTGGACAGCACCTGCAACAGCAAAGCAAAAATATTTCACTGTGATCTCCTTGAGCCCATGAAAATCTCAAGTCCCTTAAATTACAGTGAGATTTCATATTGTACAATAATTTAAGCTGAAAAAAGGCCCCTAGTGTTAATCCAGCATTACCAGGTCCATCATTAAACCGTGCTCCAGACACCACATCTCCATTGGAGTAAACCAAGTTCTCCCAAAGTCCAACTTCTAAAAGTTAAAATGCTTTTCTCCTTGGCCACTAAAATTCTCGTGTTTCAAAGGAAAAGGAGCCTCTCTGTGGTACAACGATGCCACCGTGTGTTAAGCGTCTGGATAACAAGTGGCTTCTGCAAAGCAAATTTAACTAAACAACGCCAAAAGGATCGTTGAGCCCTTTGTACAGCTGGTAACAAGATTTTAGCCAATATTCCTGTTCTGACAGGAGTAGGAGTTGTATTTAGTTAAATCACAGCCCGTGTTCAGCAAAGAGAAAGAGCCAGGTTTATTTTGAAGATGTCCAAAGACAGTGCTCAGCCCACTCATTTTTAAAGCTTGTGCTGATTCCTGCTTTTCTCTGATAACTTCCTCTGTGAGATGGAAAAGTCCACCTGTGCCAAACACCATTTTTTATCCTAGTGAGAGGGCATCAAATCACCTCTTAATCCTTGTTTTTATTAGCTAAACAGGTGGAACTTCTTAAATCTTCCTCTCCTAGGCAATTTTCTCAGCTCCATAATGATGTTCATGATATTTTTCCCCATTGGTTTCTAAATTTATTTGAAAAATACAGCCATCAGTGTTATTTTCAGCATTCCAATGTCAGTCTCCAGGCTCCACACAGGAGTAAAAATTTTCCCTCTTCCTATTATTTACACCTCTGGTTACACATCTCAACCACCACAAACATCCCCCTGTATTCTCACTCCTGCCCTTATCCTTGGTGGCTTATGTTAAGATGCTACATTTGCCTCAGCTGGATACAACCCAACTTTTACAGGACTTATTTTCTGCCAGTACAAACCTTTAATGCTACAGTCTCTGATCTAGTTATAGCCCCTGGCTCCAATTCCTCATTTTTGGGAGGAACAGAAACCTCATCTCAGCAAACAAGAACACTTGTAATAAAGAGGGAATTGGTGTCATTAACAGTGTTTTGGAGGCACCTCTGGATGATCTTCATCCACTGTTCCAGAAGGGCTTTGGTTTCCTTCCAATCCCACATCACACCTTGGTGACCCACGGATATCTGACACCCCAAATTTTCTCCAACTTCTTCAGCAGCTCTTGTTTCCAGCAGGTGAACCCAGCTGACAGCCAGCCCCAGATGCACTGGGGGAGCTGTAGGAGATGTTACAGGGTATTGAGATGAGCTGCTCGTTGTCCATACCTTGGAGAGAGGAGGGGCAGACTGGCACCACAGCCAGAAACCCTCCAGGACACGTTGTAGGTGGGAGCAGACCCCACCACTGACACTGCTTCAATTATCCTCCCCCCTGGCCTGGGGGGTTTGGGATCTCTCTGAGAAACTGAAAGAAAAAACACAAACTTCCATTGGAGCAAGGAGACTATGCCCAGAGTATTGTCATTTCATAGCTGGAAACACCTGCTTGGTTTTTTTTTTGAAGTTGTATTTCATAGAATCATTAAGATTGGAAAAGTCCTCTAAGCTCACAGAGTCCAACTATTCTGCAGCACTGCCCAGTCCACCCCTAACCCAAGTGTCCCCAACCTAACCACTGTCCCCAAGTGCCACATCTACACATTTTTTAACTTTTCCAGGAATGGTGATTTCACCATAGTCTGTTTCATTTGTAGAACCACATTTTCAAATAAACCAAGAATATTGATATTTTGGCAATTCCTTCTCAACTGCTGTCACCAAAAAAAAAAAAAAAAAAAATTCAAGAAAAAAAATTGTGCCTGTTGTGAAATTTCCCTTTGAAAATGTTTCATCCAGGTTTATTGCTATAGATTTAACAGAATATCCTATGAGGAAAAAAAGCCAAAAGAGATGCCTTTACCAATCACAGCTCCATCAGCAATGATGAGCTCATCAAGATAAAATGATCCAGATGTTTCTTTTTGCAGCACAGGGCTCTTCAAATCTATCTGATGCACAAATACTGGGGAATTGGCTGGGAGGTCCTGGAGAAGCACAGAGAGATTCACACACCTCTTCCAGAGGTTGGTACAGGTAAATGTCCAGCTGGAAGACACCAAGGTTGAGACAACAAGCAAATTTGAGGTGATTGTGAAGATTCCAGGTAATATCAGGTATTGTTTTTGTTACTACTGGTATTTAGCACAAGCCACAGGCTCAGTGGTTTGTGATTATTCACCATGTCCTTGTTGGGTTCCCTAGAGTGAGAAATGAGGATTTAGATCTCTGTTTATGTTTTCCCCTCTGAATCACTAGAGTGGGATATGGGAATGACTACACCTGCTTTTTTTTTTTTGCAAAATAC
Organism: Toxostoma redivivum; assembly: GCA_013397375.1. Lineage (NCBI taxonomy): Eukaryota > Metazoa > Chordata > Aves > Passeriformes > Mimidae > Toxostoma > Toxostoma redivivum. The sequence continues at coordinate 157,852 of VXBI01014663.1, read as the reverse complement.
CACAACAACATCAGTGACCTCAATGGGGGTCAATCCAGAACTCAACCCCTCAGCTCTCTTCAAGTTCTTCAGACACTCCTGATTTTTTTAAGTCTGCCTGCCCTAAGCTTTATGTCTGCTACCAAATGTTTTCTACTCATGGAATTTTAAGTGAATAAAGAAAATCAAAGGCTCCACCAATTTTCAAAGCTTTCAAAGGGTGGAGTAAAAAAACAAGCGATTCTCTCTCTTACTGCAGAAAATCGACTGGGGAAGAAAATGGGGAATTTATGTTCTCAAAAATCTTCAAGTATATCTGTGTGCCACTGAGGTGAGATAGCACACAGAGCAAGAAATAGGGAAATTTAGTCATTAGATCCTCCAAAAAGCATGGAAACACATTCCAGCAATGCCTCTGTAGGCATTACTTTAGTAATCTGCCTTTTGTCAGATTACTCCAACTAACAAATTTTTCCTACGTAAATAAGAACTTCCCTCAGTTTTCCTACTGAACCTTCTTACTATGAAAAATGTAATCTCTGAAAGCTGTAATTGTCTGGATACCTCTTAGAGTCAGTTTCATTGAAGTCCCACTGGCAGGTGAGGTTTCTCCTCACTGGAAATAAAGACACATTGGTGTAGGACACTGAGAGATGAAGGATGTTGCTCATATGGCCTTTATGTGCAAAACACACCTGCAAAAGTGGGGGAAAGATTTTCACAAATCAAAACACAGGTAATTTATATATAATGTACATGGAAGATAAAGGAAGATATTCTATTTCAGATCTGGTTTAACACTGGGTTGTTTGGCCTGGAGAAGAAAAGACTCTGGGGAGATCTTAAAGCCTCTTCCAGTGCCTAAAGGGGCTCCAAGAGAGGGAATAAGAGCTGTACAAGACAGATTTGGCACCCAGGTGTGCCACAGCATGGCATCAAACTGACCCCTGGGGCTTCCCTGAAGTTTTGGGTTTGTTCCTGTCAAAAGCAGGAGAAGATGAGCAGAAAAGTGAGCAGTAATGTCCCAGCAAATAATAAAGGATTTTTCCTTTTGCCAAGAAATGGTCATTCTTGTCCCTTCCACCTTTCTCCAACACCATCCCACTTTTTCCTTTCCCACAGTAAGGGTTGTATCCCAAAGAACAACTAACAGCCAGGTGTGTTAAACAATATCTACATCTCAGAGATCCAAAACCACTCTCAAACCAAATAAAAGATGCTTGGTAGGTTTGGGGGAAATGTAAGCTGACTTTAAGGTGCTTATTATGCTCTGAGAATTCAGTGCCCAGAGCAAGCTGCTCATTAAGAGCAGCCACTCACATGTGAGTATTTAGTAAGGTCATATCTTGGCAGTGTTGATGGGGAAGTTTTCACCAGCTGGCTTGGTCTGTGGACACTGAATCTCCCACAAAAAGGCTCTGTCCCACTGACAATGTGTCCTGTGGTGGTGATGTTCTTCATATCTGACAGATATTGAAAACAAACAGATAAAAAGGAAATGAGGTTTGAAAGTGATTCAGAAGACACCAGTACAGTCAAGATTAGTGAAAATACAACAAGTGGGTATCCAGAAATTGTCAAACAATCCTACTCTAAGAATTCTCCTGCCAGAGTTCAAGAAGTGTTCGTACAACACTCTCAGGCACAGATTCCTGGGGTTTTCCTGTCCAAGAATTGGATTTGATGATCCTTGTGGGTCCCTTCCAGCTCTGGATATTCTATCACTGTGATTATTATATTGATCACATTGTTCCTAATGCATACACAAAACAAATAGATGACAAACGTGAATATGTACTTATACACAATTAAAAGTGTAAATTTACTACCAGCAAAAGTTTAAAGAACATTTATATCATAAAAGCAGATCAATTCTCACAATAAATATTGCTTATTTGTCACAGAAGTTCCCCACCTTCTTTCTCAAAACCACAGTGAAAAAGGATTTTAGCAGAAGTTGGCTCAGTTTCACATCCCACTGAAAGGAGCTCTTCTATTGCTGCCTGCACCTTTAAAAAAATTAAGAAAGTGAAAAGCAATCAGTTACAATCATTTCAGCAGAGACTTCAACACACACATCATCACTTCAGTTTTCATCAGCCAGGGATCAGTGGCACAGCAGCCCTGAACAAGCAGGTAGCCAAATATTAAAAGAATAAAAATGTTAAATAATAATATAACAAAATCAACCTCAACAGAGTGTAACCTTTCATGTCTGACAGCTTTTAGGGGTGTGAGACATCTTCAGCCTAATGACTGTCATGGAGCCATCACTCAGGGTCACTTTAATGTCACATTAAATTGCCACATCAAGAGACTATGGGCTGTTGAAGGCAGAGACATACAACACACATCTGGCCTTAGAGAAGAAGTCCAAGGATCTGGACCAATGAAAATCCAAGATATCTGGATGTAGTGAAAAGCTTAGAATACACTTGGGAGTCAACATTCAAGAAAGAAAAATCCCATTGTAAGATTTTCTCAGGAAAAAACAAATAAAAATTAAAAATCACCTCTACATGACAAACTTTATCTCAGCTTCTGGGCCAGATCTTAACTTCTGTCAAGCACCAGATCTCCACCAATTCCACCCCAGCAGAGGACTCTGTGTCTGTTTAATGGCACCTACCTGGTGAGCTGTAGCATTTGTGGGGATCATTCTCAGCGTGTTGTTCGAGGAAATACTGAAAAAACCTGTACCAGACACATTCAACATCTGGTAAAAAAAAAAAAAAAAGAGAAGCAAATCAAGAAATGAAAACAGATGCAAACTGCATGAGGCACACATACTTTAAACCTGGGATCTTCTACTGAGGAGGATTTTACAGCCAGCACTTTGCCTTTCTAAACCTCTGCGAAGCAGAGATCCAAGAGTTACTCTTAAACTGCTCTTGTCCTACAGAACAGGATTCTTACATTAACAGGAAAACAAGGGATACATGACCTGTGCAGCTGCAAATGGTCCTTAAAGCTCCTGACCTGCAGGAGTTTAACCTTTAGGAAAAAATTGCTTCATTCCTGAGCGTTTACACACACCCACTAATGTATGTAAAAACCACAGACAACTTCAGCTCTTCTCATCAGCTGTCTCAGGAGGCTGAAAACAAGGTGGAAACACACATTTTTTCACATCTAGCACCAACAAGGCAGCTGCAGGCAGCACTGACCTGCATTTCTGGAAGATGCAAGGCACGAGCCCGAATTTCGTGCCTCTCAGTGTAGTAGCTGCTCACCACACTGGGGTCCAGCCACGTGTTGTGTATCTGCACTCCAACTCTCATCCCCTTGCTGGGTGTCTTTGCATGATGCAGTGCCTCCAGGTAGTACCTTGAACCAGCAGTTAGCTCAAATTTCTGGGATTTTGGCTGCCAAAGTTCACTCCAGTTCTTCACCCAGTTCTCAGCCCACTCTGAATTGCCAGCAGGGAGAGAAGCAATTCTCACCTGTGTGCAGAACAACCAAATCACAGAATCACAGAAGGGTTTGGGCTGGAAGAGACATCAATTCCATTTCATTCCACCCCCATTCTATGATCAGGGACACCTCCCACTATCCCAGGCTGCTCCAAGCCCCATCCAGTCTGGCCTTGGACACTTCCAGGGATCCAGGGACAGCCACAGCTTCTCTGGGCACCCTGTGCCAGGGCCTCACCACCCTCACAGGGAAGAATTTCTTCCTAATATTCCATTTAAACCAATTCTTTCATTTTGATGCCATTAAACCAGTTAGTGGCATTTCTTTAGCCTCAAGTAATATTTAGTCCAATGCCACAGCTCCAAAAATAAAAAAAAAGCAAACAACATGTTTGTGTTTATAACTGATAGCCATGGGTTGATGGCTCACAAATTCCTTCCTATTATATAGGAAAAAGCCACAATCTCAAAGAACTTTGGTTTAAGGTTCAATACCATAAAGAAGATCATTCCTATGTCTTAGCTTAGCATGAATAACAGTTCCCCAAATAACTTTTCATGGATGGCTTCAGTTCAGACAGAAATGTGCTGAACTAACAAAAAAAATCTTCTGGAAAAAACACTCTGATTGCAAGAGTGATTTTTTAATGAGCTATATAAGAGACAAGGCCAATGTAAAATATCAAAAATAATCACAGAGATTTGACTCTGCAATAGACTCATAAGAGACAATAAACCAATCCACACTGGGGAAATTCCCATTTGTTATCACCTTAATTAAAATCCTTTTAATCCTCATTTTTCATTTAATGTCATTTTTCTCTACCAAGAATAATACCTTCTGTTTTGGATCTTGGGACAAACTTAAGTAGAGAGATGCCTGACCATCTGCCTGAATCCAGAAGGTGTAATTGTTGGTCTGAGGAGCCACAAAAAATCCACGGAGTCTGGAGCTGAGCAAAAATAGAACATGCTTAATATACAAAATGTTACAGCAAAAAAAACCCCCAAAACAACAAACCATCCCCACACACCACCTTCACATGTATACTGAGTAACAAGAAAACATCTTTAAATCATTTTAACGAAACAAACCTTGTTATTTTTAAGCTCAAGTAACCTCAAAATGACCCAATTTCACATTAAATGTCAATTACGCTTTACAAAAGCTTCAAAAAGGAAAGAAAAAACAGCTCCATGAAACTAAGTACGATTTTGTTGGTGGCCATTTCAGTGCATTTCTTCTCAAAGTCTTAACCCTGAACATGCAGGACAAAGCCAAAACCACACACAGAATCAAACAACAAAAACAGAGAAGTGATAGAAAAATGTAGGAATTCATACACACTTCACAGTTGTTCAAAGTCATATCTGAAGAGGCAATGGGAACCAACACAATTCAGGAATTTATTTATTTGTATTAACTCCACCTTTGCTGCCAACATCAGCTGAGAATCTGCCCCTCCACATCTGGCCAGAGCTCCAGCCCAAAATAACCTCAAACTGAAGCTCCTTCTACTTCCAGAACAGTTTTTCTTGGTGGTATTTCAGCATATCTAGGCCAGGTAGAGCAGAAATACTGAGGGGAGGCAAAAGGAGGAAAAAATAAAGCACTTCACTGCATATTTTAAGCTTCAAAAGGACCTGAGAGCAAAGGGTTTGCTTTGATTTATAGGAGCTATGCAGTGAAGCTCTGCTATAAAGAGCTGTCAGGTGTTTTTGCTACACCTTACACTGCTAAAGGTGATTGCCATGGCTTCGTCTCTTTTTAATATCACTGAGTACCTGAAGGACTTCTTTGCCCCAGACAGAAACCTTACTGGGGAGCTGGCATTAGGTACAAACTGCCATCTGTATCCAGGACCTGCTTCTGTCAGATCAGAGGCATCATCCCAGACTTCAAAGAGAAGCCCTCTGTTTCCTAGAAAGTTAAAACAAAAGTATTCTCAGCAGCAGCCAGCAGAAATCCCAGAGCACATGCTGGAATCAGTGCTGTAGGAGGCAGGCCAGAGAGAAAATTTTAATAATAAATTGGTTCTGTTTGTGGGGTATTTTGCAGTCTAAGGCAGAACACAGATCTCGCCACAGGGAATTTGTTTTACCTTGAAATCCTCCACCAGAAATAACAAAACTCTGCAGAGAGAACAGAACATCCAACCTGCTCACATGTCTGCTGTGGCAGGAAAAGGCACTGGGATGACCCACAGCTGAAGTTCAGCCTCATTTTATGCACAAAAGTCTCCTGCTGCAATGCACCACTCAAGGAGTGTCCCCAGAGGTCTCTGCAGTAACTCCAGTCCATCCATCCTTCCTTTAAATATCATCCATGCCTCTTTCTCCTCATTTTCTACAGCCATGCACATCAATCTGACCTTCCTTCCACCATGTCCTGTCTCCATGTGGTGGGCTGAGCTCTCCACCTTGGTTTTCTACAGAATCACAGAATGGTTTGGAAGGGACCCTTCAAGTTTATCCTGTCCAACCTCCCTCCACAAGCAGGGACATCTCCAATTAGTGCAGGCTGCTCAGAGCTGCACCCAAACTGGCCTTCAATGCTTCCAGGGATGGAGCATCCCTGGGCAAACTGTACCATGGCCTCACCCCCTCATTGTAAAAAAAAAAGCCTTCCTTAGAAATAATGTAAATAGACCCTCCTTTAATTTAAACCATCACCCCCTGTCCTATTACTAATGAAAGTTCCTAATAAAAATGTATCCCCATGTTTCTGAAAACCCCCTTTAGGCACTGGAAGGGGCTCTCAGCTCTCCCTGAGCCTTCTTTTCTCCAGGCTGGATAACCCCACTCTCTCATCAGTCTTTCCTCACAGCAGAGGTACTCCAGCCCTTGGATTATTTGCAGCCCCCTTCCTTACCACCCAAAGAAAGCTGACTTGATGTTGAAGCAGAAAGTGTTTTGGAAAGGCCTGTTTCTTGATTGAAATGCCCTGTATTTCTGAGTGTGTTTGTTATTTGGAGCTTCAGGAACACCTCACCTGGCTGGGGGGTACCAAGTCTCCTGCCCTGGCCAACAGGCTCAGTGGTGCATCTGATTTCCCAGGGAGAGACATGCTTGACTTTACAGGGAGCACCTGCAGCAGGGAGAGGAGACAAATGTGCTGTGGGAGACTTGGAAACACAGCTGGGCTGCAGCAAAAACACATCTCAGAGTCATGGAATGGTACTAGTGGTTGCCTTTTTTTTCTTCTGTCTTCAGTCAGAGTTAGGATTTATGCACAAGAGATGAAGTTTTGTGTTCAGACTTAGTTGTTTAATAATTCTTATCTATAGTAAAGAGATTTCTACACTACTTCTAGCTAACAAGCTGAAAAAATGGAGATGTATCTCACTTGCTACAAGGTCTTTTAAGGCCTAACTGTCCAATTAAAAGCTAACATCTATATTATTTATACTTTTGACTTAATGACTAAACACTTGTGACCCACAGTGCAGTATTTTTTATCTAACCAAAAGCTACTACCTAAAACCAAGGAGAAGGAAGGAGAAGGAACAAGAGCCAACACCCAAAACTTCTATCTCGTCCCATACCTATTATGATATTCTAAAACCCCAAATTCCAAACCCTTCACCATGTGAAATTACACACTTCTATTCTAAATGCACACCAGTGACTCCAACTGCATCACTCAAATTTGGAAGCCTTCTCCAAGGTCTCAAGTCAAAAGCAGTGTTCTCCAGGGTGTCAGAAAGCACAGAAAGTTCAAAACTCACAGGCTTCAGGGTTCCAACAGAATGGTTTGGGTAGGAAGGGGCCTCACAAACACGTAGCTCCAAGCACCTTCCTATGGACAGGGTCACCTCCCACTAGACCAGGTTGCTCTGCTGGAGCTCCTTTAGGTACTGGAAAGTGCTCCTAGGTCTCCTTAGAGCCTTATTTTCTCCAGTCTGAAACAGCCCCATCTCTCTCAGCCTTTCCTTATAGTATAGGTATTCTATCCCTCTGATCATTTTTGTGTCCCTCCTCTGGGTTCACTGCAACAGGTCCATGATTTTCCTGTGCTGAGGACCCTGGATGTGGTGCTCTGGGTGGGGTCTCACCAGAGCAGAGAGGCAGAATCCCCTCCCATCCACCTTGTTCCCAAAAGGGATCAACATTCTGCCACAAGCCTGGGCTGGTGCTTCCAGCAGACAGAAGAGTTCATGCCCACAATCAGAATACCTGGACCTTCCTGGAGGTGAGTCCCAAAATTCCCACACTTGTATCCCTGAACATCTCTTGGGTTTTGCAGTCAGGGCCAAACTGTATTTTAAAAAATAAAATTCCCATGTTTCTGCTCTTACCTGCAGCAGTGACCTGCACTGGCTCCTGAAAGAAATCCCCAGTGATAGTGAGATCAGTGCCCCCTGCCAGGCTCCCTGCAGCTGGAAATACGGAGAATATCTCTGCAGGGGAAGGAAAAGAGGGCTCTGAGCACAAGCCTTGCAGAGGTTAATCCCAGCCCCATTTCTGGGAAAGCCTTGCACTGCTTCCAGCCAGGGCAGGCTCCTGTAAATGGAACCAGCTTCGCACTCATCCCTTCTTTTGGCAGCCTCTGGGATGACACCAGGAATGAACAGCAGGGATAATTGGACCACATGGCAGGGGGAATACTGCAGTGCTTGGGATGCTACTTAGCAGTGGCTGCATCTGTCATGCTCAGATTGCAAACTGCTCTCTTCTGTGCTACTGAGGAGCTCTGGGGAAAAACAGCAGAATTAAAACTGTTTTAATCCTGTTGACCTCCTCTGACCCACGTCTCAATTTAGTCCTTAGGTTTAAATGTTACCATTCTTTGCAATCATCCCTCACACTTGAGGGACAAATGGAGGGAGCTGAACATCTGAGTGTCCACATCATGACCATGAGAACCTTTCAGGATTTTATCTGTTACGGTTGCACCATTCTATAGCAAAACTATTTTTCCTTTGGATGACAATTATCCACTTTGCACTCATTGGGGTTTAACTACCCAGTTCTACTTGTATAGCTCTGGAAAAACAAACTACAAAAAAATACTCATAAGAAAAAGAGAAGCGATTTTGGTCTCTACTTGCATCTTTTTTGTTAATTCATCTGGTATTTAAACACTAATTGTACAGTATTGACTACTGACTAGCACAGTACTGTCTACTGGACAGATCTAGAAGAACTTTCTGCTCATGCTCTGCCCACAGCCAACTTCATGCATGGTTATTTTGTTTTACTCTGCTTTAAATTGTAAATAAAGACATAAAAATGCCCTTCTTAACAGAGAGTTCTCTACAATACAGCTTGAAATGTCACATGCAGGTTATTATTTAATGTACCTTAAATAACTTTTTTTAACAAATGGTGCAGCACCTTGCCATTCACCACTTATCCAGAACTCAATTCTTGGAGTAGCTGAACATCACCTCTTCCCTGTAGCCAGTGTGGGAGTTCTCATCCTGAGGGCTGCACTTTCAAAATTTCAGCCTCACCAAATACAGAGTGATTTAAGGGGTAGAAGTTTCTCTATGAGCAACAGCTCAACTCTAAAACTTATCTGACAAGACAAGGAACAGCACACATAAATCTGGTTGTCTTGGGATGTGCAGCTTTTTGCTTAGTCAAGCCCATACCAGGGGAGTGGAACACCAAAATTAGGAAAAAACAAGATTACATCCCTGGGAAAAGCAGCAGTGAGAGGTCTTTTCTTAGATCATGCTGGATTAATCAGCTTAGATCACTGATGGAAGACAGTGCCAGTGATGTGGCTCAGTGAATACCTGGGTAAGTCTGGTACAGGAAAAGCTCCTGTTTGGCACTGATGAGCCAAGCACCTTTGTGCACTGCTGACCTGCAAGAGAGAAAATGCCTGAGAGATCCTGGCCCATGTAAATCAAAGCAGACCTTCATTTGGCAGGGCTGAATACTCACTCTGCAGAGGAGCAGTGGAACATTTCCTGCAAGCTCTAAAAACTCCTTTCACCAGCACATTGAGGCATTGATTCATGAGACCCCATTAAATGGCTGAAACACTTTATTAGAAGTACTAACACATTGTAAAGTGTGTTTTGACACAGTCAGAACCTGTTTTCACCTCCTTTTATGGTTAAATTCTTTCCCATTTGGATGAATAGCTAAAAGCAAGGTGAAAGGATTTAATTCAGCTAGATTTAACAGATCACAGAATGGTTGGGGTGGGATGGGATGTTAAAGAACTTCCAGTTCCACCCCCTGCCATGGGCAGGAATACCTCCCACTACCCCAGATTACTCCAAGCCCCATCCAACCTGGCCTTGGACACTTCCAGGGATCCAGGGACAGCCACAGCTTCTCTGGGCACCCTGTGCCAGGGCCTCCTCACCCTCACAGGGAAGAATTTCTCCCTAATATCCAATTTTAATCCATCCTCCTTCACCCTTTACCCCTTGTCCAAGATAAGATATCTTATGTTTTGGCCACTGTAAAGTAAAGCATAAAACACCAACGTGAAAACACTTTGGGAGAAAATTTCCCCTTTTTCTTTCCTTACCTGACAACCATTCTCTCAAGATAACAAAACCTTATTTCTAAGCAATGAAATGCATGATTCAGGAAAAATATTTTCACTCATTCTGGACTCAAATGCAGCTGTATCCCCATGCAAAACCAGAGAAGAAGAGAGAAATTAATTCTTTTACTCACTTTCCTTTGTTAAACACTGAGAAGCTGACGTTGTGGGACCCTGGGGGAGAGAAAAGTGACAATGCTTGAAGGCAGAAGTGAGAAGTAAATTCTACCAAATCTTGTCCTGGTTCCCTAGGCTTCATTATCTCTTCCTTACACTTTCCTTACAACAGTAAGGAAAGTCTATTTTACATATTTAACCCACAATATCTTCCCAAACAGGAAGGCTGGAGCTCAAAACCTCCACAAGAAATTAGAAACTTCTTCAGAGTGCTTGGAAGTGAGGAAAAATGAAAGGAAACACCCCCTGCTACTGGAGAGACTGTGAATAGAAGGGAGCACCTGATTTATTCCTCTAATAAAACACTAAAGGAAAGGTCCATCACAGACAAGGAGGATTAAAGTAGGAAAATGAGAAAGGACTCCAAATCATGCTTCTGGCTGTCAGCAATGCCCAGATCATGCCATGGTTTCATTTCATGTTCTCCCAGGCTGTGCAGAGGACACAAACCACAGCAGGGGCTGTGCTGGAGGCTGGCAAGCCTTGATCTAAATCTGCTTTTATGGACTCAGCCCTGAGCCCCATTCCAGCTCTGGAGACAGAACAGAAGCTCATGACAGACACCCTGCTCCCTCCATCCTCTGGAGCTGCAGGAATGACAGAAACCCATGGGTTTTGTCCCTTTTCACCAACCTATGTGGTTCCCTTCCAGCTGGCACTGAAGAGTCCCCAGTCCATCCTTTGCCTCCATAGGGTAACTGTGGAGAGACAAAGGACTTCACTGAGCCTTGGGAACAAAAAACAAGCAAAATGTAGTATAATGAACTAACCAACAGAATATGTGGGCTTATACACCCAAGATAGTCATGGTTTTCTGTCTTTGGAAACATGAGAGTGAGGCAGGTGAGATGGGAGAGGAGCAACTCATCTTCCCACTAATGATCAAGGGTTCAGCAGCTTAGGGGGATGTCTGCCAGCAGCAGTGCTCCAGCCTGGCTGCTTTACACCTATTTCTAGAAGCTGATTCTATTGGCAGCCTTCAGAAACCCCCCCTTGAAATAAAAAACTGAGCAGGGACAAATGCAGGCCCAAGGGGAGGGTGAATAGAAGGACAAAAATGTTTCCCCTCTACTTGCTCCTCTGCAGGTTCCCAAACTGTGAGAATGAGCAGGTAGCAATTAAAACAGATATCCTGGCACTAAATCATCCCTCTGGAGTCAGAATGACACAATTCCCATCATTAACTCACATTTACATTTAAGTAGTTGAAGCTGCACAAAGCCAGCCACCCTCACCCACCCCATCACAGACCACAACTCCCCAGGATCTCTCTCCACTTTAAACCAAAGCAGAAGACTTTCTCCAAAAGCCACAATTTATTTTTTTTTTGGGCACAAGCCATGCTGAACCCATGCACCAACAAAAACCCAAAGTAAATGAGAACTGACGTGCTTCCAGCTCTCCTGTCAACAAAAGAGCAGAGACTGGTCCATTCATCTCCTTCTGATGTAAGAACAGCTGGCCTGGGCAAAAAATAAACAGGAAAGATGATGTGATGCAGAAGAAGACCTGATCCTGTTAAAATCAGCAGCCAATATTTTCCCAAGGGATAGGAATTTCCCCTCACTTGTATCTAACATTTATTAACCTTCTAGAAAATGGGACAAGCCCTAATCTCTCATCTCTGCACCTCTTGGAGACACCTGATGCCAGCTCTGAATGATCCATCCCCTCCTCAATGAGGGCAAGGCTGAACTCCAGGAGGGCACTACCCACCCACACCTTCCAAACCAGCATCAACTACAGCAAGTGCAATCAAGATGCAGCTCAGACATTTCTTTATTTCATTGAGGAAAAACACTACAAACAACTTCCAGCAGAAATCACCCAAATTCCTAATAAAAAATTTAAATATCTGTTCCTTGAAGAATCAATATGGGGCAACTTCCACTGGAGAGGAGGAAGAAGGTGGGAGGAATAAATTCAGAGTAATTAGCAGAATAAGTAAAGGCTGGTAATGATTCCTTGAGAATTACCAGGCAATTAAAGGAAATAGGTAATTAAAACCTGTAATGCAAACACTTTGTGATGACCCATCCCTCAGAGTGCAGTTTTCTATGCCCATGTTTCAGGGTGCAGTTTTATGAGGTTTTCCTAAAGGAGCTTGCTTTTATTAATACAGGTGGCTGATATTGAGAACCTTTCCTTTTAAGGAAGGCTAAAAAAAAAAAATCAGTGCTGCCACATGTTTGTTCAGCATCACTGGACCAGTGCATCCCATAGAAAGCATGGAAAAAGGTGCAGAACACACTTGAAAGTATAAAAACCATTCCCTTTGTTTTGCTCCAAGTCCTGAATCAGCGTGACTGAGTGACAGACTGCTCTGGTCAAGTCCCAGTCACCACCTGGTACCTATTTCCTAACACACCAAAAATGGGCAAATTATTCATGTGAAGCTACAAAGGGGACCTGTCTGGTATGCTGGGATTTTGAGGCCATTTCCTTTTGGTGAGGTTGAGCTGTAAATGAGTAATCTGGCAGCAGAGCACTGCAGGCATGTCCAGCACTCAGAGCAGCTTTTTCCCCCTCTGATCAAAGGTTCCAGGGCTCCACCAAAGCCAGGTGGAACAATAATTGATACCAAAGAAAGGATGCTAATGTGCACAGTGTAGGAATGGCATGGCAGGAATCTGCACTGGACTTTCCTTCACACCAGCAAGGAGTTTAATCACTTAGCAGGGGACATTTCCAATCAGTTTGAGGAGTCATTAAAAAGCATCTCATTGTTAAATATCTGCTGCTTCAATTAAAAATTTTAACTACCAAGCATACGTGCCTTTCCTGGCTCCTGAAACTGTCAGCAGAGCAACTATGGATTAATAGTTTATCTTTAAAATACCTACCTGGGCTTAATTCTTCACTGCCATTGGTACAGAAATCATAAATTAACATTTGAAAATATATCCATACATATGGAAATACATATGACACACAGCAGGACAGTGTTGATGCTCATTTTGTATTCACTCTGTTTAAAGGGGCTGCTGTCCTAAAATAAGGGCTTTTTTAAACCTAGCTGCTTTTCTCTGTTGTGTTACCAGAGAAGCAACATTTAAAAAAAGCCAAACCTCTGAGAACAAGAAAACAACTACAGAATGCTTAAAGCAGTGAACAACAAAGCCTTTTGTCTCAAAATATTTCTCTTTAGTCTTCTGGCTCACCAGAGCATCTGCTTCAAACTAATAGTGTTTTGTTTTTTTCAAAAAAAAAAAAAAAGCAAATGGAAGGGGAAAATTTATTTAACTTTTCGACTCTGACATTATTTTAATTAGTTAAATTTTAATTTGCTAGCCAAAATAAAATCTACAGCAGCCAGCTGCAATTACAGTACAATTCACACTGAGCTGTGATTGACTGTGCTGCCAGTAAACAAACCAACCAGCTTAATGGACCAGTTGCAATTAGATTAACAAAGTTTGCTGGAGCCCAACTCATGAGCTGCAATAAACCACAAAGGAAGTAAATGGCAATTCTGGGCCAACTGGTTGCAATTTATTGCTGTCGAGGAGGCTGATGGAAGAAATGCCAATTTACAGGGGCTGCAGCAGATAGCTGAGTGTTCATAATTACCCATCAATATAATCCACGTTGAAGTCCAGGGTCTCGTATCTCCCAGCAATTGTCTTCCCATGAATCTGTATTAAATTTCCTGTTTAAGAGGAAATGGAAATTGAAGAGAGTCTTTTAAAAGCAGAGAACTTATATGCAGATTTTCTGAGCTGAACAAAAGGAACTCGTGGTCTTTACGGATTTTTCAGAGGTTCCTGCACTGAATGTACTCTCAGCTTTCACCACGGTTCAAGATAATTTTGCACTTAATTCATTTTTCTCAAAACACATCTTTGTACCCCACGAAAAAAAACCCAAATTCATTCCAATTTTTATTCAGATCTGTATTTGCACAGAGCTAACAATTCTCCTCAACTCTTTTGTTAACTAAATCCCAATTTAGTTAACCCAACCCAATTTCATTGTAGAATCTCATGAGACAGCCAAAATTACATCATTTGTACACCAGACAAGGTGAAGATCTAAAGAAGGACTTTGGTATGTCTGTGGCCAGATTATTCTCCTGTTCTTTACTCACACTGGGAGGTGAACATCCATGCTGGCACCCTAAAGCAAGGCATGAGAATCTAGAGCTGAGCTACACCTGAAAACAACTGGAAATTAGGGATTGACTTAGATTGAGGCACATCTGGGTAACATAATCATCTATGTGACTGTCTGAACTCTTGAGAGACCAAAATATTTTGATTCATCTTGAATTTGAGGATCACACTTTCAATTTTCTCTAAAGAAACCTGGAAATACAGAAATAATAGATATAGGAAGGGAAAAATCTGCCATATTCCAGTTAATTTTCCAGACCAAAATCAGTGAATGACTTCTCATTTAACTTTAAAGTCTGATCAAAAATCCCAATAAGCAAAAGGTCTGTGTGGCATTACAGATTAAAGAAAGGTCCCATACCTGGGGTGCCAGATGATGGGTTAATTTGGTAAACCACAGGCGTCTGCTCAGCTGAGAACTGCAAAGAGAATTTGCAGTGAAATGTCAGCTATTTCTGCAGCAGTCCAACCCCCCCGACAGTGCATTGCTCACAGCCCAGCTGCATTTCAGAAACTCACACTCCACATCTGATCTTTGAAGCAGAGTCCTGCTCTGAGAAGGGAGTAAGGAGGATTATTCCCTTCTTACCCCCTCTCCATTCACAGTCTGGATTAGTGATATTTTTACATCTTCTTTTGTGCCCAAATTGCCCACCCTGGCTTGATCCAATGTCAGAAGACACAGTTTAATACACTATCAAATTTCTAAGTCATGCTTTAGCTGAAGTTAAAACCTGCATTTTATCTTGAATGGTGACACCACTTTTCTTACCGTTAGTACATCCCTTAGAACAATCTCATCATCAGAGCTGTGAAATACTTCAGCCACTCTTTGGTAAATTTGTTGGGTACCTTAAAGCAGTGGAGCTAAGAATTTGTCTTGGCCCATTGTACAGCAATACAAGAGAGATTTTTTGGGAAAAGGACCACCTTCACCTCCAAGGAAAAAACTTGGAAAATCATCAAGTCCACCCATTAATCCAACACTGCTAAATCCAGTAAAACATATCCCCAAATGCCAAATCTCCATAGGTTTTTAATCCCTCCAGAGCTGGTGGCTCCACCACTTCACTGGTATTTGACAATCTGGGGAATCTTGGGGGAAGATATTTTCTCTAATACCCAATCTAAACCTCCCCTGGTGCAACTTGAGGCAATCCTGTATCTTGGAACTTGGGAGAAGAGGCCAATGCCCACCTGGCTGCATCCTCCTGTCAAGGAGTTGTGGAGAGTGAGGAGGTCCTCCCTGAGCCTCCTTTTCTCCAGACTGAGCCCTCCCAACTCCCTGAGCTGCTTCTCATCAGATCTGTGCTCCCTTCCCCATCCTTTTTGGACATGCTCATCTTCCCCACCTCCTTTATGAGCCCCCTCATGTCCTCGCTGGCATTTACAGATGCTGCTCACAGCCCAGTAAATACCATTAAAATTAATTTGTTGCATTAATTCAAAGATACCATTGCACATGTCAGGGTTTTTCCTAAGCTTTCCTTGCTTCCCTTTCAGAGCTCAGCCTTTGCCCTCCCTCCTGCTCCTGGCCATGTTAATAAAGAATGAGCAGCCACAAACTTCCTCCAGCATCGGCCACTTCTGGGGAGCAAAGGCAACACCACACCATACCCCAGGCTGGAGAAGATGTGGAGAAAGAAGCCAAAAGCAGCATGAAACTGGGGCCACTGGCTGATATGAGTCTTGTGAGCTGCTCAGACTTGTCACTGCCTGCAGCAGCTTTTCCAATCTAATGCAGAGGCAAAATTAATTTTAATACATGTAGCTCCCAGGGCCTAGCCCCAAAACAAAGAGACACATTGTGGTTTATTTAGCTTGGAATGTGCCTCATTAACAGCATCCCCTGGTGATTTTTCATCAACTCTCTAAGCTAGCTGAACCACCCAATGACTCTTCAGCCTTAATGTGCAATTTACTGAAAGTGCTGGGGTTTTTTGCTCAAAGTTAGCACAGAGGTGGGATGTGACTTCCAAACACACCAGGCCTCATCCCAAAGCACACAGTCATGGTTTAGGATTCTGTTCTGCAAGAGATCACAGAATCCCAGAATAGTTTGGGTTGGAAGGGACCTAAAGGACCTTCTCATTCCATCCCCTGCCATGGCAGGGACACCTTCCACTGTCCCAGGTTGCTCCAAACCCCATCCACCCTGGCCTTGGACCCTTCCAGGGATCCAGGGGCAGCCACAGCTTCTTTGGGCACCCTGTGCCAGGGCCTCACATTAAAGAGTTTTTTTTTAACACCCAATCTAAACCTACTCTCTTTCAGTTCGAAGCCATTCCCCTGGTTCTGTCTCTAACATGCTTTTGCAAAAAGCCTCTCCCCATCTTTCTTTAGCTTAGGGTTGGAATTGTATGTCTTAGAGGTCACTTCCAATCCAAACCATTCTGTGATTCCATCCATTTCAACATATTTCCTGTGACAATGTTGAAGCTTCACTCCCTTCAATACCTTTAATTCTTTATCCTCACTTCTGCACTTGCTTGGTGATTACCTTGAAAGAATAATTCTTTTTCTCCACATCAGTCAGGTTGTTAATCACCTGTCCTTTAACAATCACCTCCACATAGTACAAAGCCTCCTGAGGTGAAGACCTAGGTGGAAGAAAATGTGTATTATATTATTATTATACAAATTGTGTTAAGGAAATTCTAAGTCCTTTACAGAGTCTTCATTCACAACAAGTCCAAGAAGTCTGAGACTTCTACAGAGCAAAGGAGCTTTACACTGTCAGTCCAAACTTCATATATATGAAGCCAAACTTCAAAATAATAATTTAAAAGAAATTAAGAAGCACAGCAAGTAATCACAGTTAAGAACAGAAGGTGACAGGACTGCATCAGAACTCTATCCAAATTATTGTTAATGCAAAACACAAACATCCTCATTAGGAATGCACAGAAAATAATTGTTATTCATTAGTAATAAAATGCCCCAGGGCTGCTGGATCTGCAGGGCATCTTGCTCCTGGTCCATAAATTAATGCTGCATTCTTGATGCACACAGTTTCCCAGCACAGCACCCAGCAGAATTAACTCCCAGCCAAATCATAGCAGCAAAATATGGACTCATTAGGTCCCTCTTAAGACACCCCAATCTTCCAGTTCAACAACTTGTGTTAAAGTTATGACAGGATAGAAAACAGGCTGCTTAAACTGCCCAGCTGCTGCTTGGAACCATATTTATTTCCTGGTCTGTTCATAATCTCTCTCTATCACCTTGGACAGGCCAAGGACACCAAAAGCTGCTGGAGTCTCCTCCAAGATTTTCTTAAGAGTTTTGCATCTGAGAGCTAGATGTCTCCAAACCTTTGAAGGTTTGAGTCTGGACTGCCCACGAAGCCTCTCTGACTCTCATGGCTCAAGGTAGCCTTGTGCTTCATAAAGTTGAGACAAGAATTAATCAACCCAGCTTAGGAGGTGCTCAATCAGGCCACAGTAGCAGCTGTAGGAATTCTTTCAACTTCCAAACTGCCTGTGCAGGCACTGAAGGAAAATGAGGCTCCTGTTTGACAAAGGGCAAGGTCTCACCCACAGTGTAACCATGGATCATACCTTGTTCTGCACCTTACAGTGGGCAACTCCAAATACAGAGGAGAGACATCACATGGCAGCCTGGGCAGGTCTGGATTCACCAGGGACACCTCCAGCTGGGATGCACTGCCTGGAGAGAGAGATTCTACCTGGTGGGATGGTGAGCCTAAGCAAGAAAATCAATCAGAAGAGCTCTGTGAGCACACAATCACTCCCAGTCACACAATAAACATTTTTAGAAGTACAACCCAGCTTCTCTAGGAAAAATGCCTAGAATCCTTGATAAGGTATTTTAAAACCTGTTTGTGTAATTTCATGTTGTGGTGCTTTAACCCCAGCTGTCAACTCAGCCCCACTCAGCCATTCACTCACTTTTTCCCCAGGGAGGATGGGGGACAGAATTGGAAGGGTAAAAACCATGTCTCCAAGTGCACTTCCACACATCTTTTAAATCCCCCTGGTGACTCTGCCACTGCATTGGGCAGCCTGTGCCAGCTAAGGATCATGCACAGCTAGTTCAAAAACCAACTCTCTTCCCAATGAATAAATATTCATCACTGTGGAAAATCATACCTAGCTTTGTACAGTCAGTTTGGGGCCAAAATGGAAATGACATATGATTTTGTGAGATTTTTTTCTCAGACCTCATGCTTATCATAAGAGTTTTAAAATGCTCTAGCATCACAGGACATATGAAGGAGGCAGATTTTTAGCTTTTCTTCAATAAAAGGGCAGGAGAAAGGAAGAAATTTCTAGCCTTACACCTGCAAAAATAAAGTAAACATTTTGACTTCTCTTGCTTAGAAGTAAACCTTCAGCAATAGCTTATAAAGTGATCATTTCAAGCTGATTTCATGAGTGTCATAGCCTATGGCTCTGTTGGGTAGGGTTTGTCACTCCAACCACAAACCTCAGAAGGGAGCTGGTTGTCTGTTATTTTTACATTCCTGGAAGTGTCCAAGGCCAGGTTGGATGGGGCTTGGAGCAACCTGGGATAGTGGAAGGCATCCCTGCCCATGGCAGGGGGGTGGAATAAGATGATTCTAAAGATCCCTTTCAATCCAACCTTTCTATAATTCTATTTCAACACATACTTCACAAGAATTGAAAGCTCACCATTCAGAGTGATGGTAATCCATGTTCCTCCAGCAATGCTGCCCTCGTGGGGCTGGACAAGTGATCCTGAGGCTGTCCCTGCAAAAGCAAACCAGCTCCATCAGGCTGAAGGGAAATGAAAATATCTAAAATACCTTATTCAGGATGAGACACAGTGATCTGAGAGCTGCCTTCCTGTCATCCCACTCTTCATCCCATTTCTCTTTCTCAGGCATCCAAATTAATCATGTTTCCCATCCTTTTCCCCCCACCTCTCTCCCCCATTTACAGCTGCCCTCTGGGAGGTGTTGATGCCTTTAGGGCTTGTGAACCAAGCTACAGCCTGAGCCTCCTGTCATCTTCAAGAATTAAAGATGATAAACCTCATGTTTATTCCTTCATCTCTCAAAGAAATGTGTTTGCTGACTTCTGTGCACCCTACCAAAATTAAGGCTGCCTGCAAAATATATCCTTCCCTGGCTCCAAGACAGCCTGTCCAGCCATTTCCTTCTGAATCCTTAGGAAAGAGCTACAGGCCTGGGAAAGAGCTCCTGCTTCATGACATTAAGTTACCCATACCCTTTATAACCTACTATGCCATGCCTTCCATAAAGGCACCAAGTTCCTTAGATAATTTAGGATTTATTTTGGGTACCCTCATTCTCTGAAGCTGAGAGATGAACCAGCATTTGGCTTCCTTTTATACAGCCACTGACCAGAATTTTCCAGAAGTCATTTTATGGTGATATCCACTTTCCTGATTAACATTTTAGGAGATTTCCAACTTCTTAACTGTATTTGGATGCAATCTGATCAAACATGAGTATTGATTACCAAAGCCAAATATTGGACACTTTTGCACTTAATATCAACATACAAACAGTGACATATTTATCATCTAGCGAACAAAAAATAATAGGTATTATACAAACCCAGGCAGAACACAGAAAATTAAAAATTAATCCAGAAATATCTTCTGTGGCTGTGGAAATAATGCCATGGAAAACCAATAATAAGGGTGGATTATGTGCAGTGTGCCACAGTGAATATCCCATAGTTTTCAACACCTTTTAGAGGTTCTTCTCCATGTCTCACAGGCATTCTGTATCCAATCCCCACTGGATTTTACAGGTGTGGTTGGAGACAACACATCTCCATCACCCACCTGCCAAGAATACCAGCCCAGCACTCAGCAGGAATGTCCTCCAAAGGTTCATCTTGAACACTGGATAAGGAATTCACAAGAGTCTGGCTCCAGGACCTTTCCTGTAACTTTAAAAAAAACCCCATCTGTATTATTTCTTCTCACTGCAAATCTGTGGGAGCAATAGCCGTGAACTCTTCTAATAATTTAAGAATATAAACATTTAAATAATTGCAGAGCAGGTCTTACTTGCTGTCATAGCCAGAGATATCACACATTTCCTTTACAAAGCCCATGGCAGGAAGTGCTCTAACATTTAAAGATAGACTGCCAACTTCTCCTGCCTTCACTCACGGCATGGAAAAAGTAAGGGTGAATTAATTTAGCCTATTTTTAAATCACAAAATGGTTTTGCTTGGAACAGACCCTAAAGCTCACCCAGTTCCAACTCCCTGCCATGGGCACAGATACCATCCAACCAGGCTGCTCCAAGCCCCATCCAACCTGGTTTCTACTGCTTATGGTACCACAAGACCTCCTGTAACCTATTTCTTGCACATTTTAGCACACTTCAAAGTGCACAGGGCAGAGTCCAGCAGCCTGGTGCAAGTGAATGCTGCATTTCAAAGCAGGTCAGACAATATAATTTGGATTTAATTTTATTATTATTTTTAGGACTTTTTCTGGCTTTACTTACCTTATTCAATTTGTTCTCCCTCCCTTCCTCTGATGAGTGAAGTGCAGGGGATCCAACACCAGCACGAGAGCTCCATCCCTTTGGCACCAGCTCTGCCACAGGTTTCAGGCTGGGGTTGTGTCAGTCACTCTGCCCAGCTGAAACCCACCAGGCAAGCTTCCCAAAAGGCTCAAATCCCGTCACAGACAGCTCAGAGCCATCCATCGAGGGTGCTTAATTATTAACCTAAGCTACTTGCTGCTATTAACTGTTTTGTTCCAAGACCTTAATAACCATAACAAAACATTGTTCTTCCATTGTTATATGGTTAGGTCCTCCAATAGGAGGACAATTAATCCATTTTATCCCCTTTTTTACCCCTCCTGCAACATGACAGAAAAGCTGTTTCTTATATGCTGATATTCAATCTGGGACTGACTTTCACAGCAAGACGACTTCAAGGTTCCCTTACATATTATTAATTCAGTTTTTCCATGGTATTCTCAACAGCATCTGCTGGGAATTCTGCCCAAAGGGTGTTCAGATCCCTTATCACTTCTCAAGTAGCTTTAACCCTGCAGGTCTTTTTCCCTGGGGAAAAGAGGGCAGTGGACTTTCACAGTGTTACCATCCATGCCCTGGAGAGCCTTGGCTGCTGGGAAGATGCAATCCAGCCTCCCTCACACACTGGACAGCATCTCTACTCCCACCTCTGCCCTCTTCTGTTTGATGGATTTTGATGGAGCCCCTCAATGGGTTGCTGAGCCCCTGCCCTGGCATGGAAACCTTCATGGAAGTTTCCACTGGAATTTGCAGGAAGTTCCCAGACCCCGCAGCATAACTGAGGTTTAATGAGTTACCACACACCAAACAGCAGCAGAATGTGCTCCTGCTCTCACCTCAGCCCCAAAGGGAGCTGAAACAGGCTTGCCCAGGTTTCTCCTCAGCCTCAGTTCAGAGGCTCAGTGGCACAAAGTCACGGGCAATCAACCCTCAGGGGAGCTCTGGAGCTCTGCCCAGCCGTGGAACCAGTTGTGCTTGGTTTATTCTTAGGCCAAGCCCCAGAGTCTCAGCCACATGCAGCCAATGATTATAGGACCCCCATGTGAGTTAACCCCATCAGTGATCTACACTCAGTTTACTTATTAGCAGAATTACACTGGAAATGTGGTCAGAAGGAAGAGTAAACTTGAAGAAATTTTCAAGCATAAAAGTGTTGCTAGAGAAGAGGCTGCTCAAGGATGGCAACTTGAGCACAGCAGACAGAAACAGATGCTGGTAGCAGGGTCCACTCACAGTCCCAAATAAAGAGAGGGACCAGGTCCCTTCAGAAAACCTCCTCAGAAGCAAGAGGAGACAGGGCAGGATGCTCAGCCACAACACCAGCCCATGATCCAGCTAAAAAGCAGGACCAGAGGGGGAATTTCAGAGCAGCATTTCTGCAACACAGCTCAGGGAGGGAGGACAGGGCCACAGGAGAGGTTAAATCAGGCTCCTGAACCACAGCCAGGTGGGGAGGGTGGTCCCTCAGTGCTGATCCCAACACATTCTCCACTCAAACTCTCCAGGTTGTAGTCAGTAAAAAGAATTAGTTTTTTAGTATTAGTATTAGTATTAGCATTAGTATTAGCATTAGTATCTGTAGCACTTTGTGACCCAATCCTGAGAAAATGTTTTAACCAGGCAAAACTCAACCAAATGTCCAAGGTTTGCAGATCAGAAGGGTTTGGCTGGGATGAGGAGTTTATTCTTTGCAGAGAGTCACATATTAAGTGAAATGGTGCATAGGGAGCTCTCCCCATGAAGGAGATGAAACGTGAAAAGAAAGAAAGGCAAGTCCAAATGAGGTCACCCAGATGGTTGGAGGGATGGAGCAACTCTCCTGCAAGAAAAGGCTGAGATTATTGGGATTGTTTGTCTTCAAAAACACAAGGTGTTGGGGTGATCTCATTGCACCCATCCAGTGCCTGCAGGGAGCCTGTAAGAAAGATGGAGAGAAACACTTTACAAGGGCCTGGAGGAACAGGACAAGTGGGAAGGGTTTTAAACTGCCAGAGGGCAGGGTTAGATGGGATATTAGGAAGAAGATTTCTCTGTGAGAGTGGGGAGGCCCTGGCACAGATGTCCAGAGAAGCTGTGGCTGCCCCTGGATCCCTGGAAGTGTCCAAGGCCAGGTTGGATGGGGATTGGAGCAACCTGGGATAGAGGAAGGTGTCCCTGCTCATGGCAGGCGGTGAAACTGGAGGATCTTTAAGGTTCCTTCCATCCCAAATCATTCTGTGATTCCACAATTCTATGAAAAACATTGTCCTTAATAACCAGAAACCCAGGCCTAGAATTTAGATCAGGAGAGGAATGGCCAAGCCACACAGGAGCCTTGCTGTAGGACATGCAAATAAATGGAAATAGCCCAACAGCCAGGCTCAGCATCAGGAATCTGAGAAATACTCCTGCAGTGCAAGCAGAAAGGAGGCAGAGCCAAGCAGGAGGGTGAGCAGTGGCTTTTAGTCACTAGATGGAAGCATGGAGCCATCAAAGACCTGTCTGACACTTGAAACACAGCCCACAGGTGCCCAGGCTGCCACTGCTCTGCCTGACACAGGTCCAGGAGTGGTTTGGGTTAATCCCCAGAGCCTGAGGAAAATCCCGGGTTCAAGCAGGCAGCAGAGGAAAAGGAGATGTGGGGTCTATTCCCAGCTCTTGCACTCACCAGAGCATGATTTGGGCTAAACAGCTTCATTGCCAAGCCATTGGTGTGTAAATTTCAGGCAGAATATTTCAGACAAGGATGGCTCTGTCCCTGAGATCTTTTCCAGAGGCAGCAGCATGGAAAGACTCTGTTTTCCCAGGACTTGGAGCATTTCTGGGATGGAAGAGCCTTGCAGGAGCCCCATGTGAGGTCCCTTCATGCTCCCTCTCTTAGTCTCACAGCAGCCACCTCGTGAGAGGAATGTGGATATGTGCAGTTGTTGGACAGCACATGGCACCTCCCAGCAGAACAGCTGAGGGCAGGATAATGTGGGATAAGGAGAGCTTTAACAATTTTATCTGCAACCTCTGCAATCCCCTCCTCCCTCCCAGTATCCACCACCCCATATCAAGGGCAGCAGCCTTCCCTGCCTCCTGCTTGGCAAAGTCAGGCTTTGGCATCAGGAAATGATGTGGGAATGCTGTCTGAGCTCACAATCCCTGCACCTACCCCTGCAAAGAGAGCAAAATGCATCCCAGGGGAAAGCCAGACTAATTGAAGCGTAAAATGATAGAATCATAAAATCATAGAATGGTTTGGCTTGGAAGGTGTTGGATCCCAGAAATCTGGGGGTTTTGAGCTTTCTGTGCTTTCTGGCACTGACGCCCTGGAGAACATTGCTTTTGACCTGAGGGAGGTCTCAGGAAAAATCTCATTTATTCCAGCCCCTGTGCTGGGCAGGGGTGTTACTCCCTAAATCGGATGTCTCCGGGACTGATGCCACTTAGTGGCCAGCAGCATTGTGCTTCTCTTGGATTTATCTTTGGATAAGCAGCTTCCCCTCCAGTGCAGGGTGTGCAGTGCTGGAAACACAGTAAAGAAAATCAGCTTGAAACTGCTTGGACTGGGTGACTGTGTTCAGACACAGGGCTGTGATCCCTGCTTTCCAGACACAGAGAGAGGTCTCTGCTTTCCAGCTTGGCATTGTCACAGGATCACAGAATGGGTCAGGTTGGAAGGGACCTTAAAGCTCATCTTATTCCACCCCCTGCATGGGTTGGGATACCTTCCACTATCCCAGGCTGCTCCAAGCCCTGTCCAGCCTGGCCTTGGACACTTCCAGAGATCCAGGGGCAGCCACAGCTTCTCTAGACACCCTGTGCCAGGGCCTGCCCACCCTCACAGGGAACAATTCCCTCCTAGAAACTAATTTAAATCTACCATCTTTCAGTGTGAATTCATTATCCCTCTCCTGGAATGAAGGAAGACCTCCACTGGCCATGCTGCTCTGTGCTGAGTTCTTACAGCTGCTCTTTCTTTCTATTAATACTTCACTTTTCCTGTATTGACACAAACTTCCTAGCAACCAAGGTCACAGAGAAGGTGTTAAGAAGTTGGGCTGATTAATGATAAATCCTAGGGTTTGATGTCTTTTTTTCTTGAGAGGCTTGTTAGACACCAGCAGGCAGGGTGCTGAGCTGGGATTTCCAGGGGAACCTAGGGGATTTGGAAAACCTTCCCTGATCAAATTTCCCTTTGAATCCCAGTGTTCCTCCTGCTGGCCCTCAGAATCCAGCTGGGTGAGGTACTGTCCATGGGAAGGTGAGCTGAGGCAGGGCAGGGGTGCTAAGCAGGGATATGAGTATGAGAAAGCCAAAGCAGATCATTCATGATCATTCCCAGATCAGGAGAAGAAGGAGCTCTTGGTAGGCCGAGAATCCTATAATCACAGAATGATTTGGGTTGAAAGGAATCCTAAAGATAACCTAGACCCAGCCCCCTGCCATGGGCAGGGACACCTCCCACTATCCCAGGTTGCTCCAAGCCCCATCCAGCCTGACCTTGGACACTTCCAGGGATGGGGAATTGACAATGTCTCCTGGTAGGAACAGCATTCAGGCTTCTTCTCCATTTTTTACTGTTCCTTTCCAAAGGAAAAGAAAAACATTTTCTTCCCTGGAAATCTTAACATTCACATTATTAACTTTTTTTTTTTTTTTTTTTAATAACCTTTTATTACCACTACTTCTACTTACATTTGCAACCTGTAGATTAACTGCCTGACATGGCTGGCCCATTTTTCTACCCAATTTTTAAGAGATTCAACTCTTTCCTTTGAGAAGAAAAATGCTGGTGCTTCCAGGAGCCTTCTACATCTTTACAGGGTCACTTTTCAAGAAGACAAAACTCTGTAGAGCTTGTTCCCATAGCTACTCTTGCTCCATTTTAAACGTGCACTGAACTTGTTTAAATACCAAATTTATTGCCAGCACAGCTGCTTTAATGACAGGTTTGAGGCTTCTTTGGTTTCAAGGTTGGGTGTGTTTGTGCTCACAAAGGGGATGTGGGGTCCCCCCCAGTCCTCTGCCTATGGCAGATGCTGGAGCCTGGGGGTGCACAAGGCAAAGAGAAACCAGCATCTTGCAGGGGATTTGTCTGCTTCAGCTTTGGTCTTCTCCCAGCCACAGAGGATGGTCCCCTGCTCCCTTGGGTCTGCAGAGCATTTATGATTGCCAGGGAAAACCAAGGTCAAGGTGGTTCCCAGATCCATCATAGAATCATTAAGATTGGAAAAGACATCCAAAATCATCAAGTCCAACCTTTGATCAAATATTCCCATGCCCACTCAGCCATGTCACAAAGTGCCACATCTACTCATTTCTTTGAACACTTCCAGGGATGGTGACTCCACCACTTCCCTGGGCAGCCTGTTCCATTGCTCAGACACTCTTTCAGTGAAGAAATTTTCCCTGATATACAACCTGGCACCACTTAAGATCTTTTCTCCTTGTCCTATCACTGGATACCTGGGAGAAAAGACCAAACCCAAACTGGCTGCACCCTCCTTTCAGGGGTAGAGAGCAATAAGTTTGCCCTGAGCCACCTTTTCTCCAGGCTAAACACCCCCAGCACCTGCCAGGTACAGAAACCCTCCTAAGTCGAAAACACAGTCACAAAGGGGAAAAAAAAAGGAAGAAAGAGCAACTTGAAGCAAAGCACTAGCTGCTTCTGCACTGTGAAAAACACCCTGGTGTTGAGGTCCTTCCCAGAGATTTTCCTCTGCTGGGCTGCTCACAGACATCTCCTCCACACTTCCCATCAGTGATGGACCATCACCCCTCCAACCTCTGTGTTACAGAGCTTTTTGTCACACAAACAGCACCCAAAAAGGGCTACAGCTCTGTTGTGCTGGGTGCTCTGGAGCCACTCAGTACAAGAGAGTTTTCAACCCTAAAGCAGCTTTCAGTTTAAACAGGGGCAGAGAGACACAGTTCCACGTGTCTGTGGGAAAAGAGACCTGCTGCAGGTTTTGCAAACCTGCAAATTTTTTTGCAAAAAAATTTTGGGTGATAACACCCCCAAAGCAAACCCACACAGGCTGGACCCATAGGTGAAAGATAAAATCAAGAGGTGTCATTTGGACAGCAGAAATCTCTCGGGAAGTCTGGGCAGGCGCTGCTGCAGAGTGAACCTCGGCATTTGCTTAAACAAACAGCTGGTGGAGGATTGAGTTTCGGAATCAAACTGCAACCCAGCACCTACTGAGCTTCATCCATCATTAGTCTTTCATTAGGAAACTTGTCCTTGGCCTGCTCCCCAGTTCTCAGAGAAGTGATTCAGGCAAATGCCAGCCCCGTTGTGTCCTGCAGCCTCTCTACTTCCATCTCTGTAGCAAATTCCCAGTTTCTTCTCATTTAAAAATGGGATTCCTTCCCTTCCATGAGTTTTCACTGCAAATGCTGCAACTGCCCCATCCCCTCCATCCATCCCTGCTGCCCATGTCTAAGCAGGAGGAACAGGTGGGACAGCTGACCCTGGTGAATGAAAGGAGAGCACAGTTTGGCTCCCCTCACCCCTTTCTCACAGCCTGTTCCCGCTGTCAGTGATCCCCCCAGCCCCTGGGGATGGGGGATTTGTGTGTATTAGTCACATGAAAGCAAAGAGCCTGCAGCAGGCTGCTCCTGGGCTTTGCTTCACCTCCAGCAGAGGGGATGGATTGCCACTGTGTTCCTCAGGACTGGACTCAAATGACTTTTTTTTTTTTTACCAATTGGCTTCTATGTAAGACGTGCCACAGCCCTGATAAAAAAAAAAAAAATTAAAAAAAAAGTGAAAAAGAACAACTTACAATGATCCCAGCTGTGCAGGGAGATGTGTAAAGCCAGACATGGGATATGAGATCTTTTTCCATTGTCAGATTCCTGGGGTGGTGTTTGGTCTCATTGGCCTGGTGTGGAGCTCCACAGCCTGCCATCACACAGAGAGTTCCAGCAGAGCATTAATGGCCCCTCTCTGTCCAAACCCTGTTAGTCTGGTGTCACACTCAGCAGAATCCCAGGTGGACCCTGCCAAGGTGGACTCACATTAAGGTACTGCTCAGTGTGTCCTATCCCAGGGATATTATCCTCTCAGGAGTAAAAACCACAAACTCATGGAAGTCACAGGGATGAACATCAAACCTGTCACTCCAGGAGAAAACAGGCAGAGAATCACAGAATGGTTTGATTTGCAAGGGAATTTAAAGATCAAAGTTCCAAACCCCGTGCCACAGGCAGTACAAGTCTGAGATAACTCAAGACTTTTGTCTTTTGTTTGACTTTTCTCCTCAGTGCCAGTGATGTTTCAGGGTTGTTGGGAGCACCTGATAGGTTGATCATTGCCCAGCACATCTTCTGTTTATTATTAGTGCTGTGAGTCTTCATTTTTTTCCTCACTCGAAACAACTTCTTCCACACTTCCCTCTCTTTTTCTGCTTACCTTCATTGCCTGAATCCAGCAAGAAGTCACTTCCCACCGAGTCTTAAAAAACACTTGAGTTGAAACACAGCAAGATTTTTTCACCTCAGTTTTTCAGTACTGCCAGTGATCTGAATAACTGGTTATTCCCACAGCTCTAATTGAGATATCCTTGTGCCTGCTGCTGCACAGACCCAGCAATGAAGAGAAAAACAGAAGTAGAGAGAAAAAGAGCCCATAGGTGGGATGAGGAAGGAAGCCTTGATGAGAGCCTGCTCAATGCCTTTTAAGTCAAAATTAATGCTTTAATTCAATGGGTTTGCAAAATGAATGAATATTCAATCCCCAAACCCAAGATGATCCCCTTATTCCAGGACAGGAGGACTGTTCAGTCCAGCCAGATGCATTTCGTAGTCATTTCCAGCACCGTGTGTGCAGGGGGGAGGGCCATTAAAAATAAACGTGCCAGTGTTCCAAATGCCAGCCCTGTACCCACCTGTTCCTCTTTGAGCCCAAAGTGGCCACCTCTGACCCTGCTGTGGGTCTGAGGCACCTCCCACCCCCCAAATCCACTCCCCATAGCAGCTGTGTAAACCTCAAGGGCAACAGCTGGGGACAAGGGATGATGCCTCCAGCTCTTGGGTGGAGGGACAGCAAAGGAGCAAGAGCTCCAAATCACTGACCTGGCAATGGGGACTCGAATTATTTAAGTCACACTAAGTTTGGCACTGCCCCCATTTGAACCCCCTGCTCATAAATTCAGCTCAATTAGTGCTCAGGAGTTCTCACCACAAGGTGTTAATTTGGTAATTGCCTGCCCTGAGGGACTGCAGGGTGGGATTTTGGGTTCAGGGTCTGCTCAGCTCTGCCATGATCCCAAGGGCATCCTGAGGGACTCTGGCTGCTTGATTTTTGTAGCTGCAAGGATGGGGAGGGAGAAGAGGAAAATGGTGAAGAAACTCTTCTCATCAGGGCCAGATGAAACCTTGAAGTTACCTGGAAGCTCCAGGAAGGATTTTTCCATCCTCTGGCAGCCAGGGACAATAAGTTTCACATCCTGACTTCAGAAAGACAAATCTGCACTGGGTGATGCAGCCAGTGTGTGGATATCTGCAGGCTGTTTTCCAAAAGCCTGCCATGAAACTGGACCTTGAGGAGATCCTCCTTAAGCTGCTTAATTGTAAACACACCAGTGGGATGAGATTGAAACTCTACCCTGAGGCATCCCTTTTTTTTATCCTGTCTAAATACATGTCAGAAATCAAAAATCCTTCTTCAGGACCTTTCCTCCTGCCTTGAAGGCAGATGGAGCTGTCAAAGAATCATAGAATGGTTAAAGCTGGAAGTGACCTTAAAGTTCATCCAATCCCCTGCCATGGAAATACACCCCGTAGAAGGAGAAGGCAGGAATCCACTGTTCCTATTCTAATACCCATAAATTAGGATAGCCACAAGCTGTCCAGCTCAGGGGATCAGTGGGACAGTGACTTTCTGGCCACAATAAAACAAATGCATCAGGGCAGCCCCTTGGTGCTCCTGACCCTCATCAGGTAAGAGGAGCAGAGAAGCAAAGACCACTGCCTTCCCAGGATCTCACCTGACCCACCTTTACTACTGGATGGCCTCAGAAAAATATCTCCCCTCTTCACAGTTTTCAGAAACTGGAACTCCATAACTGAGACTGGATGTCCCTAGAAGGTGGAACAACCTGGAACAGAGGTTCACTTGCCAGCTCTGTTCTGTCCTTACAGGGGGCTCTGGGAAATTCACTTATTATTTACCAGTCATGATAACAGCAGGAGTAAAATGAGATCAAGGACATGTTGGATCCCCAGACAATGAATTTGCAAAGGTAATAAATAAAAAAATAAATCCAATATATAAATAAACTCAACAGGGGCTATTTTCAGAGGATGCAAATGTTTAGGAGACTTTTTTACAAGATTTGTTGAATTTTGGGTGCAAACCGGGCTAATTCTCAGTGTTTTTCTTGAGATCATTGTGTCCTCCCACTCTTGCTGTCCCCTAGTTATGGTGCAAGGGACTGAAACTCCAAGGGATTGGACTGATGATAGCTGTTGGCTTTCTCTATATCAGTCCAAGGCTGAACAAGTTGCTAACCTGACCTTCCCATCACCCAACCCAGAAAATACACCCAAAATCCAGCACAGGCTCTAAGACTGGGTGTCTCCCAAGGGAAGAGCAATGAATTTCCACATCCAGAACATAAATATTCCAGGTTCAAACAACTTTTAATTCCAGAGTCTGCACCAACTTTCCACCTCCCTTAGCCTTCACCAGCTCTACCAGGCCATGAGCAGGCACCAAAACCCCTCCCACCCCCAACCAAACCCC
>VXBI01014663.1:114354-127389 GCA_013397375.1 Toxostoma redivivum | reverse complement strand
CCAAGCCCCCTCCAGCTCAATCAGCTGTCACAGCCCCACATTCCTGCAGGACTCCCAGAACTGGCAGCTCTGGACATCTGCTCTTCTCCACCCCCACAAATATGCAAGCAGGTGTGAGGCACCACCACTTGCCTTGTTCCTGGCCACTTTCACCCAGGCACTGGGAATGAAGGCACAGCCAGAGGGGCTGATGATCTGTTCCCCTCCATCCTCTTCTTGTCCCTCTGGGGAATGTATAGAAACAAAAATCAATCTCCTTACTTGAATTGAACAATCTGGAAAATATGAAACTCAAGTTTCAAGTTTCTGAATATAATTCTTCTCTACCTCACTCTAACAGGGACTTTATACCAATGGTGACAAAACCCAGCTTGTTCCACCCCCTGCCATGGGCAGGGACAACTTCCACTATCCCAAGCTGCTCCAATTCCCATCCAGCCTGGCCTTGGACACTTCCAGGGATCCAGGAGCAGCCACAGCTTCTCTGGGCAATAAAATACCTGGAGAATACAGAAATACTGAGACTACAGAAAACCCCTGGTGAGTTTATAGTTATCCAGCATATCCATAATTCTATGAATGACAATCAGCATGGAGCTCTGTAGAGGGCTGGGTTTATCTACATCCCAGTGAAATTGAAAATGATGAATAAAAATAAACTAAAAATGAAGCAAATGTAGTTTGTGCAGCTTATGCCCTACAAGTTATTAGCTGGGTTTAATAGAAAATAATAATTCAGCACATTCAACTTTTTTGTTATTGTTGTTTTTCAGGCAAGTATAAAATAAAATAAAATAAATAAAATAAAATAAAATAAAATACTATCCATTCTGCACTGAAATTTTCAGCTCACAAATATGTCCCATGGGCCAAGGTTATGGCCTTGGGAGGGACAACCTCCTTTCTTTCCTTAAGGAATGGGGTGATGCCTTATAGGAAATGCAGAGTTCATCTCATGACTGTATGGGATCATGTGAGGTCCCTGAGCCACACTGCTGCTCTCAATATCCTTACAAGGTGTACCAGTAGCTCCAAATAGAAAAGGTCCACTTTTTACAGCTTCCACATGCCCAGTTTGTTCCCAGCTGCCATCCCCACATCCTTGTGAAACCTGGCACTGCCTGCAAGCACCAGCACATTCCAGTGACACCAAACCCCTCTGTTAGCCTCAGTTTGCCTGGGACACTTCCAGGGATCCAGGGACAGCCACAGTNCCAAGCCCCCTCCAGCTCAATCAGCTGTCACAGCCCCACATTCCTGCAGGACTCCCAGAACTGGCAGCTCTGGACATCTGCTCTTCTCCACCCCCACAAATATGCAAGCAGGTGTGAGGCACCACCACTTGCCTTGTTCCTGGCCACTTTCACCCAGGCACTGGGAATGAAGGCACAGCCAGAGGGGCTGATGATCTGTTCCCCTCCATCCTCTTCTTGTCCCTCTGGGGAATGTATAGAAACAAAAATCAATCTCCTTACTTGAATTGAACAATCTGGAAAATATGAAACTCAAGTTTCAAGTTTCTGAATATAATTCTTCTCTACCTCACTCTAACAGGGACTTTATACCAATGGTGACAAAACCCAGCTTGTTCCACCCCCTGCCATGGGCAGGGACAACTTCCACTATCCCAAGCTGCTCCAATTCCCATCCAGCCTGGCCTTGGACACTTCCAGGGATCCAGGAGCAGCCACAGCTTCTCTGGGCAATAAAATACCTGGAGAATACAGAAATACTGAGACTACAGAAAACCCCTGGTGAGTTTATAGTTATCCAGCATATCCATAATTCTATGAATGACAATCAGCATGGAGCTCTGTAGAGGGCTGGGTTTATCTACATCCCAGTGAAATTGAAAATGATGAATAAAAATAAACTAAAAATGAAGCAAATGTAGTTTGTGCAGCTTATGCCCTACAAGTTATTAGCTGGGTTTAATAGAAAATAATAATTCAGCACATTCAACTTTTTTGTTATTGTTGTTTTTCAGGCAAGTATAAAATAAAATAAAATAAATAAAATAAAATAAAATAAAATACTATCCATTCTGCACTGAAATTTTCAGCTCACAAATATGTCCCATGGGCCAAGGTTATGGCCTTGGGAGGGACAACCTCCTTTCTTTCCTTAAGGAATGGGGTGATGCCTTATAGGAAATGCAGAGTTCATCTCATGACTGTATGGGATCATGTGAGGTCCCTGAGCCACACTGCTGCTCTCAATATCCTTACAAGGTGTACCAGTAGCTCCAAATAGAAAAGGTCCACTTTTTACAGCTTCCACATGCCCAGTTTGTTCCCAGCTGCCATCCCCACATCCTTGTGAAACCTGGCACTGCCTGCAAGCACCAGCACATTCCAGTGACACCAAACCCCTCTGTTAGCCTCAGTTTGCCTGGGACACTTCCAGGGATCCAGGGACAGCCACAGTTTCTCTGGGTAGACTGTGCCAGGACCTCATCACACTCACAGCCAAGAATTAATGGGATATCTGAGTGCCCCAGAAGGTCTCTTAGGTTCTCATCCCACCTTGGGAGAGGGCAACACTCTCAAAATGTTGTTTATGGTTGGGAAACTGAGACACGAGATGATGTGCCCAAGATCTTATAAGAAGTTTATGGCACAGCAAGTTTGTTTTTTTTTTCTAATCGCACTTTTCCCTGCATGTGAAATAGTAAATTCAATATGACTGGCACAGCTGGCTATGAAGCCAAATGGCCCACACTGGTGTTATTGAAGCCTTTCATCCTCCAAAATAGGATTGCTGCAGGCAGCTGCCTTTTGGGATGTGTTTTATCCCATGCAAAATCCTGAACTGTATTTAGAAAAGGTTCAGAGAGAGAAATAATCTCAGCCAAAATCATGCTGAGGATGTTCCTGCAGTGAGGATGGTGGAGTTCCTGCACCCAGCAGCATTGCCTGGGCCTGTTTAATTTACTTTTGGTCATTGCTCTCTCAAATAATCCTATTACAGCCCATCTTCCACCACAGATCCTGCTCTCTGCGTTTTGTCCCCATCCTAAAAATTCTTTTTAGGTGAGCATTCAAATCTCTGGAAGTGATTGCAGGGTTGTATGGTCACTCTGATTTTAACACAAAAATATTTCCCTTCCAAAAAAATGCTGAGATGTTTCTAAAGTATTTTTCCCCGAAGAAGCAAGATCAAACTAATCATCGAGATTTTGACAGAAGATGAAGGGGAAATTGTAGATAATTCTAGAGGGCATTTTGGTTTATGTCTCATGGGAGTCTGGTAAGGAGCAGAATGACAGGTTTGCTTGCAATTTGCTTCTTTAACTCTGAGAAAGCTGAAAATGTTTTCAAATTCCAGCATGAGGAAAAAGAAAGGGCAAGTGTTCAAGGCCAGGTTGGATGGGGTTTGGATCAGCCTGGTCTGTGGAAGGTGTCCCTGCCCATGGGTGGAACGAGATGATCTTTAAGATCCATTCCAACCCAGACTAATCGAGGACTCCGTGATTCTATGATTAATATTATTTGCCACTCAGAAATTCTCTGCAAACTTTTACCCACATCAGTGGATTCATTTCCAGTCTCCCAGGGACGCTACTTTTTTTTTTTTTTTTTAGATATCTGATGAAGAAGAGGTGAAAAAGCACAATTTTAACAACACCAGGGTTGGGAGGTTCCTGGATGTACTGATTGTGGCTCACCCACAACTGGTTGGGCTCAGCACTTGCCAAAGCCCAGCTCCTCTGAGCAAAGAGCCCATCAGGATTTTGATTTTGGACCAACTCCAAATCCAGCTCCCTCCTCCTCCTGCAGCCCTCTGGCCATTAAAAGATAAAACTGCTGTACCTGCAGTGAGTGGCTTTATTCTGGAAATAATAAAAATCTTTGGTGGGACGATTTTTTTCTTTTTTTCCCCTGGCAGGACTGAGTTACAGCATCGGAAAAAAGGGATAAAAGGCCGGAATGCGCCGATCCCGGCACGGGACAGCTGAAGCGGTGTCACTCACCCCGCCGCTGTCAGCGGGTGATGGAGATGGACAGGAGGGACCGGCAAGGGCCACGGGCTCTAAAGGACACGGGCAGGTGTGGCCACAGGGCCATGGGGTGGGCTGGCCCCGGGGGTGGGCGATACAAAAGAGACGGGGACAGGCGGGCAGGGCAGGGCAGGGACCGGCGGGGATGGCAGCAGCATCCTCGGGAATGGCAGCAGCATCCTTGGGATGCAGGGGGCGAGTGAAGAACCATCCTGGAGCGAGTGAAGAACCAGCCCCGGGCGAGTGAAGAACCAGCCCGGGGTCAGTGAAGAACCAGCCCCGGGCCAGTGAAGAACCAGCCCCGGGTCAGTGAAGAACCAGCCCCGGGCGAGTGAAGAACCAGCCCCGGGTCAGCGTGGCTGGAAATTGCCCTGTCCTGAGCAGCATGAGACAGAAATATTGATGGAAAATCTTTAGAGAGGATGCTGAGGTGATGTGGGGGGAAATGAGGCCAGGTGCTTAAAAACTGAGAGAAGGGAGGTGAGTTTAACATGGTTATTATTAGGGAAAAGGGGGGAAAGGAGTCACTGGTGTAGAGGAGAGTGGGAGGGGGGAAATGCCCAAATCCCCAAACACACTCACAGAGGTCAGTAGCATCACTGCTTCAAGAGACTTTTGGGCAGCCTCATGCATAGGCTGCTTGCTGGAGAGCATTTCTGACCGTCCCAGCTCCTGATTCCTTGGGGAAACCTTGGAAAGGATGAACTCCACTCCTCACTGGAGATGCCAGCCCAGATCACACCCCTGGGGTGCCACAAAGCCATAAAGGACCCAGGAAAGGAGGATGAAGGGACCAACTGCTCCTTTGCTGAAGGTAATGTCTGCAATTTTCTTTTTTTTCCTAATGTAATACCTCCTGTGAGTGAGATTTATGGCCAAGCCTGGAATGCACAGGCAGCAGGCAGTGCCTCACATCCAGGGCTGTGGAAAGCATCCTAAGGAACTCTGGGCAGGGCAAAAGATGCCATGGATGGAAAAGGGAAAGGAGGTTAGGTGGTGTCCTCATGGTTCAAACCGGGCCCTAGGCTCATTAGCAAATTCCCAGGGATCACACCACTCTGCCTGGATGTAATAATCTATGGCTGTGATAATAATAATCTGTGCTATTGGAGCATCCTTTTAAAGTGGGTGTGTTCAGGCTCTTAGCTGTGGCCAGACCAACCCCAGGGATGTGTTTGACCTTCAGGAACATCTTCAACCCGGGGTTTTGTTCTCCAGGGCAGCAGGGCTGGTGTTTGGAGCCCTGTTGGGCTGGCCTCTCCTGTCACAGGTTAACCCTTCAGGGACCCAGGGGGTACAGGGACTGCTGAGGAGGGGCTGTAGGGTGGGGAGGACAATTTCATCCCTGGGAAGCTCTGCAATCTCAGATTGCTCCCAAGGACCCTCCTTTGACAGCAAAGGGTGCCCAGGTGATGAACACCTTCCAGGGGAGGCGACTTTCTGATTTTAATTCTCACCTTGAAATAAGTGGTGACCAGCAGGTTCCCACCAGTGCCTCCCTCTCACCATATCCAGCTGTTGAACTATGCTATCCCCACATGATTTATTTAATGCTCCAGAATCATTATTGGACAGTGAAGTGTTTTCTCCATTTCATCGAGGAAAACCAGGAGTACAGACCTACAGACAGGTCCAAATCTGCCCCCCCTGTTACCCTCAGACTCTTCAGTGAGGAATTTAAATGGTGAGCATTGGAGTCCTGA
Organism: Toxostoma redivivum; assembly: GCA_013397375.1. Classification (NCBI taxonomy): domain Eukaryota; kingdom Metazoa; phylum Chordata; class Aves; order Passeriformes; family Mimidae; genus Toxostoma; species Toxostoma redivivum. The sequence continues at coordinate 121,686 of VXBI01014663.1, read as the reverse complement.
CTCCTTCTGGAGTCAGCAGAGAGAGGCAGCCCCCTCTGGACACACTCCTGGTTTAAAACCACCAGATAAAACAGAAAATATAACTTAGAGAGCTATAATATTAATATCTTTTTATAGTGAAATAAAAATGTTAGGTCTAACAAGGAGATGAGCAAGATGGACAGGCACCTTACAAGGACTGCTGGTGATTCTGACACTGCCTTTCTAAATAGCCTTGGGCAACTCACTTATTTCCTCCTTTATGCCTCCCTTTTTTAAGGAATTAAATGTCAGCACACTGGGACTGGATGATGTTTCAGAGGTGCTCACTAAGGCTTTATTCCCACTGAGACAGAGAGCTCATCACCACCATTTATGGAGTAAGCTCAATAAACTTTGAGACACTCCCATGAAACCCCACTAGAGTTCAAAAAAAAAAAAAAAAAAGGCTCTTGAAACTTCTCCAAACCCAAGGGCCTAAATATAGTCTCTGGTTAGATAAAGACAATATTTTGCAGACAGATGCAAACTTGATTTCTTGAGATTTAAGCTTCCTGGAGGGTTGGTTAAGACAGGGTTAAGATGAAACTCTGCTTCAAAAATCTCCCCTGAGATAACTAATTTGGCTCACAAGGCTAAAATCTTAACCTGACTGACTTACCCACAGAAAAGTTGCAAAAGAGACAAGAAAATCTCCACATGAGTTTTTGCCTCATGTGAGATGCCTTTTGGTGCAGATAGCTGGTTAATTCCAAACATGTAAACATTTCCTTTGGAGAAGGTTTAGGAATTTAGCATTAGGAATTGACTTTAAATCAGTGGGATCTCTCCTATTTATCCCTTCCCTTCTTTGCACTGCTGCCACATCCATGTACCTCTCTGTGCATGTGGGTGCAGACAGGAAAACCAAAGGCTGAGCAGCCTCTCTCTTTCCAGCAACAACTGCTCCCCGGAAAGCATTCATACTGCAGTCCAGGGTGGAAAAAGAGACTTGACACAGAGCCCAGACGAGTGACTGCCCAAATGCCAGGGGTGTCAGCAAGCCCATTTGGGGAGTATCACCTCCCATCTCACCCCAGGGACAAACCCTCCCAGCCTCAGGGAGCCTTGCAGGACTGGAGGACAGCTGCCCCATTCTTTCCTCCTTCTCCTCCTCGTGCCAGGCAGGGACAGATGTGGCTCTGGATCTGCCTCAGATGATTGGGTTACTCCAAGTGGCCCCAAAGGGCATGGGCTGTTGGCTCTTGGTTTGCATATCTGCTGCTCACAAGGAATATAATATTCCAGGGTGGGCAAAAAAGAGAGATGCTGGCTGTAAATGGATGCTTTTATATCCTTTTGACTTTCTTATTTTCCTTCCTGGCTTTTATGGCCATTTCTGCCAATCTTTTGTACTCAAGTGTCTGTCCCAGTCAGCTCTTTAATTTTTAACTATTTAGCTATAATTTTCTAATCCACATTTCTTCATTCTGCCTGGTTTGGGTTTTATAAATATTGGAGCAGTGGCCTGACAATCCAACTTAGTGAGTCTTTACTGCAACGGCCCCAATTTATTCCAGTCAATTATTTAATACAAATCTTGCTCCAATTAGGTTTTAACATCATTAATAAATTCCCATTTATACCAGCATAAAATTTTAAAATCCCAGTCCACAAACTGGACAAGAATAGCATGCATAAATAAGAAATATTTATCTACCTACATGGTTGGGATCAAGGATCTTCCCAGTAACTGTTTCCTCATTAATCACTCTGAATCCATTATCTAGGAAATTTTAAAGAATATAATTCCCTGTGTCACTGCATGACTCATCTCTTTCTGTAAAATTTGCATTCATTTCTTTGATCAGGTACGGAGGTTATTGAAATAATGACTATGTGAAATTCCCTGCCATGAATTTCTCTAGAAATCACAAAGTCCTCATCTGGCTTTAAGACAAACAACTTCCCTCAAAATCCACTTATCCCTCCACTGCAGCCAACAGGGATTTTTGTATAAGCATTTAGAGCAGCATGTACAGGATCAGAATCATGAAGCTTTTAAGTGAAAATAAATTTGAGCCATTTGTACACTCTTCAGTCTGTAAATCCATTTCCCCAGCTGAGTATTAGGACAAGCAATGGCATGGGATAGATTTCCACCCTAAACCCTTTTGCAGACAGTATTATATCAGGCACTGACACAGGTCTGAACAGCTGACAGGGAGAAATTACAGGGGCAAAGAAACCAAGGTGGTTGTGTGTGAGATGTGAAAAATCAGCAATGTCAGACACTGGGGGACATGGCAAAACTGATATTTCCTGAAGTAGCATCATGCAGAGGAACACCTCTGCCACAGGGGAGGATGGAGAGCCTTGCAGGCATGGAGAGAGACTCTGACCCAACTTCTCTAGCACAATAAAAGTGGACAGCAAAGCTGGGGAGGGGGAACCATGCTCCAGGGAGAGCTGGAGCCTCTGAGGAGTGTGTTCAGTGCTGCTCTGTGCTCTGGAGTCTGTGCTGGGTCAGCAGATCCTCACTAGGGCCTGCCTTCAAAGAGGATTTATATTTCCTTCAAACCTTGAGGTTATGCCCACCCTAATTTTAGTGCTTCTCATCACCTCAAATAATTTCTTGATTTTTTGGCTCTTTAGCAAGAGAAAACCTGAGAGAAAGGCTGATTTTCTTTTCCTGTCCTATATACTTGCGTGGATTGGTTATGTATAAGAAACTTGGGTATTCCCTCCCCTTTTCCATCCTCAGAGAAGCTTCCACTTAGAAATTAATCATCTTTGTGAATCTGGTCCATGAACAAATTGATTCCAAACAGTTGTTTCCTAAATATGGCCATAACTCCCTTTGAGCATCCCTGAGGATGCCAACCCTACTGAGGGTGAGAGTGCAACAACCCCAAATCGAGGTTTACTATAGGAGGGGACACCAGGATAATTTGCTTTTCACTTCTGATGATCATTTCCATCATGAAATGCAGAAATCCACTCGCATGTCCTGCCCTCCATGACAGGCTCCTCCCAAAGGTGCACCAAGGCACCACACAAGTTGGAACAGAGGAAATTCCACTTAGATATCACCAAACAGGTTTTTCACCATCAGCTTGGTCAAACTCCAGGAAGCAGACCCCAAAAAACTGAGGGAACTCCATCCTTGGGGGCTTCAAGCTCAATTAGACATGGTGCTGAGCAGCCTGATCTAAGCTGCTCCTGCTTTGAGCCCTCCAGATCCTTCTGACCCAAAACCCTCTGTGTGTGACCCTTGGACTTAGACTTGGTTCTGATCAGCTAGGCCAGGTTTTGCTGAGCTGCTGTCTGGTTCTGAAGGACTGCCTGCTTGTCCAGGCAGCTCTCCAGGGCAGGCACCACATCCCTGTGTGTGTGTGAGCAACTCCTCTGCTCAGGCAGGTCCTCCAGGTCCTGCCTCAATACAAATAATAATGATAATGTGAAAGGAAAAAACACAGTCTTATCACTTCTCACTCATGTGATTTTTTTTTTTTTTTTTGCAGCAAACTTTAGTTTTTGAGGATTTCAGGGCTGTCAAAACAAGTCCAGGACGTTCTCCAGCATGCACTTCCATGAGATTCCAGCCTTCAGCAGAGGCACACACAGGAATGTTTGCTGACACACAGGCACTGGAAAAATAGGAACCCCCTGAAAATATCCCTCCAAAACACCTCAAAATGCTCCAGGGCACCAGGGAGATTACAAGGGTTGTGCTGTCACTGTTTTCCAAGGAGGAAGCAGACTCTGAAACACATCTGAGCAGCAGCATTACCCCTTCAGAGGTGGAGCATGGAGAGCTGTCCTGCTGGCCAGGAGGCACAGTCCAGACTTCTCTTATGAGATGACATGCTTCTTTATATCCCCATATGGATTAGGCTGCTATGGAATGTAAGGAAGTGTGTGGTTTCAGGGAGACATCACCTGTGTCCTCTGCTCCCAGCAACTGCCAGGAGTCCAAAGATTTCCTGTAACTGCATTTTATTTGAATTTGACTTTGCCAAAAAGAGCCAGGCAGGTGATATTCACTCTACAGTGTCCTCAGTACCCATAGAGGGCACATAGGGATCTGAACCTCTAAAAAGGTTGCAAATTCCTGAATCCATGGAGATTTGATAACTAGGATATATTCTGTACATCTTTCACTGGATAAAGCATGCAGTAAGTAGACTGTGGGTTTCATCTAATCCAAATAATATTTACATCATACTGAAAGTGTTTTTTAAGGCCTTTCTGAAAATCACTACATCCCAGAGACCATCAATAATTCACAGAATCAGGGAATGGTTTGGGGACCTTAAGGCTCATCCATTTCCAACACCTTCCTCTATCCCAGGTTGCTCCAAGCCTTGTCCAGCCTGGCCTTGGACAATTCCAGGGATCCAGGGGCAGCCACAGCTTCTCTGGGCACCCTGTGCCAGGGTCTCCCCACCCTCACAGGGAAGAGTTTCTTCCCAAAATCTAATCTAAATCTACTCTGTGTCATGTTGCCATCCATTCTCAGTTGGTGGAAAACACTTTGGATTAAGTGACACAGAGGAAGAATTAAAAAGCATTGGGTAGGATTGACTTGTAAGGAGCAAAACTGAGTATGATTCAGATATCACAAAATTCTCCTCTTTTCTCCCAGTCATTTATAACAAGATCTTGTTTAATGGGATTAAAGGGAATGCTACAGACACAGGAATTGCTGTAGTGGACTGCTGAAGGTTAATTCATTGCACTGCCTCAGCACAGTAACAGGACAGGCTGCAGGAAGTCACCTCCTAACTAATATGACATTGTGGAGCTAAGCAGGCACAAGCCTTGTCAAAAACAGTGGGATTTTTTTTCCTAAATCTGTATTATCATAACTCAGGACAGTCCTGCCATGTAACAAATGCCCCTTCCTCCTCTGAGCACTGTTTAATACTTTGTTCTAATATCATTGTCTAGCAACAAGTGGATCAAGTGCCTTTAACCCTCTAGGACAGCCTGGAGATATCCTGGGTGTCTCCAGGATATCCTCAAGATCCTGTTACATGGAGCTGAAGAATTCACACATTTGTATGAATTCACACATAATGTATGAATTTCTCATACATTACTTTCTTCCACTATAGGCCAAATACTCAAAACTCAAGGCAATTTACAATCAGTCTTGATTTATTTTAAGAAAGATTTTAGTTTTGTTTTTTTTTTAAGCAACTGTTCTTATCATTAAGGTCTAGGTCTGAAAGGTTTTCAGACCTTCGCTTCCCATGGGAAATTTTAGGAATTCCACCCCAAAATACCCTTAACAAAACTGGTCTAGTTAGAAGCTTAAAAACCATATGTATGTTTCAGTGATTAATGTTCACAACTTAATCATCTTCAAACTCCTGGGTGGGAATAGCCCTTGACCAGTTCTAATAGCAAAGCTGAGCTTAGGAACTGTTAGGGTCAGTCCCAGTTGACACAGGTCAAAACTGTGCCAGCAACTGTGCTAAACACAGCAGAAACCACTGAGTTCCTGTGCCTGCACCTCAGCCCTATAAAATGTACCAATATAGACCCTGAAACCAATGACATTTATGTTCCTCAGCCACCAAGATGCTTTGCAAAATTTCAGTCTGAATCAAAGCCAGGGCTGCTGCATCTGACCCAGGCCTTGTGGTCTCTGAGATGTAATTCAGGAAAGCGCTTGTCAAACCATTATTTTATCCTGTCCTTCTTGCTCAGAACCAAATCCTGGGTTATGATAATTCAGAAGAGAATCTGAGCAGAGGAAAATTATCTTTATTTTCTCCTTCTAAGCTGCATTTAGGGAAGAATGGCCAGCAGGCCAAGGGGAGGGGGGGATTCTGTCCCTCTGCCCTGTTCAGGTGAGACCCCACCTGCAGAGCTGCCTCCAGCCCTGGGCTCCAACAGCAGAAGGATGTGGAGCTGCTGGAGAGAGTCCAGAGGAGGCACCAGAGCCGTTCCCAAGGGCTGGAGCCCTTCTGCTCTGGAGCCAGGCTGGGAGAGCTGGGGGTGTTCACCTGGAGAAGAGAAGGATCCAGGGAGAGCTCAGAGCCCCTTCCAGAACCTAAAGGGGCTCCAGGAGAGCTGGAGAGGGACTGGGGACAAGGGATGGAGGGACAGGACAGAGGGAATGGCTTCCCAGTGCCAGAGGGCGGGGTTAAATGGGATATTGGGCAGGAATTCTTCCCTGTGAGGGTGGTGAGGCCCTGGCACAGGGTGCCCAGAGCAGCTGTGGCTGCCCCTGGGTCCCTGAAAGTGTCCAAGACCAGGCTGGGTGGGGCTTGGAGCAACCTGGGATCGTGGAAGGTGTCCCTGCCCATGGCAGGGAGTTGGAATTGAAAGGTCCTTAATGTCCCTTCTAACCATTAGAACCATTCCATTGTTCTAACCATAAAAACTAAGACAAAAAGGCACTCAATGGAAAGAGCAGGCAGGGGTGTGAATATTGGCACGGGTGTGAATTCCCTCCCTGACTTTGCTGAACACCCCGTTGTCCATGTCTCAAACCCAACCTGGTGGTCTCTTCATCTCTGTGGTGATGAAACCTGCTGCAGCCTGTGGCACTGTGGACTTTATTTAGTTGCCAAAAAGGGTGGCCCCAGTGCCCTTGGAGACAGCCTAAGAATGGCTTCCAGTGGCTTTCTTCAGCTCTGTGCCACACCTGCACATCACATGTGGCTGTCCCACACAACCTGTGGCTCCTTGGGTGCTGCCAGATGCTCACGTGTTGGCAAATGAAGCCAAACCTCTGGCTGGCCAGCTGAGCCTGTCCCTAGCCTTGACTGACTGCATAAATTTGAGGTTTAACCCTGCAGTGCAATCCCACCCCTTCTTTACTTTCTGCAGCTGTTCCCAGCCTGTTCTGCCAGAGCCTGGGCTCAGCAGTGACTCTTCCTGCACAGCACAGGCCAGGATTGAGTTACAGCACACACACACTGCAAGGACACAGGAGAAGAAATAACCTAGACACAGGGCTAAGGTTTGGGAAAACTTATAGCCTGTCTGGGAGTCAAGGCCACTGTTTTAACTCTGTTCTTCCCTCCTTCCTCTGTTTGTGTACCCACACCCAGAGGATGACAGAAGGTAAAAAAACTCTAATTCTTCCTAAATTTTGTCAAGTTTGCAACATTCTAGTGCTGATGGGGCAGAGTATGAAGTGAATTTTGTAACTGGAAGCTTGCAGGAGGTGTTTCTTTGGCACTAAGGTGGATGTTTCCATAGGGAAATAGCAAGTTTAAGTTGCTGATGCTTCCCTTGCTAATGAATACCCCAATCAACAAAGAGGAAGTATGAAGCAAGCACAGGAGTGCAGAGGTTACTCAAATTAATATTCCTCCCAACACTGAGCAGAAGAAAAATGGGAATTCAAAAAAA
>VXBI01014663.1:101941-114317 GCA_013397375.1 Toxostoma redivivum | reverse complement strand
AAAAAAAAAAAAAGGAAGAGGGAAAACCTCCTTCTAATCAAAATGTTTTTTAGAGAAAAATTTATCACGTCACTTGGACTAGATGATCTTATAGGCCTTTCCTGACCCTAATGATCCAACAACTCTAAGTCCTAAAAAAACCACATGCACATGGAAAGGGGCCAATGCACAGGGTTGGAAAAATGTTGCTTTTGTCCTGTTTGGAAGCTGCCCCATGCCCTGCTGCTCGTGGTCTCTGGCAGCTGTCTCCTTTGCTGAGGCTCCAGGTACAGCTGGAGGGCTCAGGGTGGCTCTGAAAAGTGATGACTGACAACTGGCAGGTGACTTCCCTTCAATGGACAAAGGAGGAGCTTTCCTCCCTTCCACTTTTCCTTTTTTCACTATTTTAAAAATAATTAAAAAAAACAAAAAGAAGAAAAGGAAAGGGAGAGAAAATAGGAAAAGAGGAAGAAGCAGGAAGGAAAGAGCTGTGTAAAAGTGCCTCCATGCAGGGGAGCTGGAACGAGATCATCTTTAAGGTCCCTCCCAACACAAACCATTCCATGATTCTATGGAGAATGGTGAGGTCTCCTAAGGTGGTGCCATAAGTGCTGCACCCCCTGCTCTCCCTCTGAGAAGAGGTCAGTCCCCGTGCCCCTGTCTCACATGTCCCATTCCCATTGCAGGTCAGTGTAGTAATTATGTGGAGATGGACATGCNTCCCAAACCCCAGCACACCCCATCTCACATCCCACACCCCACCAGACTCCATCCCAAACTCCAACTTGTGGCCAGCTAGCCCACACTCTTATAACCCCCATCCTCATTGTGCAGTCCAGGCTGTTTCCAGCCCAGTGTAATCAGTGCAGCAGTAATTCCTGGGGAAGGACTGGGATTGCCTCCTGCACTGTCCTTACACACTCTCTTCCCCAGGGCGGGAGCAGCGGGGCCGTGCACGCTGTGCTCCGGAGCTATGCTCTGCTCTGGCTGGTCAAACGGAACCAAGCCCGTCTTCCTCGGAGGTTTGGTCCCCTTCAACCAGCTATAGCAGTGTGGAAAACACCAAGCCAGCAAGGTTTGCCTCTCTCTGCCCCAGCTCAGCCCCAGCAGCTCTTCCTCCTGGATGGATCTGCCACGGCTCCAGACATCCCCACAGGTGCACCTGGGGAGGAGGCACCTGGAAAGGTGAAAGGTTTGGGATAGGCTTTTGGTTTTCATCACTGCAAGCAGGGGTACTCCAGCATTTCCTTCATCCCTGGAAGTGTGCCAGGCCAGGTTGGATGGGACTTGGAGTAACCTGGTCTATGGAAGGCGTCTCTGCCCAAAGCAGGAGGGCTGGAACAAGGTGAGTTTTAGGGTCCCTTCCAACCCAAACCATTCCATGATTATCAGAGGCTCAAAATACCACATACAAAGCTGTTGGCTCTGAAACATTCAGCAGATTTCTAAGTCAATGTGGATCTGCAGAGCCACAACCATCTTTATTTCCTTTCCCTATCAAACTTGCATCCACACCCCATCACCACTGGCTGAACACTGCCAGTCCAAGTAATCTGTGATTAAATTATTAAAAAAAATCATAAAGAACGTGGGCAACCAATTCTTGAAAACCCAACGTGTCCAAGTGTCTTTCTTACTTATTTAATGCAAAAAGGAGCTATAAATAATCACAACCTGCATGGCAAAGGTTTTTTACATCAGTTACCACATATCCACTCAGCCACAGCACACACCAGATCACACATCTCTGTGAGAGGTATCTTCTGAATCTTCCCACTCACATCACATCAATGAAGAAAAACAGCCAAAAATAATTGAAAGTGGCTTTGGTGACCTATTCTCTGAACCAGGCAATGAATTCAGATATCTAACTTCAGACATTCAGCTCAGCTGGCTGTTCCCCATTTTCACCCCACCAAAATAAAATTCAAAGCTGTTAATAAATAAATGAACAAATGTATATCAAAACAAGTTCTTTATGTGCATCATCCATGACACCACTTTGCTGGATGGATGGGGAGGAAAGAGCATGGATGCAGCAGGATGAGCAGCTGCATCAATCTGTTCCAAAGCATTTTGGATCTCTGTTAAGGACAGAGATCTTCCCAGATGCAATGGAGCACAACTTCATTTTTTTCAGCAATGTCATTTGGAAAACCCAGACACACAAAAGGCTCCTGAGTCTAGAAGTTTTAGTAAATTCAGGTCAAAACACAAACTTTTCCAAGGGTGCTGAGGATCAGGCACAGGATGCCCAGAGAAGCTGTGGCTGCCCCTGGATCCCTGGAGGTGTCCGAGGCTAGGTTGGACAGGGCTTGAGGAATCTGGGATAGAGGAAGGGGCAGGAGTTGGAATGAGGATGAGCTTTAAGGTCCCTTCCAATCCAAACCATTCCATTATTCTATCCTCCATATTCCCTTTTACTCCAGATACACAATTAATTCATCCTGGGCAAGGACTGTGTCATCCCTGGCAGTCCATGGATCTTAACCACTAAGATGCCCCATTTCAGTCCTAAATCCCTGGGGGTTGCTAAGCATTAGATGTAAACTGTTCTCAGTTTTACCTAGGAATGAGTCAAAAGGGGATTTTTAACACCTCACGTCTCACTACACGTCCCCTCCACACAACCTGGGTTTGCTCAGCACCACATCAATGCAAAGGACTCCTGCAGAGCACAGCACTGGGCTGTGGATCCCCAGAGCCTCCCAACAGTGGGAGAGCAAGCCTCAAAATAAAAAGAAAACCCTGGAGAACCAGAACATAAGTGGAAATAGTCCCACGACTTAAAAAGTAAAAGAGATTTCAGCCAACTGTCCTGACAAGTACCCCAGAGAAATCTTGTCAAAAATGAGTGGGAAATAGTATCCGTGTCTATTTGCTCAATAACATGAGGAAAATAAAATGTACAAAACAAGACAGAAATTAAAATTTAGCTTCTTGATGGGATGTTCCCTCTTGGTAAGCATCCTTTGCATTAGGGTATCTTGGCAAAGGATATCCTCCCCATCTGCTGTTCCTCCTGCATTTCAGCAATTATTAAACTCAGATATTCCAGCCAGAGATTTCTTACACTGCCATAAATGAGAAATAATAGAAAACACCAACAACTTTTAAAAGGAAAGGTCTTTTGAATACTCAAAGCTCATAATTACATTTGATGATGATCTGGAATGAACCACCTTGCATCAATAAGGACCAAAATTCCAGTTTCTTTCCCTATTCAATTATCTTATAAAAAGAACAAAAAATGTTTTGTTTTCTGGTCAATTTATGAACCATTTGCATACACCAAGAATGTTTTAGAAAGCAAGAAATAGCACAGAATGTTGAAATTACCATGGTTCAGCTTTCTCTGCCATGGAATGAGCACAGCAGGACAATCTCACTCCTTCCTCTGCCAAGCTCTGTAAGACAAGACCATCTATAGGATTTAATCCTGGCACAGCAGAACAGAAGGGGAGTGTAGACAGAATTTTCATGTGTCACACTCAGTGATTGTCTATCATCTTCTCTCACTTCCCTTCATCTCTAATAACATGATTTTTTACACTCATTAATTGAAAAAAACCACACTCTTGCATTGAATTTTACTATCCAAACAAATATGATAAAAAATTACAAATAGGATAAAAAAATTACTAAATTAAAGAGAGAAATAATTCTTAGAAATGACCAAGTTCCTCTGTCTTCAGAAAGTACAAAAAATCGGTCCAATTCCTGTCTACTTGAGACCTAAAGTCCAAACCACTTTGGAAACAGCCTTCAGCAATTCTGCATTGAGCAAAGCCCCTGCTCACAGTAAATAAAAACAAGGGTGCAAATTAAATCCACCTTCAGAACATTCTGCAGAGTATTCATGGGTGTGAAATAAAGAGTAATTTTATTGGGCATTGATTGCCACTACTGTCAGTTTCCAGGAAGCACTGCATTCATCCTAGAAGCCAGTTTTCCTCATATGAAATAAATATATATGCCTGCATGTTTACATTGAAAAGATTCACAGTGGAAGACTTCTGTAAACTTGATACAATCCACTTCACTATTTCAGTCTTTCAAAAGCAGACAGTGACCATACAAAATACTTTGGGCATTATTATCAAGGAGGATCTTTGGTGATTACTGAGCACCCTAAGGGCAGCACTGTTCTCCTCTCTCTCTTCATAATTATTTCCTGAGAGGACCAAGACCCACCTCTTGACCACCACCATTTATCTGCTCTTCCCCCAGCTATACCCAGGTTCTCTCAGGGTATTAGACCATTTAATCCAGTTTAAATCCTCATTTATTCTCCCCTGAAGGAACAAAGGTGTCCTGCAAATATGCAGTCTTCCAGTCTTCCCTTTGCTGCAAAGAAAGAAAGAAAATAGGACAGACAAGCAATTACCCTGATGAACATTCTGATTTGCATTCACCCCATCACCTGATTGACTTTGCCTGATGCACCTTTATATGGTAAAGCCCTGCTTGAATCCTTTCCAAACCAACTTCAGGTTGGGATGATGAGAAATTTGGGTACTTTGCCTTCCGTGTTTCTCATACAAGCTCCTAATCAGCTACCAGATGTTGTGCACCACAGAAGCTCTGTGATATCTGGCATCTCCCTCACTGCTGCTGTGCCAAGGGAACCACCTGTGATATCTGGCATCAGGGGAGGCAGCAGAGGTGAGGGCAGTGGGAATGTGACTCTGAAGGGATGGCATGAAGGTTTTTACAGGCTTTGGGAGCTGTAGGTGTAGGAAGCAGCAAGAGGATTTCCCTGTGATGGACGTGTAGGCACATTTCATTTTAGTATTTCAGTCTTCACAGTAAAAAAAAAAAAAAAGGAAATGTGTAAAAAGAGAGATTCAGTTCAGCTACTGTAACGGAAGAACTTTTAACAATTCCTTAAGTGATTAAAGGGAAAACAGTTTGCTTGTAGTTGCACATGTCAGTCCTGTATATTGTATTTATACAATCTTCCCACTGCTCAGCACAGGGTGGCTTTCACAGGTAATGGGAAGAGCAATCAGAATATCAACCTCTCATCAGCAATAACTTTTCTATCCTCCAAAACATCATTGCTCTGACCATTTGTCTTGTTCCCACTAACCACAGAGTCACAGACTGGTTTGAGTTGGAAAAGACCTTTAAAGATCATCTTGTTCCACCTCCAGCCATGGGCAGGGACACCTTCCACTATCCCAGGTTGCTCCAAGCCCCATCCAACCTGGCTTTGGGCACTTCCAGGGATCCAGGGGCAGCCACAGCTTCTCTGGGCACCCTGTGCCAGGGCCCCACCACCCTCACAGGGAAGAATTTCTTCCTCCTATCCCGTCTAAACCTGTTCTCTGCCAGTTTAAAATCATTTACTCCTGTCCCATCATTATCTGAACATGTAAAAAGTTGCTCTCTCTTTTTTACAAGCCCCCCTTAAGGACTCAAAGGCCACAATCATTCAGAATTGTATATTGGCTGAAACAAAGGATGACAATTCCTTTTCTAGCCCAGCTGGGCTCAGGGATGGTCCATTCTGCCTGGAACACACCTATTCACTTTGCCCCTGTATCCATGGCATCAGCACAGAAGGATCAGGTCTGGATAAGAGGGATCTTTCAGGTTAAAACAGGACATGGGGGTTTTTTTCACCCACCCCCACCCCACTTTCTGAGAAGGAAATCTTTAGCAGTGCTTATTCTCTGAAATCCCTCCCTGGGATAGTTCTGGAAACTTCAATGCACTGTGGTCAGAATTTGCATATGATTGGAAAAGTGGTAAAATTCTTTTTTTTTTTTTTTTAATTTAAAAAATAAAGCAAGTTGAATTGAGCAGCAGCGAGGTGAAAGAGCTCGGAAATTAGCATCCTACTGGTGCTTTTACAACTCTCACCAAAACTGAGTCACTAATTCTGTAAAACTTTTGGATTATGACACCTTCTTACACACAAGAAGTTGTGGCCAGTAGTGATTTCTCTGCAAGAAAAAAAAAATAGAAAAATAGGAACTTCCCTTCTTAAGAAGAAATGGTTTTGGAAACATTCAAGATCAGGTTGGATGGGGCTGTGAATAAGCTGATGTAGTGGAAGATGCTGTTCATTGCAGGGTGTTGGACCAGATGACATTTAAAGGTTCTTTCCCACCCAAACTACTCTATGCTTCTATGATTTTTTTGATTCCACAATGAATGACCAAGATTTTCAGATTTTACCTGGGAGCAGGAAAATGGCTTCAGTATAAATGGGTTTATTTCTGCAGGCTGCCCTATCAGACCTGCCTAGCAATTCTAAGTTTAATCTCTGGAATACAGGGATATACAGGGGAGAAAAAAACTTTTCTGAATTCAATTTGGTTTGAGAGTGATGGGTGGTGGAACACAAAGTAAGGATTTTGGGCAAATAGCACTGACCAATTAATGCTTCACAAATGCCCCTTTCCTGAAATGTCACTTTGCAGCTAATTTTCTTAAAGTTGACTTCCCAGCTACTGAGCATCCATCAGATATTAATTATGCAAAGGACATTTCAGCCACTGTCAGCAACCACAGTTGACGTGTGAATGTGATCTCCATTAAATGTGCTTGAAAAATTTAGGCATGAAGTAGGAGATGGTAATTTCTACTGCAGTGGCTGGAGAGGAAAATACAGGTGGCTAATAGAGGAAAAACATTACTTTAACTCTTCTGCTGTGTCTGCTGTGTAAGAATCAAGGGGTGGGAGATTGGTGCAGTGACTTCATAGAATTATGGAATGGTTTTGGATGGAAGGGACCTTTAGAGACCATCCAGTCCCACCCCCTGCCATGGCAGGGACACCTTCCATGATCCCAGGTTGCTCCAAACCCCATCCAGCCTGGCCTTGGACACTTCCAGGGATCCAGGGGCAGCCACAGCTTCTCTGGGCACCCTGTGCCAGGGCCTCCCCACCCTCACAGGGAACAATTCCTTCCCAATATCCCCTCCATCCCCCCCCTCTGGCAATGGGAAGCCATTCCCTGTGTCCTGTCCCTCCATCCCTTGTTCCCAGTCCCTCTCCAGCTCTCCTGGAGCCCCTTTAGGCTCTGGAAGGGGCTTTGAGGTCTCTCCAGAGGCTTCTCTTCTCCAGAATTGTGGTGGAAGGGTCTTGACTTGACACCAAGTGCTCTCCAAGTCAATCTATCATTCCTCCTTCCCATCCGTACAGGGGAGAGAAAATGAGATAGGAAACAATTTCTGGGTTATGATAAGGCAGTTTACAATATCAAAAGCAAAAGTGTGTGCACAAGCAGAGAGAAAAAAGATAATTTTATTCTCTACTTCTCATCAGTGAGTGATGTCTGGCCACTTCCTGGGAAGCAGGGCTCCAGCATGTTGGAATCCAGAAACTTGGGAGGTTTGAGTTTTTTGTGCTTTCTGACACTGACCCCCAGGAGAACACTGCTTTTGACCTGAGGCCTTGGAGAAGACTTCCAAATTTGAATGATGGAGTTAAAATCACGGGTGTGTAAATAGAAGTGTGTGATTTCAAATGGTGAAGGGTTTTGAATTTGGGTTTAAAAGAATATAGTCATGAGTATGGGACAAAAATGGAGGTTTTTAAGTGTTGTGTCTTTCTGTCTTCTTCCTTTTTCTTCGTGGTTTCAGGTAGTAGTTTCTGGTTGGATAATCAGTACTGCACTGCGGGTCATGGAAGTTTGATTATTGAGTCAAAAGTATAAATAATATAGGTGCTAATTCTCTATTGGACTGTTTGGCTTTAAAAGACCTTGTAACTAGCTAGATTCACCTCCATTTTGCTCACTGTTAGCTGGTAGCTCAAAGTGTTGCAGAACTCTCTGTACTTTAGATAAAATTTAATAAACAACCAAGTCTGAACACGAGAAAATTCATCTCCTTCACATTTTTAATCCTAACTCTGAGTAAAAACAAAAGAAAATAAAAACAAGCCACAAATTAAGTACCAGCACACAGAGCAATTGCTCTGGAAGGCAAACAGTGTAAATAACAAATGCACACCCTTCCTCATTTTCTTAGCTTTAATCTGAGCTGAGAGCCTATAGTATGGGATATCCTTTTGGATAATTTGGGGCTGCTGTCCTGGTTGTGTCCCCTCCCAGGATCTTGGCCACTCCCAGCCCCTGGATGAGGGAAATGGAGGGACAGAGCTGATGCTGAGCCAGCCCTGCCCAGCAGCAGCCAAAACTCCGGGGTGTTCCCAACCCCTTTCCAGCTCCCAATGCAAAGCCCAGCGCTGGGAGAGCTGCTGTGGGAAAACGAACTGCAGCTCAGCCAGAGCCAACACGGGGCTGAGCACCCCCAGCTCTCCCAGCCTGGCTCCAGAGCATTTTCCTGGCTCTTCTCTGGATTTAACCAGTTTGGAGGGATCTCTGAATGTGTCTGACCCAGCCATCCACTCACAGAACGATTTAATTAAATTAAACTAAAATTAAACATCAGTGTTAAATCAGAGTGCTCAGAGCCTTGCTCCACCGAATTCTGAATTTCTCACAGATCACCACTGAACTCAGGCTTAGTCTAACCCTAAAAATTACCTCCACAGTTCAGAGTGGCTCATACAATACTTGTATGTAGAAGGGAGAGTGCTGCTGTATTTATAGGGATTTATAATATGTATAAATTTATAATATGTATTATACTCAAAAGGAAGAAAATACATTCTCTCCAGAAAGGGGGGAAAAAAAGTAAATGTGTTCCTACCTAAATAAAAAACAATCTCATTTTACAGAAGTATCATAAACTTAACTGATGGCAATTAAAATAATGTGTAAAGTTCTCTCTTTTAATTCACATCAAGTTCGTATTTAATGCCAACACATTCAGATTTGGGTGCCTGAAGAATCTCAGCCAAGTAAAGTACTTAAATAGCAACTTATTCTCAAGAAAGCTTTCACCACAGCCAAGAGCAGGGGTAGGTCTCATTTCAGAAGGCTTTTGATAACCTTTCATTTTTTTTCTGTTTGTTTCAGTAAGGCTTTTTTAGTGTCCCAGTTTCCAGATCTCTAGTTAAGAGAAAGCTACATGTCAGAATAAGACAAATCCTATGGGGTAACTTCTCATCTCATGGGGAAAATATATATACAAATTTTTTTTTCCCCGCTTCAGAGCATTAAGAATTACAAAACAATTATTTGGAACTTGGAAAAAATCTTGAAATCAGAAATTTCAAGAGGCACATTTTCTCCTCAGACCGTCACATCTCACCTATGACAACTACCAACAAATGCGTTCGTGCCTCGCTATAAACCATGGAAATTTTATTTTTTTTTTACCACCGTAATGTTTTGGTGCATCAGCCGTGTTCAAATGGTAAACTATTCACCTTTCAACTGCCTAGGTAACCCAAACCACTGACGCATTTAAGGTAGACAGTTTAGGGTCAGGCTGGTTGAACCTGACCTTCCGCTGCCTCGTAGGCTTTCCAAAACATCTTTTGCTTCTAAAATTGGCAATTTAACTGACCCACTTTGAAAGGATATTTCAGTAAATGGCATTAGAGAAAACCCCTTCTGAGGGGACTGTTTCCTTTAACCTGTACACCTCTAACTTGAAGAGGGAAACTGAAATGTACGTTTAATTTCTGAAACATCAGCATCTTTCAAACAAGCGGATGTAGGTCATGGGTATCCCGCAAACTAAATTCTACCCTTATTTGCATCCTCTCTTGGATGGCACAAGGTGAGTAAAATTTGGACTGAGGTATAAATATTAAGCAAATATAAAAAAATCTGTACCTACTCTGCATCGTATTTATTGAAAAAAAAAAAAAAAAAAAAACCCTAAAATTAGACCTGGGAAAAGTTCTGCTCAGCAGCTCCAGGCTGTTACACTGAGTGTCATTTTGTGGGGCACATCTACTCGTAACCCACTGTCAGAGCAGAATGATGGGAGTATTTCCTAAAAAAAGAAATATCAGAAAATAGACTTGATGTTATAGAATCCTAGAATCATAGAATGGTATGGTTTGGAAGGGACTTTCAATATAATCCAATTCCACCTCCTGCCACAAGCAGGGACACCTTCCACTACCCCAGGTTGCTCTCAGCCCTGTCCAACATGGTCTTGGACATTTCCAGGGATCCAAAGGCAGCCACAACTTCTCTGCAACCTGTGTCTTGTGTCATTTTGCATCTCTCAGCCTTCACAAAGTGTCTCTTCCTAACTTAGGAACTGGAAGTTTAACTACACCCATCACATTTCCCAAACTCCTTTCCTTAGGGACAAAACACCACCTCAAAGCACGAGAGAAGGAAAATGAAAGCAAAATGAAAAGGTGACAAGCTCAAAACAAAGTTCCCTCATTTTTTTCTTATGTGGAGAGTGACTGACTTTTGGGGACTCACTAATATCACCAAGCATTCTGACCAATACTGAGATATCACACCTGAGGTTTAACCACAAATAAAAATAGCCCAGCTCAGAGAATTGAGCTTGAGCAGGGACATTGCTCCTCAGACATCAAGACAAATTACAGCCCATGGGAAGAATATGAGAGCAATCTGATGGTGGCCAGCTGCCCAACATCTGCCCAGTCTGAGGTGAAAAGACATCAGACCAACCAAGGAGTGAACAGACCCAAACCTGTGCCAGCAACATTTGGGTTTGATACTATGGCATCCCAATTTAAAACTGAATACTTTGCACCCACAAAGTTGCAACATTTGTGGCTTTGTCAGTATTTTAGTGACATGGCTGAAGGAATGACATCATCTACAGATCTATCTAAGATATATCCTGATTCACCTGTGTTAATGGAACCTATACACATACTAGGTTATGGTCAGAAACCACAGTTAAGTTTGGGGAAAAAAACACCTACTTAAATTATTTGGCACAGCTAGAAACCTTTATAAAGGTCCAGCAGCAGATGTGCCCAGACACCTTCAGCTCAGCAGAGCCCACCACAAGCATCAGAAGCAGTAAGAGAAGGAAGGAAGATGTCTCCAACTTCTTGCGTTTCTCTGGTAAGAACTTGAATTCTGAGTTTATTTTCCCCCAGTTTGACATAGATTTATTTAATTTCTAATAGATGGAATAGGGATCTGCACCCACCTTTAAAATGATTGTTTATATCATTAATAATTTAAAAAACCTAGAATGTGAGAATGCTCATGGGGCAGCAATGAGATTGTACATTAGCGACATGGGCTCCCACAGCATTTTCTGAGGCAAGAAATACATTGAAAACTCAACCTTAGAGTGTCTTTCTTTTTTTAATGTCCTTTATGCTATCTTTGTATTATATTCTTTTCTATAATTTACCATTACAACGAGATTACAGCTGGGTATACAACTGTCAGCACTGTGAGAATCAGTTAATGAGAACAAAAGTGGACGTGACATACAGCACATTTTTCCATAATTACTCCAACCTGCAGTAGGGGCTTTAACCTCCAGTTAGGCTAACTGTGGATGAATTTCACACCTGTCTTGTGTCCTAAATGTACCAATTCTCTCCAGCTCAGACCCCTGCTCCTCGTGCTGCTAGCCGTGCTGTCAGCCAGCAGTCCTGCCCATGGGAAGGTGATCAAGCCTGGGCTCAAGCCAGGGAATCTCTTCAAGCAAGCATCTGCTGGATGCCTGACCCAAAAAGACTCAAAATTCCCCCAAACTGTGAGAGTCAACCTCAGCATCATCAGCACAAACCAGGACACCAAAGGCAGTCTGAATAGTCGGAATGTCAGCGGCCGCTCTCTGTCTCCGTGGGATTACAGGTATGGTCCCTGTCCTTATGACCTGGAAAAACTCTGGATGCCCTGGCCAAGAAAAAATTATTTAATCTCTATATTCAGTGCTTCAAAGTTGAGAGATTTTGGGAATATGAGGGTATCCATATCCCTGTAATCCTCTTTGAAAGAGAACCAGTACAGAGAGCAGCACAAAAAAACCTCACATGGCTTAGGCAATATATAGGAAGCAAAGCAAACTACTTTTATAATTTAATTAATTAATTTGTATACTGGGGAAAGTTTGATTTTCTAAAGCATTCTTTACATAAAACATCATTAAAAAATACCTCAGAGGATTAATATTGCACCAAATTCAACAGTGGTTTAACACCAATATTTCACACGTTGGGGAGGAACTGAAGGTTTTGGGGTCTGTTAGTTGGAAAGCTCAAATAATTTCTGATCAGCCTTTCAAAGTCAGTGCCTGTTTGAAGCAACTCCTCTTCAAAAGCAGTGGCATGCAGCCATACATTTAAAAATACCCAGTATTTAGCTACTTACATTTTATTTTGGAAAAACCTGCAGTTTTGGAGAATCTGCTGTCCCTCCATAGGCAATAGACCCCAGGATGCACAGGTTCCTGAGCAGGGAGCCCATAGACATCCAGACTATCATGGCTTTGCAAAGGACTTGCTTCAAGCAGGCACTGACTTTGAAAAGCTGATCAGAAATGACTTGAGCTTTCCAACATTTCACGT
>VXBI01014663.1:76410-101930 GCA_013397375.1 Toxostoma redivivum | reverse complement strand
TTGAGCTTTCCAACATTTCACGTGTTGGGGAGGAACTGAAGGTTTTGGGGTCTCTTACTTGGAGTGACACGTTGGAAAGCTCAAATCATTTCTGTTCCGCCTTTCAAAGTCAGTGCCTGCTTGAAGCAAGTCCTTTTCAAAGGCAGATATACATTTAAAAACATCCAATATTTAGCTACTTATGTTTTATTTTGGAAAACTCTGCAGTTTTGGAGAATCTGCTGTCCCTCCATAGGCAATAGACCCCAGGATGCACAGGTTCCTGAGCAGGGAGCCCATAGACATCCAGACTATCATGGCTTTGCAAAGGACTTGCTTCAAGCAGGCACTGACTTTGAAAGACTGATCAGATATGATTTGAGCTTTCCAACATTTCACGTGTTAGGGAGGAACTGAAGGTCTTGGGGTCTTTTACTTGGAGTGGCACATTGGAAAGCTCAAATCATTTCTGATCAGCCTTTCAAAACCTGTGATTTTAGAGAATCCACTGTCCCTCCATAGGCAGTGGACCCCAGGATGCACAGGTTCCCAAGCAGGGAGACATTCAGACATCCATAGACATCCAGACTATCATTCTTTTGTGTTCAACCATTCCCTGTCCTGCCCACCCCAGGATCGATGAGGACCATGACCGCTTCCCGCGGCTGATCGCGGACGCCGAGTGCCGCCACACGCTGTGCGTGACCCCGGAGGGACACCTGGACCACGGCCTCAACTCCGTCCCCATCCAGCAGGAGATCCTGGTCCTGCGCAGGGAGCACAGGGACTGCCAGCCGTCCTACAGGCTGGAGAAGAAGATTATCACCGTGGGCTGCACCTGTGTCCCCCCCTTGGTGCAGCATCAAGCCTGAAGGGAGCTGGAGGTGCAAGAGAATTTCTGAGCATGGAAGGAGCCTGATCCAGCCTCCAAAAAGCTGAATCAAGCCATAAAATGTGTCTAGAATACATCAGAATATATTGAATATATTCTATATTATAGAAAAATTATAGTATAATTATAGTAATGATAATAATTATATTATAATTATTATATTATAATATATGCGTCTCAGTTAAAAAATAAACTTTTCCTCCAAAATCTTGAACTCCACGAATCCAGAATCCAAACACCGTCATGTGCCAGGCTGAAAATAATGGGAATTTTACCCATTCTTAGTTTACACTTTGAAATGTCTATTTATGTAAATCTATTTATGCTGGTGGAAAAAGATGGTAATAATGTATTATCCTAATATATATATATTTGAAGTATTAAGGTAATTTTTTTTATCTTTGTGTAATAAAATAATAATGAAAAATGAAAAATTCTTTGGTATTCTCCTTTCTTTCTAAAGAAGTGTTCCTGATAAGGCAAGAAATCACTCAATCATGATCATAAAAGAGATTTACATGATGCTAAAGTCTCAAATTCTCTTGATAACATCTACCTCTGCAGCAGTAGAATGTAAAGCTCACAGAAAACAAAAACGGGAAAATACCATTTTACCAATAGAAAAGCTAAGATACCTGGAGGAAAATTATTTATAAAGTGGCATCAAAGAGATTCACGTTAAAGACAAGCAAAAAAAATTATACTTGGTAATTACTCTATTATCCACCTAATTATCTGATTGGAAAATTATTTATAAAGATGGGTTCAACACAACACTTTGAACACTTCTTTGGGGGGTAAAAGAAACTCCTTCCCCTAAAACAGTGAGGGCATTTCCACTGCTGAGCTTTAACTTCACTCCAACATCCAACTGTGCATCTCAGCCCAACCCATTGCAGCCCATCAGAGACATCACCTGGGAACACTGGGGATGCTCACAACAGTCAGGTGGGTGACTGAAGCAATTAACCTCGTCTGGCTGATTGCAATCATGACTTTCTCTGTGTTCATGTCCTCCCAGTGGGTTTTCAGCAGTTCAGCTGTGGAGCACCCTGACACAGCACCGCAGCTGTGGTTGGATGGGGCTTGCGTGGGTGGCACAGCAGGTGGGTTTATTTAAAGCACACTTGGGTTAAAAGTGCTCCAGTGAACATGGTCCGTGTTTCAGAGGGCAAGGCTGGCTGGAGAAGGTGTGGATGTTTTGTTTGCTGCTGAGGCACTGGCAAAGTCAACAGCAAGTACAGAACTCAGAGAGACACAGAGCTCAGGGCTGAGAGTCTCTAACGAGAGGGAAGGTTCTCCCAGGTGAAAGCATCTTCTCCAGATCCAGCTGTGATCATCCCAACTTTTGCTACTGGAGATTATTGCCTCCAGCTGTTCTAGTGAGCCCAAACCCTCCCTTAACCTACTGCAGGTGGGTCAGCCTGTTAAACACACAGCACAGCCACACCATTTCCTGACCTGGCAGATAAACACTGGACCAAGGAAATAATGATTCATTCAGGATGACCACAGTACCTGCAATCACAGCAATGAACTCCTGTCCACACCTTTAGCTACTTTCAAACATTGATATAACTTTGCCTAAACACAGGAATCTAGGAGTGTGTATGATCCTAACTTAGCTAGTTTCTGACCTTATCTCCAGTTATTCTTCCTTAAAGTCTCCTGCAGGTCCTGAAGTTTAACTCAGCTGACTGTCCCACAAGTATTAAGCATGAGCTGACTTCAAAAAACACCCTACCCCTAAAAAAAAAAACCTAAACCAAACAAGGAATACTCATCCTTCAAGGTTTTCAAAGATTTATATAAATATCAGTGCAGGAAGATTGAAACGGAACTGACATCCTTGTCATTTAGATAATTTCTTAATGTCCTACCAATTCTGAAGGAGTTTTGTCAAATTGTCTGCAATTAGCCCAAGTAAGTTCTAACAGTTTAAACCACAGAAAGTCCAACCCTTTCTTCTCTGGAAGTCATGTGCCACTAGCTGGAGTTGGCACATGTGTAGTGGGGACTGGAAAATGCTGAGGTGGAAAAACTCCGAACCAGATCAGAAAGAGATGACAAAGTTGAAGCATTGAAAAGCCAACAGCTTTCTGCTGACAGACTTCACAGAGCAGCAGCATCATCATGGAATGGTTTGGGTTGGGAGGACCTTAAATGTCATTTAGTTCCAAACCCCCTGCCATGGGCAGGGACACCTTCCACTACCCCAGGTTCCTCCAAGCCCCATCCAGCCGGGCCTTAGTGATGATACACCAGCCTCCCTTTCACCAGCATGATTTTTGTTCAACCATTTACCAACCCTCAGCTAAATCTGAGCCTTAGGACAGAACCACTTTTTATTTATTTGGACAGGTCTGTGCTCACACCTACAGGCTGCTTGGGTGTTCTACATGCTCCTGCAGAAGCATTTAATAAGTCAATTAATAAGCTGGATTCATAGGGCCAGAGGACTGTTTTCTTTCCTACTGCAAGTTCTCTCCTAAACCCTGGCACCATGGGCCAAGAGATTTTCCTTCACTGATTTCCTTCCTTACTGTGTTCAGTTGGAAAGGTGCAGAATAATCCCAAACCAATACATCCTGACAGGGTCACCTCGTCAGTGTCCTTATTCTTCTACTGTCAATAATGAGAGAGAGTAGAGCTCCTCTTCTACACATGCACAGCTCTTATCAGTTTGAGGTTCAACAGGTAAAGATGGTTCCTCCTTGTTTTCAAGAGTTTCAGTGTGAATTTCTGCTAACCTGATGTTCTTAAATGCATCTTAAATGATTGTCATTGGAGGGAGGGGGGTGGAATTGCTGCAAAACCCTCTCCAAAATAAAAGTTTCCAGTCCAGCACTGCTCCCCATCTCAGTTTCATGTTAGTTTGCAAAATCTGAGCAGTGGTGTCTTGGCAACCTGTGAGTAAAACCCACCAGAAAGGGAAGTTTAAGACTGGATTTTTGCAGATAATCATGCTAATCATTGCCACTTATCAAAGCAATCTGAATAGAAAACAGATGCTTATAAAAGATGCTGCAGATTCAGCTGTAACGAGGCCAAGAACACAAGTTTCAGAAGTCTGAAATAAAAAGCCACCCTGAAAAATTATGGGGTAAGTTAAAGAGGAGATAAAACATCTCTATTCATTTACCAGAACTGGGAACCTCAACCATTATACAGACATATTGTGCTTACTAAGAATGCAGATAAAACAGAAACATGATGGTTTGTACTGATTTTACTCACTCACAGAAGATGTGCCCAGAAAACAGTATTTTGTCAGTCTATGAGCCCCAAAGAGCGTCAAACATATTTTTTAATATTTTGTTGAATTTATAGGAAAAGGTATAAAAGTTGAGCCACTTTTCTGAAGGAAGAATAAATAAACAGTTACACCAAAAGTAAGAAGGGATTTCTCTCAAGACTTGAGCACCTGAACCTGCTGCCCCTATCTAGCTCTGGAAGTATGAAGAATAATTAGAAAATATGAAAAATGTTTTTAATCCTAGAATATCCTGAGTTGGAAGGGACTCACAAAGACCACCAAAGCTCATGGAACTCCTCTTTGTGAGCAGCAAGGGCAGAAAGTGTCATTTGTGTCTGGTGCTGAGCCTGGCTGGCATTTTCTCAGCTCCTAGCAGCCAGCACCAGCACATGCCCCATCCTCACCAGCAGCTCTGGCTCTGCTGAGTGGTACCACACAATCACAGACATTTTAAACAGGTGTGGGATTTGGTTTTTTGTCACTGCCTTGCAACAGTGCTGTAGAAAATGCAGAATCAGCCTACTCGTTCTTCTTGAGTACAAGGTTAAAAACAATATCAAAGAAGGAAAAATGAGAAGGAGCTGGAGGCAAAAGGAGATTGTGGGATTATAAAATGGTTTGGGTTGGAAAAGACATTAAAGATCATCCAGTTCCAAACCCCTGCCATGGGCAGGGACACCTTCCACTGTCCCAGGTTGCTCCAAGCCCCATCCAACCTGGCCTTGGACACTTCCAGGGATGGAACAGCCACAGCTTCTCTCTGCCACTCCCTCACCACCCTCACAGGAAAGGCCAAGGAAAGTCTCCTGTTTTGGAGGTGATGCTGACACAGGAGCAGGTTTCTGGTCTGGTCTCTTGGGCCATCTCCAGAACCTGCAACTGATACAGAAACTCATCCTATCATCTATACCCATCATGTTATACCCACCAACCCACAGATCCCCATAGGACTGACCAGAAAATTGCTCTTCCAGAGAATTTCTGGACTGATCAGAATATTGCTCATCACCTTAAAATTTTTCCTGTAATGTCAAACTCCTAATAAACCATATTGACTTTCCAGCCATTAACCCTCTGGCTTACCAAACAGATAATTATTGGGTTTTTTCAACCTTTTAGCTTGCATCTTTTGCATTCTTTACATATTTAATTTTGTAACATTTTCCAAAGCAATGATTTTTGTGGAATAGGTTGCTGTGGTCTTTGAACACTCCCAGGAGCACCTGCCTGTGGTCAGGGGTCCAAAAATACCTGAGATACTTTCTGGTCAGCAGGTTCACAGGTCACAGCACAGGTCTGAGAGGAGGCATCCAGCTGTGCTGGTGTCACTGCTGTGCCTCCCAGCCCATGGTGATGCAGAGGGCTCTGCACTGTGCTCTATCCAGCATCCCATGGAGCTGCTGCATCAGGATCAGCTGCCAGAACACACAGCCAAGGGGAGCAGCGAGCAAAAAACAGAGGTAGCAGGTTAGAGAGAAGAAATCAGAAGAGAAAAGGAATAGGAAAGGCCACGAGGCTCAGATACCAACCTGTGGCTGGAGGCTGATTAGCCCAGCAGGTTACATAAGATGCTGTGGCACTGCTGCTACACCTCCAGCTGTGTCTTCTCCTCCTGCTAAAACAACCCACTCCCTGGAGGCTGCTCCAAGCCCCATTTCAGAGCCAGAGATGCCCAGCTGAGCACCCAGGGTCTGGGTTCACTGCTGCAAAGGAAACAAACCAAGCAAAGCTTTTAGCAAAGCCTGTGAATTGCACTTCTCTCGGTGCTGATATGACTGTGCTGTTTATAAGAAGCATTAATTTGTCTGCTGTGTTCTCTGATTCATAGAATCACAGGGTGGTTTATGTTGGAAGGTACCTTAAAGGGCATCTATTTCCAACCCTCAAATTAATGGATTGCTGGTAGTAAAAACCAGCACCAAAAAAAACACCCAGGCTTGTATTTACAAGCTGCTGCACTCTAAGAATGATGCCTTTAGAAGGAAATAAACCCCATGTACAAGCAATGCCTCCCTGAGTGGTGTGTGGCTTAGAGTTGAGAGCTCTGCCTGCAAAACCTCATGACCCATGGGTGAGACTTCCTTAATTAGCCATCTGTGTATTTTCCTAATTAGCTACTTCATTATCCATTCAGTTAGGACCACTCTTAGCTGGTGGGTGTTTAGGAGCATCAGCACAGGATAATGCCATGAACCCAGTGTCAAAGTAATTATGACTGAGAGGAGAGATGCAGGGTAATTTTCTCCCTGCAAAACAAGTGAGGGCAGCCCCACTCAGCAGGTTTTGTGGAGAGAAGTAGGTCAGGAGTAAGAAGAGGGTTGCGATTTCCTGGTCAGCGGTTACTGCAGGAGGAGGGCAGGAGACGCCTCCCGGGGCTGGCTCTGCACCACATGAAGAGATCAGCGGTCATAGTGAAACAGCTGCTGCCACACAGGGTGCAGGTGCTCATAACTGGATGGGAAGGGGACCCACTGACTGATGAGGTGGCTCCCAGTGACCCACGGGGCACAGAACACACCCAACTCAACAAACAGCACCAGAGGAGACATCACAGAATCACAGAAGAGTGCTTTGGGTTGGAAGGGAACTCAAACACCACCCAATTCCACCCCCTGCCATGGGCAGGGACACCTTCCTCTATCCCAGGTGGCCCAAAGCCCCATCCAACCTGGCCTTGAGTCATTCAGACCCAACAACTCGCCTGGCCCACCCTAGGCAGGAGACCCATCTGCACAAGGTGGATCTGGTTTAAAGTGGTTTCTGTGCTGTCAAAATGAAATACTAGAATGCTTGCATAGGTTTGTCCTGATTTAAATGATAAAGGAAATACAGGCTTAAAGCCTCCTGCAGCAGAAACAAAAGTTAGAGATCTGAGAGCCTGGCTCAGCTCTGGATGAAAGAGGAGCAATGTCAAATAAAGCAATATTGCAGTAATTTGATAAAACAGTAGACACAGGGTCACAGAATATCCTCAGGGACACACAAAGATCATCCAGTCCAACTCCTGAACAGTGAGCAGTGCCAGGCTGTGCTCCTTGTGCAGCTCAGGGAGGGAAAAGGCAATTCCTCATTTCCTAAGACAGGACACCTCAGCTCAGCAGGAAACCATGCCCTGCAGGTACAATTCCTGGATCCTTGATGTCAGGGATCCTCACCCACCACTTTAATCCCAGCACTGTGAATTACCTGGCTGAGGAGCAGTGAGATGAAGCCATCTGACTTGTCCCTGAATTCCAGCTCAGCCAATCATTCAGCTGGGGCAGGAGAAGGTTGTTTATAGGGATGAAAGCTTGCCTGGAAGAGGATAAGACAGACCTTTCCCAGCTCCAATGAACCATCCCAAATTCTGGCTGCAGCCCTGGAATGTGACATCTCCTGTCTCTTTTCCCACCATACCTAGAGGCCATTCCAGAGGTCTAAAAAACCTCATTCCATGGCCACCACTGCCTGCAGAAACTTCCTTCACTCCTTCCAGCCTCTTCTTTGCAGATTTTCATCTTTTTAGGCTGCCACTTCTCTTCTGCTGCCTCTTACTCATCTCACTGCACAGGAAAATGCCTGATCTGTGCCAAAATCTCCTAACGCTACTGCAGCACAAATCCATTCTGTGTCTGTTGTCATTCTGAACCACCATGAAAAAACACATTTTTAAATAAAATATTATTTTTATTTGGTATATAAGTTATTGAATAAATACAGATTAAATTTATCATTTTTTATACTCTGAGCACACACAGAGCCATAAATACAGCCATAAATAGAAGACATAAATAAAAATATAGATACCTGTTGGTTCTTTACCATTTTAGCACTCAACAATTGGAATCAATTACCTCCCAAAATGTTTGGCAATAAATCAGTTGCAGCAGTGACATAAACACAGACTGTGGTGACAACCAGGCCTGGTGGTACCGGTGGCTGACTGACACCAGTAACATCCCAGTGAGCAGGGATGGCCAGAAAAGGGAAATGGGATAGGGATGAAGAAGGGAGGGAGAAGGTGAAGGATGAGGAATTTTTTGTGGCAGTGCTGGTGGGTGTGTATTAAATTAGGGCAATTTACTGCCAAGGACAACTTTGGAAACTCTAATTAATTTGATTCACCAAACTGATGTAAACCACAATGAAAAATAAATTTTTAAAAAGCACTGCTTGGGACCACAAAACTCTTCCTCCCTTCCATCACCAGCTACCAATGATTCCCATCCTAAAATCCATAAATGAACAACAGGAAGAAGAACCATGACTTTCAGGAGATGATTTGCTCAGGTTTGGAAGGACAACAATGTGTTGAATTCCTGGGATGCGAGGCAGGCGGCTGTGGGATTTCACCAGAGGGATTTTTATGGGAAATACTTCCTCTTTCCAGTGCTGCCTGCCCTAAGGGGTGCTGCTAGGACTGGTGCTGGATGACAGGGGGGACACAGGTGCAGCCCACGGTGATGAGCCTCTTCTCCAGGCGGTAGGAGGGGACGCAGCCGCGCTGCTCCCGCCGCAGCACCAGGATCTCCTGCTGGATGGGCACCGAGTTGAGGCTGTGGTCCTCCTGCCCCAGGGGGCTCACACAGCCTGACAGGCGGCACTGGGCATCGGCAATCACCCGAGGGAAGCGTGTGGGATCCTCGTCCAGCCTGGGGATGGGGACACAGAACTGATTTAGGCACTTGGACGTCGTGGTTTGGCAGGATCTTCTTGTTTATATGGCCATCATCCTATTCACCTGTGCATTCACACAAAGGATTTCCTTATCCTGAACGTTTTCACAATGATTTCCTAGAAATGGAATCAGCATTGATTCCATTGATTGGTAATATTGCTGTATCATTCTTTATGAGCGAATGAATGGAGTGGAGCTGGGTGAAATAATACAAAACTCACAGCTGGCCCATTAATTTTTTTTTTTGTTTTAATTTCAGCATGTGGATGTTTCTTTCTGTTAGGAAAATGTGAAATGCCAATGTACTCATATCATTCTTTCCCTAGAGGAATAATTAATTTCATCATCATTTAAACCCCATGCAGCACTACAGGCTCGGGGCAGAGGGGTTAGGAAGCTGCTCAGAGGAGCTGGGGAAGGGGCTGGAGAACCAGGAGGGGCTGAAGGAGCTGGGAAAGGGGCTCAGCCTGGAGAAAAGGAGGCTCAGGGGGGACCTTGTGGCTCTGCACAACTCCTGACAGGAGGGGACAGCCAGGGGGGTCAGGATCTGCTCCCAGGAAACAAGAGGAAACGGCCTCAATTTGCTCCAAGGAACGTTTAGATTGGATATTAAGAAAAATTTCTTCCCTGAAAAGGTTGTTAAGGCCTGGCACAGCTGCCCAGGGAGGTGGTGGAGTCTCCATCCCTGGAGGGCTTTACAAGCCACGTGGATGTGGCACTTGAGGACATGGGTCAGTGGTGGCCTTAGCAGTGCTGGGGAAACAGTTGGACTCAAAGACCTCAGAGCGCTTTTCCAACCTAAATGATTCTGTGATTAATAAAGACTGACAAGATGATTAGAAAGCATTCTAGTGATATTCCCTCGTACTGCAAACAGTTGCTCTTGAAGAAATCTCACCCAACATTGCAAGGTCAGGGTGTGTCAAGAAGTGTTTGCAATATTCATGGGACTCTGGGCATGTGCTGAGGATGAACCACAGTCACCACAAAAACCATCTGTGACACAGCCCTCACAGTTTAGATAAAACTGAACAGTACCTGTAATCCCAAGGAGCAAGGGACCTGTTCCTGATGTCATGGACCACCCCAAAAGCGCGATTTGAGTTGCTGATCCGAATGTCAACTTCCACTGTTGTGGGGAATTTGGGATCCTTTTGGTTCAGACAACCTTCCCTCAGCCTTGCAGAGGCACCAGCCTTTCTGTGGGGTGAGCTCCTCACAGTGAGGGCTAAAACCAGCACCAAAACCAGTGATCTGAACTGGGAGAGAGAGAAAGGTGACGTTAGTTCTGCCCAGTCAGGAAAGAGAGAGCACGAAGAGCCAAGTCTTGGTTAGGCTGGACCATCACTGGATCATCTTCATACTAATGTTTGTGTGAAATGGGCCAAGATGAGTAAATAGCAAATTGATGTTAATAAAACTCATCCTAACTAATGCTAAACTCTGATTTAAATTCTGGTTCATAGTTGATTCTGCACCAACATGAGCATCTGTCCAACAAGCTATGAAGATCCTACACTGCAGTCACACAGCACCATCCTTT
Source organism: Toxostoma redivivum (assembly GCA_013397375.1). Taxonomy (NCBI): domain Eukaryota; kingdom Metazoa; phylum Chordata; class Aves; order Passeriformes; family Mimidae; genus Toxostoma; species Toxostoma redivivum. The sequence continues at coordinate 91,603 of VXBI01014663.1, read as the reverse complement.
CATCTAAAAATTGGGGTGAGGACTCAGCTGACCCTGTGCCTAAGCTTAAAATCTTGCACAGCCACAGCTTTCTCAGGACAGCAACAACTGGCCACCCATCTGCTGGAAATACCCCTTTACCCAAGAAAATCTGGGGTTCTTGGGCCATTTCCAGTAGACAGACTTTTGGTAAATAATAGAAACATAGAATATCCTAAACTGAAAGGAAACCACAAGGATCATTAAGTCTAGATCCTAAAAAGAAGACAAAATAAATGCAGGGCTTTTAAGAAAATCACAGGAGCTGACAATGTTGCAAATGCTACCCAGGCTGAAATTCAAATGCATAGGTATGCACAGTGAAATTTCAGCAATTTTGATAACACGATGTCTGCAAAAAAGGACTTTGATGAGTAAGAGATAAATAAATAATGGGTAGTCCACCATGCTCTTGCCACTCAACCACCAAGCAGCTGCATCAGACATACCCAGCACCCCATTCAGCTCCCAGCAAGACTAAAAGGGTTTTCTGCCCAAATCAGGGGATCTGCACTCTGCTTTCTCCCTTGCAGCAAATATATCTTATCCTTTATTGTAAATGTAAGTACTTACCCCAACAGAGCTGGTGAAAGCCATGGTGACCTCCTTGCTGCTTTGGGTGGATGTTAGGGTGGGTGACAGGACAAGAGAATTCTCCTTCTCTGAGACCCTTTCAACCCTGCTTGTGTTCCAAAGCCAGTTGTGCTCTTCATTTTATAGCCAAGATGAGGCAGTGCCACCCTTTCCATTGCACAGCTGGTTTACCTGACCCGAGGTAAGGAGCTGATTTGCAATTTTAGCCCACTTCCTCCCACTACCTCCAAAAAAGGGATGGGCAGATACTACTACCAGCATCCCAAATCAGCCAATACCATTTATTCAGGCAGATCAAGAGATAAGAAAAAGGAAAAAAAAAAAAAAAAACTGTTCAGGCAGGTGTTTTTTTTTTTTTTACTCCTTCCCACCCCCTCTTTCTAATAATAGTGTCTTTCACCACAAACATGTGTGGATGCACTTCCACATGCCTCAAACCAACCCAACAGCAGAGATCAGCGAGCTGCAAAGTCAGGCACCCAACAGGGGTTTCAAAATGAGGGCAGACGTGGAACTTCACCATTTAACCTCTCTTGAGCTGCACAATCCACACCCACCTCATCTTAGGGATCCCTGTGTCCTGCAGGGACTGGGCAGGGGAAGAGTAAGTGCCATGGGGAATTCCTTCTGGGGGATATCAGGGCACCAGGATGCCTTCCCTACTGTGGTGACACATTGTGGAGAATTCTGAAAACTCATACACGCCCTGTTAGGGCCCTGGCCATCTTCACTGGCCATGGCCACCACCACCAGGAGTCCCATTCTGGCTCAGCTTTGACTCCCAGTCCCTGCCTGAGCTTTGCTGTTGGAATATTGCTCCCCTGTCCCTTCCCTGGGCCTGTAAACTGGGTGCAGCATTTCTCCTGGATGGGCTCCTTGGACATACACGGTGGCAAAGGGGCTGGAGCACCAGGAGGGGCCCAGACTCATGGAATAAAAAAAAAAGTCAGGAAAGCCTCTCCTGACTTGTCTGGTGGGACTCACATGGGATATGGTGGGACTTGGCTTGACCATCATCCTTGAACAGCCCTGAAAGAGCTGGCTCAGAAGCTTTATTTGAATTCCTCCATCTGGTCCTGTTCCTTTGTGTTCATGGAAGATTTAAATTTAATCCCTCTCAATCACACAATCCTCACTTAATTATTAATAGGAGAAGGAGGCATGAAAATAGAGGTGGAAACAGGATTCTGCATCCTGTGATCCAGAAAGGAGCAGCCACCAGGTGGAAAGGCAAGTGCATGTGGTGTTTCCCTGGAACACCAGCAGGTCTCTTTGGGAGTAAAAGCTATTTTTAGGACAGGAAAAAAACCCCACATAACAGCTTTATGGAGCTTATTTGAGGAGAAAAGCCTTGAGAGAAACCTTTCCCAAAGCTATTCAGCAAAGGAAGCAAAGGACTGAAGTGTAGGACTTTTCACACAAATTCAGTTTCAGTTGTCCAGGAAATCAACAGATTCATGGCATTTTCAGCCCTACAAACAAATCAGAAACCTCTTACAAATTCATAGAACTTTCCAAGGAGAAGGGACAAATGGTCCCTGCTCTGTCACCTCTCTTGAATCACAGCAGCAGAAATCTCCGGTGACTGATGCTTTACATCACTGCAGGATGTTGTCATGACTTTGTGGTCTGCTTCAATCCACAGCTCAGAGCCCAGCACCTCTCCTCATGTACATTTGCCACATTTCAGGTTACCAAGTTCACCTGAGGCAACACCAGTGCTGTGACACACGTTCCTATTCTGATTGTCCCAGATATTCACCAGCACATCACTGAGATGCCACACAGGGTGTGGAAGAGCAAGAGGGTAAAATTACCAGAAATCCACTTTTTTAGCCCAGAAGCTGACCTCCTTTTTTTCCCCCGAGTGCTCACCGTGAAAGGGAAGGGCACTGCCATGAAAATGGGTTGGATTGTGCAGGAACAGGGGTTGAGTGGAAATGGTTACGTGCGATGACGCAATGATGTCGTCACACCAAATTCTGGGTTACGAACCCCCACCACCACTTTCCACTCATTTCTTGTGTCTTCAGCAGCTTGTAACTTCAGCAGGGATTCCCTCTTTGACCCACAATTTCCTACAACTGAACTTGTCTTGAGCAGAAATTCACTGAAAAAATTTAATCAAAAAGAGGCCACCCAACATGAATCATCGCAAGGGAGGGAAAATACTTTAATTCATGGAATCACAGAATGGCTCTGGTGGTAAGGGACATTAAAGATCACACAGTTCCAATCCCCTGCCATGGGCAGGGGCGCCTTCCACTATCTCAGGTTGCTCCAAGCCCCATCCAGCCTGGCCTTGGACACTTCCAGGGATCCAGGGGCAGCCACAGCTTCTCTGGCAACCTGTGCCAGGGCCTCCCCACCCTCACAGGGGAGATTTTTTTTCCCTTATATATAGGAATATAAAATTATCTCAAGAAAGCTTTTCCCTCTCACACATCAAGGGCTTGGAGCAGGGACGGGGACTTGGAGATAAAAAAGTATTTTAATTCCACTTGCAAGAACTCTTCTACTCTTGAGTTCCTATATGGAAACAGCACTGTTTGCACTGCAGGATATGTTATATACTTAGCTTCAGGTTTTCGTAGATCATAGAATCACAGAACAGTTGGAAAGAACCTTAAAGACCATCCAGCCTCACCCCCTGCTGTGGGCAGGGACACCTTTCACTATCCCAGGGGCTCAGAGGACCTTCCATAGCCTGCAGCAGCAAAGGGCTGAAATTGCAGCTTTCAAAATCTCCAGCTGATAGGGTCAAATAAATTTCAGCTGCACAGGACATGACTTGTACTTCCAGCAGCTTGTTCCTGCCTCTCCAGCCACCTTTGGCAGCTTTTCCCTTGTCAGCAAAGACCCCTCTCCCAATGGCAAAGGATGTACCGAGGTGGCCATCAGTACACAGGGATGTGGTCACCCACAGCCTATAGCCCCGGGCTACAGGATAGGGAAATAAACAATTTCTCGACCCTGGAGCTCCTCCTGGTGTCCTCTCACGGGAAATTCAGTATTTGCAGCTCCCCAGCTGTAAGGGCAGGGAAAACATAAAATCATGGAATTATGGAATGGGCAGGGACACCTTCCACTAGCCCAGGTTGCTTCAAGCCCCGTTCAGCCTGGTCTTGGACACTTCCAGGGATCCAGCCTCCCCATCCTCACAGGAAAGAATTCCTTCCCAAATTCCCATCTATCCCTGCCCTCTGGCAGTGGGAAGCCATTGCCTGTGTCCTGTCCCTCCATCCCTTGTCCCCAGTCCCTCTCCAATTCTCTTGGAGTCCCTTTAAGCACTGGAAGGATCTCTTAAGTTTTTCCAGAGCCTTTTGCAGGCTGAACAATCCCAGCTCTCCCATCCCCTACACAGAGAAGAGGATCTGTGTTTAACTCTCACCAGTCTTTGCAGTTTGAGCCAGACCCTGCCTGAAGGTCCAAGGTTGCTCTGTACCAGCATAATACACCCACCCAGAGATCTTCAGGAGGCTGCAAACCTGCAAAATGCCCTCCAACCCTGCTGTCATGGCTGTGTTGGATGAGAGTAGCTCCAAAATCTGGCTTTTAGAGCTCAGCAGGCAGCTGAAGTCCTTCCACAGCAGCACAAATCCCACCTGTGTAACTGCAGCTGTATCCCCACAAGTGGGAATTCTACATCCCCTAAACAGCCAGTCTTGGGGTGAACAGTATAGACATTTTTATAACCCAAATAAAGATTTGTGGCACCCAGAAAGAAGGGAGCAGGAGCTGTGCAAGTGTCTGGAGATGGGCAGTGACAACAGCAAACCTGTTCAGGGGTTTCTCCAAAGCTCAAACTTACCAGGACAAAATAAATTAAAGAAAAATCCCAAACCTTCAGCAGCTCTGGACCATAAGCAGCCAGAACTGGTCTGATTGTGTGTTCAGCTTTTCTTGAAAGTTTGCCATCCCTAGGCCATGATTCCAGGCTAAAGGCAGGAGGAGGAGGAGATGGAATCCATCTGTGCCAGGGACACATTCCCTGGGCAGCTCTGACACCTTCCCAGTTCCTTCCCCAGGGGCAAAACCCCCATCAGGGGTATGAAATCTGGAAATTCAAGCTGGCTTATGGGCAGTGGAACAGGTCAGACTACACCTGACCTTCCATTGCCAGGAATCACCCTCCACAAAGTGGGTGGGAAGGGCAGAACCAACAGGACAGGCTTTAGGTGCCTTTCCCTGTGAGACAAGCAGATCTAGGCTATATAACAGGGGCAAAATGGAAAAAGAAAGGGGGAATCAAAGCTCCACAGCGGAGCTTCCCATCACCACTACTGAATGTTGGATTCTTAAACCTAGATTTTTTTTTATTTAAAAGCTGGAACTCTTTAACACCAAAGCTAAAAACAATACATTAAAAACTGACAATTTGCTCCTAGGTTTCTCCTCTTGCCTCCTTGCAGAAACCAAATTCTTCCCAAATACTCCACCCTGAAGACAGCAAGAACTTCCAGAGCTCCTGGCTCTTTTCTTTAGTGCCAGAAATGCATAGCAAGGAATTGCAGAGACTTGAGCTTCCCAAAATCCAGTTCAGCCATATGAAGCATTCAAACACAGTCTCCAGGCTGAGTCCATGAAAAACTCAGGCTCCTCCACCAAGAGGCTCAGATTAAGAAGATAATGTCATCAGACACCATGACCTGGTTGTCATCCTGCATGTGGGCCAGGGCCACCTTCACCTCAGCTGCCGAGAAGGGCTCGGGGTTGTCACGGTTGATGGATTCCATCACGTTCTTCAGGCCCACAGACTGGGCATGGGAAGCCTTGAACACCTCCAGGAGTGCAGCCTTGAATGCTTTCAACCTGGTCAGGGGAGAGGGAATCACCCTTGGAGAATACATACAAATCGTCCCACTTGTCCCCAGCCCAGCATGCCTCAGCCCTTCCCCATTTCAGCAGCAGCACTCAGTAGGGAAATCAAAAATCAGAGCTGGAAGCATCACAGATGCATCTCCAGCATGGGACAACAGCCTGGAGCCACTGAGGGAGGGATGTGGACACACAGGGACAGCCCCCACTCACCTTGGCTCAGCCAACTCCAGCTTCTTCCCTTCGCCAGCCCCTGAGGCCTCGGGCGTTTTCGGAGGGTGTGCCTGAACTGAAGCAGAAAGGAGAGTGACCTTCACCCTGTGCCTGCTGACCAAGCACCCAGAGAGCAAAAGTACTGGGCTCAGGATGGGGGGTGATGCCAAACTGCCTCCCAATACTGTCATTTATGATGCAGTTTGGAGGTGGATGGAAAAAAAATTAATTAGCAATAGGATCACAAATTTATTTGGGTGGGAAGGGACCCTAAACCCCATCCAGTTCCACCCCTGCCATCGGCAGAGACACCTTCCACTACCCCAGGTTGCTCCAAAGCCCTGTCCAACCTGGCCTTAGACACTTCCAGGGATCCAGGGGCAGCCACAGCTTCTCTGGGAACCTGTGCCAGGGCCTCACCACCCTTAGAGCCAAAAATTCCTTCCAAATACCCCATCTAACCTTGTCCCATAAGGATTTGTGGCTCGGAATGGTACCATACCATGCCAGGGACCACAGATAACAGCAGCATTGCTGCTCCCCAGGCTGCGCAGACTCAACAGCCCCCTCGAGGAGCCAGGTGCCACCAAACCCAGGGACTCACCCTGTGGCATCTCCTCCTCAGCATCACTGAAGTCGTAGGGGTCGTAGGAGCCCTCCTCGCCTTCTGTGCGTGCCTTCTTCCTTCTGGGAGGGGGAAGAGATCACACAAGGGTTTGGGTTGGAAAAGACCTTTAAATATCATCCTGTCCCACTTTCTGCTGTGGGCAGGGACATCTTCCATCATCCCAGGCTCCAAGCCCTGTCCAACCTGGCCTTGGACACTTCCAGGGATCCAGGGGAAGCCACAGCTTCTCTGGGCACCCTGTGCCAGTGCTATCCAGCCAGTTCCTTATCCATGAAATTATGATGTCCCTCTACTACAAATGGGGTGGGACAAACCACCTGGCTGAGCAAAATGTGGAGTATTTCCCAAAGGCCTGTGGCAACCTCAGAAGAGGCTGGTGCCCTTTATACCATTGTCCCTCTCATTGTCTTGCTGTGGCTCCTACCTCCTTGTCTTGCGCTCCTCCTTGTCCTGTGACTCCTGGTCTTCCTCTTTCTCAGTCTCTGAGTCATCCTCCACCGGCTTCCTGCGCTTTTTCTCCTTCTCCAGCACCTGTGTGGCAAAGGCAGCATGGACTCAGACCTCATTTTCACTCAAGCTGCTTTTAGGGACCAACCCCAAGCACCCAAAATCCCAAAGTAGTGGCCTGATCCCACACTGTGTGGAGGAAAGTTCACACCAGCAGCCCAGGGTCCTCAGTTGCACCAAGTCCAACCTTTCCAATGACAATCTCAGGATGCCCTGGGAACAGAGGACATTTTCTCCCCACCTTTTTAAAGTAGGCAAACTGCACCAGCTCCAGAGCTGCCTCAGCATCCTGCAGATCCACTGTCTTGTTCATCCTGGCCTTGGCATGGGCTGTGGAGAGGCGGATCAGGGTCTCCAGGGTCCGGGCTGTGATGGGGGACGTCTGGGGGGACAGACAGAGGTGTCTGTGTGACCCTCACCAAGAGGTGTCACATCCAAGATGCAAGACACCCGTAAGAAGAGAGGCCTGTGCCTCAGTTTCCCTCCTCCTGGCCCTAGAGGGAGCTGCTCCCAGGGCTCACCCTGGCCACGTCTGAGTTGCTCTGGCTCTGGCTGCGCAGGCGGGAATACTCCTCGGCGATGTAGCTCGCCGACTCCTCGGTCAGCACGGGCTTGATCATCTTGGCTACATGGATGTACTTCCTCATGAACTCCATGCTGACAACCTTCTCCCTGCAGGAATGCATATACACCCACCTTACCCACAGTGGGGATGGCCTTCCCATCCATTTACACCCCTTCAGGGGCATCCAGGTGTGGAGGGAATTCAGCTCCAGATGTTCCCCACCTGCCCGGTACAAGAGACCAAGCAAGGCTCCCTTAGCATCCTACCCACGGATCAGCAAGTGTAGTCCCTGATAACAAACTCTGCACTTCTTTTCTCCCCCTTTACTCTTGGAATTAGTCTTAAAGCTGCAGAAGTCAATATTCAACACCAAGAGAACAGGTGATTGGGGATACAAGCATCATGAAGTCACCCCAAGATACCCATGGACCCACAGTGCTGGACACCCTCAGGGAGCTCCAGGGGTTGAAGGACTCACTCACTTGCGGCGGTTGGGCCCATGCAGGAGGTCATCGTGCTTCTCATAGACCTGCAGCTCCTGCTCCTCCTCCTGCACAAAGTCAGGGTCATCTGTAGCCAGCATCTCCACAGCACTGCCCAGGGGCATGGCTGGAAAGGGAAATGTCAAAGATAACAGGCTTTTACCTTCTGGAGTAACTTCTAATAGACCCCAGAAATAGTCCCCAAGAGCTGCCACCAAGGGGTGACACCTGACTGAGGAGGGATGGGACTCACCATCCCCATCCTGCTCGTTGGGGTTGCGGTAGCGGTGCATCCTCAGGACATGGTCTGAGATCTCCCTGTCATGCTCGGGGTCCATCTGGTCCAGCACGATGAAGAGCAGGTCAAAACGGGAGAGCAGGGAGTCCTGCAGGCCGATGTTCTCCATGGGAGTCTTGTACTGGTCATACTGGGGGGGAAGGAGAGTGTGAGGGGTTACAGGAGATCCTCACAGGTCAGTCCTGGCTGCCAGGGAGGTGTGGGGGAACCTCCTAGAACAAGGTGTGAAAGGATGGATGGATGGATAGATGGAGGGAGGGATGGAGGGAGGGATGGAGGGAGGGATGAAGAGATGGATGTACTGGCAGCTGGACACCACACCAAACCCAGCCTGCTGCAGCAGTACAGCCATTTTGCCCATCCTGCAAGGCTCGTATTTTCAAAGAAAATTAGTATTTTTTGTAATCCCTGATCAGACTCCAAGACTGAGGCTCATCACCAGCATGAAGGTCCACTGGGCTGCCCCAACAAGCAGGCAGAACCAAAACAGAGTGAAGGGTGAGAGGTTTTGCTGCTTAGTATTGTTCGTTTTTGTGCTGGGAAGTGCTTTGCCTGTTAAATAAACAGTTTTTTTCCCACTTCTCTCCGAGGAAATATTTCCCTGAACCAGTTTGGGGAGGGACTGCTTGAATCTGTGTCCTAGAGGGACCCAATTCAGAGGTTACCTCCCAAATTTGCCCTAAACCAGGACAAAACCCCAGGAGGTCATCTCTTCTCCAGGAAAGCCACAACCACAACAGACACCAACCCAACAAGGTCTTTGCTGTAACCATGCATCCAAATCACTGGTTTGGGGGATCTTTTGGAATTCACCAGCTGCCTCCTCCCAGCATCCTCCCTCCTCTGGGGAGGGGTAAGAGCAGCACTCACCCGGCCGTAGACGGGGTTGGCAGCTGCCAGGACGCTGCAGCGGGCGTTGAGGCGGGCCTGGATGCCAGCCTTGGCAATGGTGACCCGTCCCTGCTCCATCACCTCGTGGATGGCCGTGCGGTCGATGTCCGACATCTTGTCGAACTCGTCGATGCACACCACGCCCCGGTCAGCCAACACCATGGCTCCTGCTTCCAGGCGCCGCTCCCCTGGGGTGGGATGGGGGAAAACAGGGTCAGCACCAGCCACGGGCCCTGCACACCTGCTGCCCTGCCACAGCCATCACCCCTGGGATGAGGGTGAACCACAAGGAACAGCAGCATCCATCTGTGTTGCTCTCCAACTCAACTCTACAGCAGAGAGGATGCTTAGGGTAAGGATCAGGGTTAGGAATGTCTTCCCACGAGGAAGGCTGCTGCTAGCCCTCAGATGTGGCACCAAGTGGAAGAGGAGTAAAGAAAACCACCACCTAAGAGAGCTGGAGAAAATAACCCCAAAACATGGGATCCCATGATCCCGAATGATCATTACCATAAAGGTTGGATCAAGTCCTGCAAGTGTCACTGCAGAACGAACACCGTAAAATCACTAAGGTTGGAAAAGACCTCTCAGATCACCAAGATCAGCAGCCTTGGATGTCAAAGTCCCTCCCAGGAGTTAAAATCATCACCCCAGTGCTCCCCACCTGTCTCCTGGTCCGTGGTGACGGCAGCGGTGAGGCCGACGCCGGAGGAGCCCCTGCCTGTGGTGGGGATGGCTCGGGGTGCTGTGCTCAGCACATACCTCAGCAGCTGGGATTTGGCCACAGAAGGGTCTCCTAGGATGGAGAATGAATGGCATGTTTAGGAATAACTCATCCCCTGCATACCAACTGCACCATCACCCCATGTCTGTTTAGGGGGTATTAAGAGCAGGGGCAGGTAGAGGGGAAAAGGGACGGAAGGGTTTTGTTCAGACTTCATAAAATAAGGTAAGCAGATGATCTTCCCACCATCATCAATAATCCCATGGGAGGAAATAGAGAAGATGGAGATAAGAGACTTGAGGTGATGGGGATGGGACAAGAGGCAATGGGGACAGAATATAGGAAACCCCAATGGGACAGAGCAGGAACAAAAAAAATCTCCTTGGCCATGGGCAAACACTGGGATAATGGCTCGAGAGATCATGGGACCCCCTAGAACCATGGCTGGAAAGGACATTAAAGGTCACCTCATTCCAACTCCCTGCCATAGGCCAGGATACCTTCCTCTATCCCAGGTTGCTTCAAGCCCCATCTAACCTGGCCTTGGACACTTCCAGGGATCCAGGGGCAGCCACAGCTTCTCTGGGCACCCTGTGCCAGGGCCTCTCCATAGGGAAGAATTTCTTCCCAATATCCCATCTATCCCTGCTCTCTGGCAGTGGGAAGCCACTGCCCCTTGTCCTGTCCTTCCAGGCCGTTGTCCCAAGTCCCTTTCCAGCTCTTCTGGAGCCCCTTTAGGCTCTGGAAGAGCTCCAAGGTGTCCCTGGAGACTTCTCCAGGTTGAACAACTCCAGCTCTCCCAGCCTGGCTCCAGAGCAGGGGGGGTGCAGTCCTTGCACTCCTGTCCAAGGTTTCCTCTGCACTCACTCCAACAGGTCCCCATCTTTCTTGTGCTGATGACTCCACATTTGGACACATCTCCATCCCTGGATATGTTCAAACCCAACTGGACAAGTCCCAAAGCAACCTGACCTACCACTGACACCTGCTCAGCCTGGCACACATCCATGGACCAGGAACCTCCAGATATCCTTTCTAACCTCAGCTACTCCACAAAACTAAATCCAGAATCCTTCACCTCCCCCCCAACACCACCAGCCGAGGGTGCCCCTGCCCAGCCCTCCCACACCTATTAGCAAGATGTTGATGTCTCCTCGGATGCGGCTCCCATTCTCCAGGATCTTCTCCACCCCTCCCAGCAGCATGCAGAGAATGGCCTTCTTGATGTACTCATGCCCATGGATGCTGGGAGCCAGGGATCTGGCCAGCTGGTCAAAGATGTCCTAAGGCAGAAGAGGCAGAGCATGGCCCATCACACGGAGCAAGCAACAACAAGCAATAGTTCAGAAGTTTTCATTTCAGCCCAAATTTCAGCTTATTCCTATCACAGAGCCATATGGATGAAAATTATTTGGAAAGAAGAAGACTGCTGGCCAGAGTGGGATTGATCTGAAGTCCAGAACCATCTTGTCACTGTCACCCAAACAAGCACTGGAAGCAGTGAGAACAAGGCTTGCTCCTCTCTGTGCTACAAAGGAAAGCTCTGAGCATGAGAGGCTGGGGCAGAATGCCATTATCTCAGTCTGAGGTGATAAAAGAGGTGTTCCTCCTGCAGAGAAAATTCCCTGGAAACCTGCTGGTAGGGTCAAGACACAACAGAGCTGCCAGCAGGAAGGATGCTCTGCAAGCAATACAGAAGCAGCAAGAAAAACAACAAGGACTGAACACAGTCTAAGCAGAAAATTGAAAGAAAATTAGTTAGAAAATCCAAAAACCTGCTAAGAGGGTTGAAGAGTTACTTGTAACCCAAGAAGAACCACCTTAGCCACATGCCTAGCTGAAACTTCATGCCTGGACACAAGACTTGGATACCTTGGAGCGGCTCTTGCTGAATCTCTTGATCTTGGCCACATCTGAAGCAGAGTAAAGAGGCCGGACATCTTTGCTCATCAGCTTCACGTGGCAGGCAATGAGGATGGTCCTGGAGAAGGGACACAGCTGTGGTCAGCTCCACAAACCCCCCAGAGACACAGCAGGAGCTTCCACAAGGGATCACTTGCTCTAGGAAGCCCTGGAAGTAGGTGGGAAGCTTTGACAGCTGTAGCACCCTCAATCTGACTGTGCTGGACCATCAGTGGAGCATGTTTTAAAAGCAACCAAACCCTTCTGGGCACAGCTGGAAGTCACAGCTGCACATGTGAGGGGGGACCTCACCACAGTCTACAGCTTCCCCACAAGGGGAAGTGGATTAGTGGCATCAATCTCTCTCTGGTGACCAGTAGCAGGACTCAAGGGAACGGCTGGAGCTGGGTCAGGGGAGGTTTGGGCTGGATATCAGGGAAAGGTTCTTCCACCAGAGGATGGTGGGGCACTGAATGGGCTCCCCAAAGAATGGGCATGGCCCCAGGGCTGCCAGAGCTCCGGGAGAGCTTGGACAATGCTCTCAGGATGCACAGGGTACTGTGGGGTGTCTGTGCAGGGCCAGGAATTGGACTTGATGATTTTTGCAGGTCCTTTCCAACTCAGCACATCTGGTAAACAGGATCAAGGTGCAAACCACTTTCAAGTGCTTTAAGCCACTGCTGGACCCAACTCTCTGATGGCCACCTGCCAGACATCACCTTCCAGAGACCCAGCCAAACAGGGTGAGGGCTGAAGGCCAAGGAAGACCCACCTGAAAGTGCCCGAAGTGTAGCCCCCTTTCTTCCCTGGCAGGCAGCGGTACGTCCCCACCACCTGGACACGGTCCCCAGGCTTCACCCTGTCCACCAGGTCATCATCCAGAACCACATCCACCGAGCGGGGCAGCTGCCCTGCCGGGGCCTTCTCAGGCATCTCCTGGATGGTGATGGTCTGGTGGTCCTTGTAGACCGAGAGGCCAAACTCTGTCTCCAGGGGGTTGTTCTCTTCATCCTAAAGCAGGAACACAAATTAAAAGGTGAGCATCATTTTTCAGGAGAGCAGGGAGGAGAAGCGGGGTCAGCTGAACAGGGGGAACACAGGCTGCATCACCCAACCTGCAAAAGGCTGCTGGAAAGGGTTGTTTAGCAGGACTGGAGGCTGGGGCTCACCAGCTCCATACTGAAGCTGGCACATTCTCCCTAGAGGACCCTGCTGCTGCTTCACCTCACCTTTGTAGGGTAGATGGAGCTGGATGGGAAAGCATCGAGGGAGGTCATGTCTGTGTATCGGCGCTCAATTGTTTTCTTGGTAGCTGGGCAATAATGGACACTCCGGATGACTTTCGGACGCACCAGAGAGCCTGGGGATGGAAAAGAGAGGAGTTAGGGGCTGGGATGTCCCACCCCTCTGTCAGCAGACAGCCCCCAAAAGGGTTTCCAACATTAAAATCACTTGGGTCACAACTCACTGTCAAACATGGATAGGATTTGCTGATTTTAAAAAAAGACCATCCCAACATTCAAAACCTTCAGCCATCCTCCCTAGCCCAGTTGCCAAGATACATAATCATGGAATGGTTTGGGTTGGAAGAAACACTAAAGATCACCCAGTTTCACTCCCTGCCATGTCCAGGGACATCTTCTGCTATCCCAGGTTGCTCCAAGCCCTGTCCAATCTGGCATTGGACATTTCCAGGGATCCAGGGGCAGCCACAGCTTCTCTGGGCAACCTGTGCCAGGGCTCTCCACCCTCACAAGGAACAATTCCTTCCCAATATTCCATCTAATCCTACCCTGTGGCAGTGTAAAGCCATTCCCTCTTGTCCTGTCCCTCCATCCCTTGTCCCAAGTCCCTCTCCATGCCACAGCTCCTGGAGGGCTCCAGCTCCTCCACAGCAAACCCCTGGCCCCTCCACAGCCCCTGGGTGTGCTCCAGTCTCACACTTTGTCACGATGCCCTCCACACAGACGATGGAGCTGAGGAAACAGGCTGTCAGTGTCCGTGGGGACACGTGCTTGGAGCCAAAGCTGCCCTCCAGCCCGATGTAGAAGTCCTCGTACTGCTTGGCATAGGTGGCGTCGACAGAGGCAACAAAATCCTTCAGGGCACGCTGGAAGGCAATCAGCTCCTCAAAGGCATTGTTCAGGAGCCTGCAGCACAGGGAGGTGACAGCACATGGGTCAACCCCTTCCTCCTCAACATTTTTACCATACCCCCACTAGCTCCACAAGTTTACCAGAAGCAGGAGTTGAAAAAACTAAATCCATCACAGCTGTATGTGAGGTGCACTGGCACCAACAGCCAGGAGAATAATTCCCAGCATATCTAGAAAGTCTCACATGAGCCTGGCCAGATTGGCAAGGCTGGTCCAAAATATCCCTGAGCATCCTCAAAAAGTCTGAGAGAGATGGAGTTGTTCAGCCCAAAGACCTCAGAGCCCCTTCCAGTGCCTATAGGGGCTCCAAGACAGCTGGAAAGAGACTTGGGACAAGGGCATGGAGAGACAGGACAAGGGGGAATGGCTTCATGCTGCCAGAGGGAAGGGTTAGATGGGGATATTGGGAAGGAATTGCTCCCTGTGAGGGTGGGGAGGCCCTGACTTTCACCAGAGGACAAGGTTTGGTGCTTTCTTGTGACAAATGACCTGCAGAACGTGGGGTGGATCTTTGAAAGCCCTCTCAGGCCCAGTGCCCCAGGTGCCCCCAGTGCCCCACACCCACCTGCCGGCTCTCTTCTCGTTCTTGCGCCGCAGGTCGTTGATGTTGACGATGAGCCGATACTGGTTGTCACTGATCATGTCCCGGACCTTGCTCTGGTAAATCCCTTGGTCTTCCTGCAAGTGGGAGTGGGTGAAAGACACCCAAAAAGCAACTCACTTTGCATGTCCGCCTGTGTGAAAAAAAACCCCAGGAGCCCATTCCTGCAGAGCTGGATCCCTTTTATCCCACCGGATAAGCAGGACGGGGCAACACAGGGACCAGCTGCTCTCTAACCCCTGGCAGGAATGAGGGGATATAGGAACCAGGGTCTCCCAACTCCCTGGGGTACACGGTGGGGAGGATCAATTCTCAGGGACCTGGATTAGGGAGGACGGACGGGCACAGGGACCAGATGTTCCCGAACTCCGGGAGTAGAAATGGGGCGGGGGCGCACAGGCATGAGATGCTCCCCAGTCCCCGAGGATACAGGGGGGAGGGGACACGGGGACACGAATCAGGTGTTCCCCAACCCCGGGGGGCATGGGGGGGGACAGAGCACCCACGCCTCCCAGCTCGTCTCACCTCATCGTCCAGGAAATCGAGATAATCGCGCTGCGCCTCCCGCAGCTCCGCATCCTCCAGCCCGCCCGCCGGCGCCGCCATTCTGCCGGCCGCTCTGGGACGGGTCCCTCTGCCGCTGCTGCCGCTCTTGCTGCTGCCGGGGAAGGCAGTGAGAGCCGGGGGGAGCCGGGCTGGCCCCGAGATCAGGCCCCGAGATCAGGCCCCGAGATCCGCTCTGAACCCGCGCTCCGCTCAGACCCCGCGCTCCCGCGCGCCCGTTTCGCGCCAAACGC
>VXBI01014663.1:11257-66987 GCA_013397375.1 Toxostoma redivivum | reverse complement strand
GCACCCACCGCGGGGGTGACGGGATCTGGGCGGTGCCGCGAGTTTGAGCCGCGCTTTGCCGGGCCCGGGCTGGGTTAGGCCGGGCTGGGCTGGGCCGGGCCCGCGGGGCCACCCCGGGGCGGGGCGGGGCGCGCATGCGCGGGGCGGCCGCGGGGGCTCCCGGAGACGCCGGGATCGGCGGCGGCAGCGGGACAGGGCAGGGAGAGGGGACAGCGAGGGGACAGCGAGGGGGCACCCAGGGGACACCGAGAGCGGTGAGTGCGGCACGAGAAAGCGCGCACTGAGTGCGGGAGGTGAGTGTAGACAAGGAGTGCGGGAGATGGAGAGCAGGCACAGAGAACGGACACTGCGCGCGGAGAGTGCGGGCGATCCCCATCCNTTTTTTTTTTTTTTTTCTGGGGGCAGGGGTTTATATTGTGTACAGTCTTAAAGTGTTCTGGTTTTCTTGAACACGAATATATAGATATATAAGTTAGGGTAAACATTTAACAGTTGTTTGTTTAGAGTTAAACCAATTCCTCTCTGGCATGAGCAGGGTTGGGTATGGAGCATCCCAGTAGCTGTGCCTAGGTGACTTTGACTGGGGCACACAGGTTTTTACTGGAGAGGAGAGGTGCATTTATTATGGGATGCTGTGGGATTGTGGTTTCAGAGCTGGGAAATGATTTACATATTACTAGCTGGAGGATTTTTGGGTGGGATGAGGCTTGGAACAACCTGGTCTGGTGGAAGGTATCCCTGCCCATGGTAGGGGGATTGGAACGATACGAGCTTGAAGGTCCTTTCCAACCCAAAACATTTTAGGATTCTAGGATGGCTTGCTGCGGATTAGGATGAGGAAGAGTGTAATGCTGCCCTGGCAGCAATCATTGAAAAAGGGCAAAGTTATGGAAAGGTCATGAAAATGGACGAATCCAGCAGGTCTGAAGTCTGTTTTTGCCCTCTGCCAGGGCAGGGAGGGGACAGGCAGCCATGAATTCTGAATTCTAGCAGCAAACTGTGCTCCTGCCTTGGGATGCTGTAGTGATATGTGCTGCAAACAATTCCTAGAAACCCACTCAGGGCTCATCAGGCCAAACCACGCAGTTGCACACTTCCTTCCACACAGCAGGGGAAGGTGTGGGTTAACAGTCCTGCACCCTGCAGGATTTTCTGTTTCCTGGGCATTAATTGCTTTTATTTGTTTACGCTGAAGCTGCAGCCAGCAGCCTGTGGCTGAGCAGAGGGCTCTGTCCCTGTGGATGCAGGGAGGGATGGCCATGCCAGCCAGGCTGGGGACAAGGGAGGTGCCACCACCAGGTCACGTGCGTGAGCTTGCAGCTACTTGCACGTCTTGAGTCAAGCACCAGCTTAATTTTTATCTGACAGTTCATTCATGGGGTAACCCTTTCTTGTAAATTCCAGAAGAAGAAGTACCTGGGGAGGCTGCTGGAGGCTGCAGCTGTACAGGTGCCATACCTTATAAGCTCCATTCTTCACAGAATCATGGAATGGTTTGGGTTGGAAGGGACATTAAAGATGATCCAGTTTCAACTCCCTGCCATGGACAGGGGCACCTTCTACTAGACCAGGTTGCTGTAAGCCCTGGCCTTGGACACTTCCAGGTAGTAAGGGGAAGCTTGCTCCCAGCTCCTTCACACCCTCCAAGTCCCACCAAATCCTTGGGATTGGGTAGGGTTCTAAGCAAGTGAGTGCAGCACAGCCTGCATCCCTTTTGTGGAGGGAATCTGCCATCTGGTTCTGATTTGGAGCTTTGTAGCCCCCAGGAAGGGAATCACTTCTGTCACTGCAAACCTAGAACCTGGCTGGGAGGGGCCATGGGGTTAAATGGGACGAGGTCCTGGATGGACAAAGATTTTTAGTGCAGGGGAGAAGGGAGCTCGCAGCTCCACAGGGTTGGCACGGGGCTGCGGTCTCTCCCTGGCAGTGCCTCCTCTCTGCCCGCAGCAGCCGCAGGGCTCTGCATGATTTATATACATTTTTTTCGAGTGACCAAAGCTCTGAAATCCACAGCCTTAAAAAAAATTATGTTTTTGTGCAAGAGGCTTTTGTGGATGACAGCAAAGCTGAGCAGCCTCAGCCCAGAGGTTCTTTTGGGGATGATTTGAACCCACAAAGAGCACACAACCAGTTTGGTTTGGTCGCTCTGCCCTCAGGCAGATGGATCTGAGTCTGGAGGATTGGATGGTTTGTCAAGGTCTCTCTGTGCTAGCAGGAGTTCCCAGTTCTAAATCTGCACTGAAGGAAGATTAGCACTGAAGGAAATTTAGGAAATTTCCTGAGTGGGATGCCAATGTGACAAATTCAGGTTCCTTTTTCAGTCAGTGCAGGGGGAAAACCCCCAGACACTTTGCTGGCACAATTCCAGTTTCTGGAAACGGTCAGTCCCAGTCCATCAGTGATCCCTGCATGGTTGAATACAGCAGGCAGGGACTGGTAGGGGTGGCAGGACTAAAACCATGTCCAGGAGTGTGCTGACCACTTCAGCAACCTGATGGTTATAGTTTGGAACTGTGTCCTGGTGTGGTTTGATTCCTAGTGTACTCAATCAAGGGTTTCACAGACACCTGAAATCCAGCCCCAAAGCATTGGGTGCTGTGTTGGTTGTGTGTGGGAACAGAAAGTGGTGAGTGGATCAGGAAAGCACAAACAGCAAAGGATTAGTCAGATCAGGAAGAAAAGTTGCAGAATATTACCTCGTTCTTGAGCAAATTTTCATATAGAGGGAGTGGATTTGCTAGAGGAGAGAATTCTCAGCCAGGGTCTGTGAGCAGAATTAGTGAATATTAACTGGTGCTGCAGGTGGGTTTCTTTTTCTTTTTTTTTCAGGGATTATTGGCTGTGTTATCAGTAGCATCACTAAGCTCTAACCCGGGTTAAGCATGAGGAAACTGCAGCTGTGCTATCACAGCAAACCAGAACTGTGCCGTTCCCTAACATGGTTTGGGAGATAGCACAGTCCAGGAGTTGTTCCTGGCTGACAGTTTGTGTGTGACCACCAATCTGAGGGGGGCAGCAGCACAGGAATGGCCAAGCCAGCTGATCTCTGAGAACCTGATGTTGTGAAAATCTACCCCCCCGCCCTTGCACATGATGCTTGAATTCTCACAATAAAACCCCCAGCCTCATCCAACCTTTGGTTTCCTAACTTTGGGGTTCCATTCCCCTGCTTTGCTCCCTCAAACAGCCCAGGGCCTCGGGGGTGCCCCCCTTGTTGGGATGCTTTGTTGCAGGGATGTGGTATTTGTCAGCAGCTTTGTTTTGCTCCGAGCACAGCGTTCCCTGCGCTGGCTCCACTGCTCTCATCCCCTGGCCCCTTCCCAAAGCTCAGGCAATGCTGAGCCCATGTCAAGAGGCACTTGCTGCTCAGCACGGCTGGGCTGGCTGCTGGCCCAGCTCTCTTCCAGGCCAGGAATTGTAGGGGAGCTGACACTGCCATGGCTTCCATGAGGGATCCTGCCACCTCCCACTGGCTTTCATGGCTCGTCTCCCAGCATCACGGGACGTTCATTTCCTGAGGAATACAAGCTTGGACAAACCCTGCTTGGGCTGCATGCTTTGTGTGTGTGTGTGTATGTGTGTGTGTGTGTGTATAGAGAAGGGGAGATTTTGAACCATCTTCTTTTATTTGAAATTTTCCACGAGGTTATTTTGACCTTTTTTCTTAACAGATCAGGTTGGTTTAAGTCATGCCTTTCAATAAATCACATGGCATCACCTTTTACCTTCCAGAGCATCCCAACCTGTGCAGATCCCTGTTGGAGGAGTAACAGGAATTGAGCTGATGTAAATCTAACAGGGTACCTAAGTGCCTCGAGGGAAATAAAATCTTCTGTGCAATGCACTGTTAAATAGTCCCAGCACTGCCCAGTGCATTAGGAGTACAATACCTCATTTCCATCAGAGAGATGAGGACTGATATCCCCACTTCATAGATGGGAAAGTGTAAGCCCAGTTTACAGAAGCCTCAAGTATCTGGCCCCTCTCTGGTTTTGAGGATTTCCACTTATTTGATGCTGGAGTGTAGATAAGTCCTTCACACCCTGCTGCCTGCCCTGGTAGGGCTGGTCCCTGGCACAAGCCCATCAAATCATGGAATCACAGAGTGGTTTGGGTTGGGAGGGACATTAAAGCTTATCCAGTTCAACCCCCCTGCCATGGGCAGGGACACCTTCCCCTACCCAAGTTGCTCCAAGCCCTGTCCAACCTGGCCTTGGACTCTTCCAGGGATTCAGGGGCAGCCACAGCTTCTCTGGGCAACCTGTGCCAGTTGTAAATCCATATAAATCCCAGTAACTCTCTGCAGAAGGGATCTGAGCTCTGGGTGTTCCTGCTGCACTCTGGAGGAATGTTGAAACCTCAATCTGTGGCAGGAGAAGGAAGCAGGTAATACCAAGACTGCACAGGAGCTGCTGCTTGAGCCAGTCCATGGTCTCTTACTTTCTCAGCTCTGGAGAGGCGTTTCCAAAACACAGGGCAGAATGGAATGAAGGAGCTGTCACTGTTCTCCCAGGATGGTCTTTCAAAGTTTTCTCCAGCCTTTCAGGCTGTTTAATTACAGGAGATGTTTGTGCTCAGGTAGGACCAGCCTTCAGCCAAGAAGGTTTGGGATGGGGCTTATCCAGTGCATCTGAGCTGGGGGCAGCCCTGGAGCAGCCTCTCCCAGAGCTGAACTGCTCTCTGCTGTCCTGGTGCAGTAGAAGCTGTGACACCAAAGTCAACCCCATGTAGGAAGGGGTTAATAAATAATAAAAAAACAATAAAAACCCAAGTTTCAAAATGACCTGGAGTCCCCCCAGGGACTTTTGCTCAACTGCCAGAAGAGAGGAATTAAGGCATTAATCACCTGCAGCTCTCCAAATTAGGCTTTTGGCCACTGCTGTTATTTTCATGCTGTCCGCAACCACTTCTTCTTTTTTTTTTTTTTTTTCTGTTTTAAATGCCATTTATTAAAGACTTCCCCAAAACCGAGTACCCCCAGTCCTCCCTGCTTTGTTTACCAGGAACTGCCTTTTTGGAAGCCTTTGTAAACCTCTGATGCCTGAATACGAGTCTGCAAGCAAATCTATCACATTGATCCAGCCCTCAGTCCCAGACAGTGAACTCAGGGGCCAGACCGGTGGGAAAATCGACTGTACACTGTAAGAAATTTTCTCATTCAAACCCTTCCATCAGACTGTGACCAAAAAGCAAAAGAGCTGGGGAAAAGCTCGGGTTTCCAATTACCCTCTTCAAAAGGGAGAGAAAAATTGGAACAGGATCGTTCTTCTCCTGTGCTAGGAGTTTTTATTGTGGATGTAATGATCCAGCCTGGCCATCATCCACGCCCTCCTTCTCGCCTTGCAGCTCCCTCCCTGAACAAACGATACTTGGTTGCTGTTAATTGGGAGCAGCCAAAATAACTGAATCCCCCGGAGATGGGGGTGAGGATGGAATCTCAACGAGACACCCCGCAGATGAATGTGGCTTTCAGCTGCTCCTACGCCTCCGTGAAAGGAAAAGAATAGGGGCTCTGTGAAAGTGAAACAGCCAGTGCTGACCTTGGGTTTCTGGGTCGGTGTATTTTTGTTGTTTTTCTTTTCTCTTTCTCTCTCTTTTCTAACGTTAATTGCTCGTCATTTTGTGCCATCACATGACCACTGGAAACTGCCAAATTGTTCTTACTCGCTCATATCACAAGGTTTGAAATAAGCAGGCTACCAGGTTCCTGATTCAGTGCTGTTCAGCCCAGTATCAGATGTGTTTCTTGTGATTTCGGACTATTATTTTGAAAATCTCTGCCCCTCGCAGAGAGTTTAAACTGGCATTTTCCAGCTCTGAAAGCCTGCCTGGAATAATCTGTGCTGTCAGGGAGATGTGCAGTGCCCAGGCTCTCTGAGGTGATGCTCGCTGCATGCACTGAGCTCTGGGGATGAGAGACTGTGGCAAAATCCTGGCATGAGCACGAGCGGTGCAAGCTGGAGCCAGGCTGTGCTTGGGACAGAAGCTGCCTGTCTCTCTCACACCCTTGTCAGCATGCAAAGCAGGCAGGCCATGGACTGCATTCCCATGCATTCCTATTCCCAGCTCAATTGCCACCCTCCAAATGTGTTGCCTTTGCTCTTTATGTGCAGTTTTCAGCAGGTTTCTCCGCAGGACACTGACTGTTCTCTGCAGGTCTGTGCCCTCTTGGAGCTGGTTTTCAGTTCCCCTTGTGCTGGGCTTCACTCTGGCATTACTGTGTTCTCCAAGATGTAAGGAACTTGAGCATATCCTTTCTTCTGCCTCACCATCATGATCACTGAGTCATAGAATCCCAGAATGGTCTGGGTTGGAAAGATCATCTGGATGGAAAGACCATCTGCCATGGGCCTCTTCCCTGTGAGGGTGGTGAGAACATGGCATAGGTTGCCCAGAAAAGCTGTGGTTGCTCCATCCCTGGAAGTGTCCAAAGTTGGATGGGGCTTGGAGGAACCTGGGATAGTGGAAGGTGTCCCTGCCCATGGTAGGAGGTTGGAATGAGATGATCTTTAACATCCCTTCCATCCCAAACCACTCCACGATTCCATGGCATATGAATGAACTCCATTAGCTACAAGAGAAGCCACAATAGCCTGGCTGTACACTGGAATAGTGCAGAGTGAGTGTTGCCTCCTGTTCACACTGTGCCCTCACAGGAGTACCACAAAGTCAAAATTTGGCTCACCTCCCTAAATTTTGGCATGTAAGTCCACAGAGATACACAACCTGCTGAATGAACTGCATTTCTCATCACAGATCAGGACCCTGCAGACCCTTAAGATAGAAACAAAATCTTTATGAGTGTGCACAACATTAACTCCCCAGCAAATGTGCTCTCTTCAGCATTACACATCTATGAAATTAAAACAGCATTTCCAGGAACCATTTTGCCTTCTGTGGCTAAGGCAGCTCCATCAAACACAGTAGACAAAGTGCCCTGTGGCAAACAAGGAAGAAACTCCAGCCTTCAGAGATGTTAAGGGAGAAAGCGTAGGTAGTGTAGGGCAGAAAGAATATTCTGGAAAATGAAACCTAATTATGCCAACTTCCCTCTGCTAGAAAACAGAGGCAACATGAAAATATTTTGTCTCTTATCAGATGCTTTAGGTTTCTACAGGAAGTGAGACTTACTACCTGGTTGAGAGTCTGCTCTGACTTTGCCCTTTGTGTTGCCTCAGCCTGGGACTGCCAGGTCCCACCTCCCTGCTTCCAAAAAACTCTCTCATGGTGTTTAACACTGTTCTGTCCCCTGTATTCACAGCCTAGCAGGGGCCACATGTCACAGAATCACAGACTGGTTTGGATTGGAAGGGATCTTAAAGCTCTTCTAGTTCCAGCCCTGTGCCATGGGCAGGGATACCTTCACTAGACCAGGTGCCCACACAAACTATTGGTGTTTCACCTCCGAACACAGCTGGTATCTCTCATTAACAGGAGAAAAACTGACTGTTTTCCACACTCAGGCAAAATACTTACTTGTATTTCCTTCTTTTTTTTTTTTTGCTACCTCCATCCCCTGCAGCTCCAGTTGTATGCATATAAGCTTAGGGGACAGATTCTGCTCATGCAGACCTGTGTGTGTTTCACAGGAGTAACCAAAGCCCTGCACAGTCTGCTGGGGCCCCATCAGCACCATTTGTGGTTTAACATGGGCGTTTGTGATGAATTCTCCTCTGTTTTGTATGACACAAACACCAGCAGGGAAGAGAGGTTATTGAGAAATGGGGTATTGGGAATTAATTTAATGCAGGAGTTGTTCTCCACACATTAGGATCCTGCTGTGCCCTGAATCTGACTCTTGCCAGCCAGAGCTTAGCAAATATGGAGGTTACCAAGGAGCAGAGCAGGCAGAAGAGTGCCCAGCACTGGGTTTGGCTGCTCTGAGCATCCAGGGACTTCTCTGGCAGTCCCTCAGCATTGGCTCCATGGATGCTCCCAAAGCTCTGATGCTATACCCAAACTGCAGCCAGCTTGGATGTCCTCAGTCCTGATGCTTCTTACTTGTAGAGGGATGAGGCCTGCAGGTTTGGGACTGTGGATATCTCCACTTCTCCCTGCCATTCTCATTACACGGGCAAGTTGTGTGACAGGGAAGCTTGAGTTTCTTTGCAACCTCCATGACTTGGTTGGGACACTCTTAACTCCTGTGTGGACAGGCTGGTTATCCCTTAGATGAGTCATTTACATCCCAGTTTTGTCCCTGAGCATTTTGTTCTGGGGTAAGGGGTGAAAAACCACCTTCATAAATCATCATGCTTTCTTGCCAACTAATGACTTCCTGAAGCCCGTGTTGGCAGCTTGTGGCTCCTGAACATGCTCCAAGCTGAGTGCCTGAGGAAGTGGGGAGGAAGAGCAGGCTTGTGACATTGCTGTGCCCATCTGATGCAGGCTGACCTGGCTCAGCCATCCTCCTCTGTGCTGAATTTAGGTCAGGGAACACGTACCCCTGGGAATCTGGTACTCCCTCAGACCCTACTCTAACTGCCCAGGACATCTGATACCCCTAAACTTACGTTCATAGAATCATGGAATGGTTTGGGTTAGAAGGGACCTGAAAGATCATCTTGACCCATGGGCAGGGCCACCTTCCACTATCCCAGGTTGCTCCAAGACCCATCCAGCCTGGACTTGGATGCTTCCAGGGATTCAGGGGCAGCCACAGCTTCTCTGGGCTTTCCACCCTCACAGGAAAGAATTCCTTCAAATATCCCATCTCTCCCTTCCCTCTGGCAGTGGGAAGCCACTGCCCCTTGTCCTGTCCCTCCATCCTTTGTCCGAAATCCCTCTCCAGCTCTCCTGGAGCCCCTTTAGACACTGGAAGGTGCTCTAAGGGCCAGCATCTCGATAGTGCTGTGGCTAATCCCACTGGGAATAGCAACATGCTCTTCTCCCCGGTGCACCACCGTTTACATTTCCTCTTTCTCCCCTCCCCGCAGGGCAGGAAGACGACGTTCCCTGGTGCAGGGCTGAAGGATGACAGCCATCCTGGAGCGGCTCAGCACGCTGTCCCTCAGCGGGCAGCACCTCAGCCGGCTGCCCCGGCTGCTGGAGGACGGCTTCCCCAAGATGCCCTGCACGGTGAAGGAGTGCGAGGTGCCACAGCTCTTCCGCGAGCCCTACATCCACAGCGGCTACCGCCCCACCGGCCAGGACTGGCGATACTACTTCCTCAGCCTCTTCCAGAAGCACAACGAGGTGGTCAACGTGTGGACTCATCTCCTGGCGGCGCTGGCCGTGCTGCTGAGGTTCAAGACGTTTGTGGAGGCCGAGCAGTTGCCTGTGGACGCGTGGTCCCTGCCGTTGCTCATCTTTGTGCTCTCCTCTGTCACCTACCTGACCTGCAGCCTCTTGGCTCACCTGCTGCAGTCCAAGTCGGAGCTGTACCACTACACCTTCTACTTCGTGGACTATGTTGGAGTCAGCATCTACCAGTATGGCAGTGCCCTGGCTCATTTCTACTACAGCTCTGACCAAGCCTGGTACGACAAGTTCTGGCTTTTCTTCCTCCCAGCAGCAGCTTTCTGTGGCTGGCTGTCCTGTGCCGGCTGCTGCTACGCCAAATACCGGTACCGACGGCCTTACCCCATCATGAGGAAGATGTGCCAGGTGATCCCAGCAGGGCTGGCTTTCATCTTGGATATCAGTCCCGTGGCTCACCGGGTGGTTGTGTGTCATCTGGGGGGCTGTGAGGAAGATGCTGCTTGGTACCACACCTACCAGATACTGTTTTTCCTTATCAGTGCTTATTTCTTTTCCTGCCCTGTCCCTGAGAAATACTTCCCTGGCTCCTGTGATATTGTTGGCCACGCCCACCAGATCTTCCACACCTTCCTGGCCATCTGCACCCTGTCACAGCTGGAGGCCATTCTTTTGGATTACAAGAACAGGCAGGAGATTTTCCTGAAGAGACATGGGCCTTTCACTGTTTATCTCTCCTGCATCTCATTTTTTGGTTTGGTGGCCTGTAGTGCCATCACAGCTTACATCCTGCGACGTAGGATCAAGGCCAGCCTGGCTAAAAAGGACTCCTGAGAGTCACAGACGTGACAGACATGACATCACCAGAGAAAGTCAAGAGAAGGGGGCATAACATACTAGAGACATGACTGTCTTACTTGCCTAACATGCCGTGACTAACCAGGACCCTGGATTCAGATGAAGAGCTGGACACTTCATGCTGGATGCATTTTCACAGCAGGGATTGCCTTTTGCCATCCAGAGGAAGAACATGGAGTGTTTTAAGCCAGAACAAGTCACTGAACCAAGGATGCTGGAATAGGCAGAGGTTCTTGTTCATTCTGGTAGAGCTGTGGGTGAGACCTTGCTGAAGGTCAGGGAGGGCAGCCTGGAGGTTGTGGGACTGCAGAAGGGTGTGCCAGGGCTCACAACACTGTGAGGACCACAGCTGGATGTGATGACCTCTCGGGGTTTTGCCATATCTATGTGAGAACTGTTCCTATCAGAGGCAGTAGGAAGGTTTTGGGAAGTCTGTGTTTCTAGGGTTTGGGTATGAGGGCATGTGTGGCACCGTGGCTGCTAGAATCCTTTCACTGTTCCAGCCAGGTTCTCTCTGCATTCCCTTTGTCAAGTGTGTCAATGCCAGGTCACTTAGATGGCCTTGAGAAAACATGTTTGGAGATCCAGGCTTGACCTAGGGTGCTCTGGGACAAACTGGGTCTGTGTCATCTAGGGAGTCTGACCAACCTCTAGCAATGTCCATGAAATGTGGAATAACTTGGATGTGATCTGTTTGAAACAGGAAAGGCTCTGCTCCTCCAACAGCACTACTGTGGTCACGGCCAAAAGGGTGTGAAGGTGAAGGAGTCTTTATTGCCCTCTTAATGGTGCTTTGTGTCCTTGGTGAGCATTGGGGAAAAACTGATCTTGACCTTGTTCTATGACCAGCAAGGTTGTGACTCTGGGATGTTTTTATCAGTATTAGATAAGGTGGAACAGTAAAAGGCAGGAGCAGGGTGACAACATTAAGGTCCTGCACAACCTTGGGATGGGTTTGTCCTTGGGACTTGGTGATTCCTGTGTGGAGTAGCAAAGCTAGTGGTCAGGGTCACTTTATTCCATGGGTCACTCCTGTCAAGGTAACAAAGACTGGATTTCCATGTCCCCCACTAGAAGAATCTATTCTGTGCTTGCCTTGGGGGAATATTGAACATGGAGCCACTAAGGAAGTTTAAATCCTTGCTGAAACCAAGGAATCCATGGGATCTATCCCAGCCACGGATTTGTCTCACTGAACCCAAGGGCAGGCAAATGAATTGTGATAGCTGGTTCTGAGCAGGCAGAATGTAGGGTTGGGGATATGGTTGGTGAGGACAAGCACTGATTTCTGCACTTCATCTGTGTTTTAGCTCTTGAGGTGTGTGTGTTCATGTTCCATGTGTGTGCATGGGATTTGTTATCCAGAAAGGCTTTATCTTGTGATTTTTATATCTGCAGAGCCTCCTAGTTGGGTTAAGATTAATCTAAAGGAAACAGTGCTGTCCTGCTGGAGGAGCAAGGTGGGCCAGACAACTGATTTGTTAATAGGTGGTGGAAAACAGACCTGTAAATAGGTACTTTGCTGGTCCTGTGTTTAGTAGGTAAATTTGGAACTCATGGCCATATAGAAAATTAAATACAATGGGAGAGGGAAATAAATTTGGAGCATAGCAGAAGAAATCATAGGAAAGCCTTCAGGAGGTCATCAAGTCCACCCTTTCTCATCAGTCCTAGCCTCAGCTTAGAAATTAATTACTTAATTTCGTGGAGTGTTTTTGATGGTACAGATGGTACAGCCATGCTGACCTAGCAGAAGATCTGCCTCATGGGAGATGCCAAGCAGGGGTGGTCCCACTTGCCCCTCATTGAACCTCTTCCCATGCACAGAAGCTCATCTCGCCACAGAGCGAGCCAGTGCTGGGAAAGGGACCAGTGGGAAACCAATCCTACTGAAAAAATGTCAGTAATTTTCAGCTGGTTTTAACTCTGAGCCAGCTCACTTGGACAATGCAGCTGCTGGCAGGGAAGGGCTGGAGTGGAGGCCAGCAGCAGTTCCTCCTTGCATGGCAGCTGGCGGCTCAACTCACTCATCTGCACTGCTCCCTCCATGGCCTCTGGCTTTGTTTGTGGGTCTCCTCCCAGTTTGAGAAAAGGCTTCCAGTGGGAGCAGCTTTTTCTCATAGCCTAATTTGCCTTGGTTTTGTGGTAGGTGAGGCAGAACAAGGCACTGGGTGTGGAACTGGCTGGATGGTATCAGTGGATTCCTGTGCAGAAACAGAAGTAAATCAGGCTGGTCCAGAGCTCATTTCTGGGAAAAAATGGAGAAAGATTTGGCATGGCTGATAATAGCAAACCTGCTCTGCTGCTACCTGGAGTTACATTGGTACCAAAGGAAGGGATCACCCATGTGTCCCCTTCTCTGAGGGTTTGCAAACAGATGACATGCCCTGCCCTTGTCGAAGGAGAGTGAGTACGGTAATTCCATCTTGTTCAGGGAGAGGAGCCCACATGGCTCTTCCAAGGTACTTTCAATTATATCTTCTTCTCCCTGGCTGAGCAGAAGGGGCAGCAGAAATGACAGTTCTCTGGAGCAGTGGTGTGACACTGGAGGTGTTTTTGCACACTCCCACATTTCCCCTCAGGTGAAGCTGCTCCCATCTCTGCCTGGCCCTGCACTCCCACCTGGAGCCGACCTCCTGGTTACGATGATGGGTGGAGTGAGCTGGGATCTGCAATTCAGATCTGCTGCTGTGAGGATGCGCCCTTGTGTCACAAGGGGCTCACCAACACTGGAGCTTCCTTCATCCCTGTCTCCATCCTCCTCCTCTTCCTGCAACCAGCTTCTTTCTTTCCTTCATCCCCAGACTTCATCCTTGTGCCTTATGCACCTGGCTGCCTTCCTGGGCAGACTCCACATGCTGCAGTCTGCTGGATCTCAGCTGGGAAGTGGCTGTGGAAGCTTTGCCAGTGATCCAAAGGATACCAGGGCTGCATCTGGAAAAAGCCAAAGTGCTGCTGTGTAAATGTTCAGCTTGCCTGAGCCCCTCAGGACCTTCTCCTTGGGCTCACTGCTTGGAGCAGGTCTCCTCCATCCCAGTGTTCCTAAGGAGGCATGCCTGGGAAGGATGGACCAGTGGCCAGGCTTGGTGAAGAGCTGACCACCAAAGGCTGAGCACACCTGAGATCCCAAAGGGACAGAGGTCACAATCCTCTCCCTCAGGAATCTCTGCTCCTGAGGTAGTGTTCCTTCAGATCTTGCACACCAAGACAGCTCCTGAGAATTCATCCCAATGTGCCTTGTGCTATTCCTTTTGGGGATTAATCCTGAAGGAACCTGAGGATCAAGAGCAGCCTCTTTGCTATCTGCTGGTCCATGGTTGCTCTTCACAGCCAATTCCCACTGACAGGATTTGCTCACTATACAGAGCAGGAAGGGAGGATGGAGACAGGTGCCTTCAATTTGTATTTATGCCTAATAACAAGGCAAGGACAGGTTCCTCATGTGCCTTGCAATTTACATCTTTTACTGACAAGATTATTTTTAAGCACTGTTTGTTACTAAACAGAAGTACAAAAGAGTCTGTATTTTTTTCCTTTGGGAAACTGGGAAGGATATGTGTGTTCCTTATTAACCATCCCCTTCCCAACTCCCATCTGCTGACTTTGTATTGTTGAAAACATTGATAATATTTTAAGCTTTGTACTGTATTGTACTGATCTTTATTTAAAAACTTTAGAGGAAAAAAAATTTGTGAAAGCAAAACAGTTGGTGTGGTGTGAAATTCCCAAATGCACAACTACAGAAGGTTATGAGTCATTAGAAACAAAAGGGGATAATAATTACAGAGAGGATATATTAGAGTGATAATAATTACAGTAATGAACAATAAGGTGTGGTTTTATCTGTGCATCTCAAAGCACTTTCAAGGTTTCATGATACCAACTGGATTTCATTCCCATTCAGCAAGGGAAGTGCAGAACAGCTGCCTTGACACTAATGAGAGAAATTTTAGTTCATCATCCACAATCACAGAAGGGTTGAGTCTTGAAAAGATCTCTGGAGCCACTTGCTCTAACCCTCAGCTCAAGCAGGTCCACGCAGAACTGGTTGCCCAGCACCATGTCCAGATGGATTTTGAATATCTCCAAGGATGGCGACTCCATCACCTCTCCGGGCAACCTGTGCCAGTGCTCAGCAACCCTCACAGTAAAAAAGCTTTTCCTGATGCTCAGAGGAACCTCCTGTGTTCCAGTGTGTGCATGTGGCCTCTGGTCCTGGGACTTGGCACAGAGCCTCGTCCTGTCCACTTTGCACTCTCCCTTCAGAGATTTATATATGCCCATAAAATCCTTTAAATACTCCCTGACCTGATCCTCTTCCACCACAGTACATATTCCTTGCTCCAGCCCTTCCCCCTGGTCTCAGGGGACCAGGGATTTCTGAAGGCTGGTAAAGACTGAGGTGAAGAAGGCTTTTCCATGTTCTCTGTAGCCAGCTGCCACATCTTACTGAGCCACAATATTTCCCCTACTCTCCCTTTTGTCACCCTACAGAAACTCTTCTGCTTGTCTTTGGCATTCCCAAACATATTCCAGTTGGACTTTGTCTTTCCTCATCCCCACACACTCAGATAATGTCTCTGTATTCCTTTCTATCAGTATCCTTGCTTTCACTTTCTCTCTGCTGCTTCTGTGTTTGAGTTTTTCCAGGAGCTCTCTGTTTATCCATGTAGCCCTGCTGGCATTTTTGCCCAGCTTCCTGCTTATCAAAATGGACTCTTCTTCAGCTTGGAGATGACTCTTCCCAGGCCTCCTTTTCCAGAGCACTCTACCAAGGGGATAGAGGCCTTTGAAGAGACCAAAGTCTGAAGTCTAATGTTTGGATGTTTACCCTCCTCCCTTCCTTCGGGATCGTGAACTCCACCATTCCCAGCAAACCATGGCTGGTGAGTCTGATGTCCAGCAAAGCACCTCTCCTTGTCGGCTCCTCCATCACTCGGAGGAGGGAGTTACCAGCACTGCATTCCAGAAACCTCCTGGACTGTGAATCACAGAAGGATTTGTGTTGGAAGAAAGCTTAAAGATCATCTCATTCTAACCTCCTGCCATGGCCAGGGATGCCTTCCACTATCCCAGGTTTCTCAGGGCTCCATACAACTTGACCTTGAATGTTTCCACAGAGGCTTTCACAGCTTCTCTGGACAACCAGTGCCAGGGCCTCACCAACCCCACAATAAATAACTTCTTCCTAATATCCAATCTAAATCTACTCTCCAGCTTCACTTTGAAGCCATTCCCCTTTGTCCTGTCACTACATGTTTTTGTAAATAGTCCATCTTTCCTGTAGGCTCCCTTCAGGTAAAGGAAGACTGCAATTAGATTACTCTGAAGCCTTCTCTTCTCCAGGATAAATAATCCCAATTCTCTTGGCATTTCCTCTTAAGAGAGGTGCTCCATCCTTTTTTCCTTGTCCTTCCAGTAGGTATCAAGGTGGCTGAAGTCCCCCAGGAGGAGCAGGGCTTGCAAAGAGGCAACTGCCCAGTACAGCATCAGCCAAACTTGTTATACCTTGAACATTCCCTCCATAAGCTCTCTATTGGCTCATCATCCACGCAGAATTCCAGCCACTCCAGCTGTTCTCTCACTAAAGGGCAGCTCCCTCTCCTCACCTTTTTGGCTTGTTTGTATCCCTCCACTGCAACACTCCACCACACCTTCCTGATCACCCTGCAGATGCACCCAGATCTCTGACTCATGCCCAGTCCCCACACTGCTGGTGTTCTCTAAACGCACTCCAGAGAGACACCCCAGCACACTGACTTCCAAGATTTAGGGATCCCCGTTTTAAGGATTTCTCCATCATGGTGTTTTGTTGATTTTCTGATCCCTTTCTGTCATATCGCTCCAGGTCCTCACCTCATCAGCCTTATCTGGGAAGGTTGTGTGTGATCACATACATAATTCATCAATTTTTCCTGAATTTCAGAACTTAAAACCTCTAGAATATCTTCTATTTTTCCTTCCCATAACCAGTAATTTTAATTATTTTTTCTTAAAATAGCACGCAGACCAAGGCTTCTGCAAGTTGTGTTTTTACCCACCAGAGGGCGAGTTGTCTCCATCTGTGTCCTCCAGTGCCACGAAAGCAGAGCCTGATAAAGAATTCCTTTTCCCTTTCATGAGCAGATAGCAGGGACATGGGAAGCTAAAAAGGCTCATCTTAACCTTGGCAAGTCAGACTTGCCTGCACAGAAGTTGTCAAGGCTGAAGCTTAATGCAGATCTTCACTTTAATTCCTTATTCCTCATTTCTCCTCTCTCCTGTTTTACAGTCACTATTCCTAAGCACCAGTTTCTGCTATGGCTTTTCTTCTGCTTCCTTCTATGGAATCCCAGAATGGTTTGGGCTGGAAGGGACATTAAAGACAATCTCAGTCCAAACCCCTAGCATGAGCAGGGACACCTTCCATCAAACCAGGTTGCTCAACTTGGACACTTCCAGGGATGGCACAGCCACAGCTTTTCTTTTTTCCCATTTATCCCTGCCCTCTGACAGTCTAAAACCACTGCCCCTTGTCCTGGCACTGCATACCCTTGTAAATAATCCCTTTTTTGCCCTTCTGGAGCCCCTTTAGGCACTGGAAAGGACTCCAAGGACATCCCAGAGCATTCTTTTCTCCAGGCTGAACATGCCTAGCCTGTCATTTTTACAGACACTCTGTCACACAGCCTTGTCACAAATTTGTAGTCACTCTCCTTGAGGATGATCTTTCGAGTTTCCTTCTCTGAGACAGGTCCCGTTCCCTGTTAAAAGCTGCCTGGATATTGCAGCTTGAAAAATCAGAGGGCTTGATCAGGGTCCTGCACCTGGGTTTAAGTCAGCCCTCACACCAGCAGCTTTGCTGTCTTCCACATTCAGCTCTTCCAGCCCTGCTTGGCCTTCAGTCCATTATTTTCCTTTCTAAGCTCATCAGCCTCATTCTTTATCTCCCACCGTCTGGCTTTCTTCTCTCTCCCACACCATGCTCAGACAGACAGTCTGGCTGCAATTCTCCCTGCTTAACTTCTGCTTACAAAACCCTCGGATCTGCCGCCTGCCCTTGAATCACAGCCTGGCTTGGCTGGTGTACTGGTGATAAAGAGAACAAAGCAAAGATGCACAAAAAACCCCTTATTTTTAATAGAATCATGGAAAGTTTGGGTTGGAAGGGACGTTCAGGATCATCTCATTCCAACCCCCTTGCCATGGGCTAGGACACCTTCCACCAGACCAGGTTTCTCCCAAATTCTGGCCAGCTTGGCCCTGAATGCTTCCAGGAATGAGGAATCCACTTCTTATGGGGAATCCACAACTTCTGTAGGCAACAAATTCTGTTTTCCATGGTGCTGGACTTAGCTCTGTTTTCTCTCTTGCATTTGGGAGTGACTTTTGCACAACCACCTTTTCCTTGATGGTATCCCTGATGCCTCTTTTTGCCCAGAGATAAAAAATCATGCTTAAAAGAGAGGAATTATATCAGTGCTACATATGAAGAATACACTATTTCACAACTATATGCATTTTTATACATGCATATATACATCACAAACCAGCACAACCACTTCTGTTAAAATATTTCAGTCACTCCAGGTATGGATTTATCCCTTCACAGCTGCTGCTCCTCACTCTGGGCACTGCACAAGGCAGGCAAAACTCCCCAAAAAGCAGCAAATGCCACCACCACCTGTTGGGAAGGCCAGGATGTTTGACCGTGAGGGGGGTTATGAGGGGCTACGAGGGAGACATGAGGGAGCTCTGAGGGGGATATTAAAAGCTCTGAGTAGGATCCGAGCGGACTATGAGGGGCTGTGAGGGGAGAATCCCTAATAAAAAAGGATTAACCCCTTCCACGTGTTTTTTCCCACGCTGCGGGGGCCGCACTCCCCTCACAGGGCTGGGGGGGCGGTCCGGCCCCTCAAGCCCTCCCCGTTGCCACGGCGACCGCGCGTCCCGCGGCTCTCACTGCGCAGGCGCAGGAAGAGAGGCGCGAAGGGCCCCGCGCATGCGCACTGAGCGCGCGGACGGTTGCCGTGGAGACGCGTCGGTCGGGCCGGGCCCGGAGTGCCGCCGCTGCCGCCGCCGACACCTCGGGGCCGGGGCCGGGGCCGGGAATACGGCCGGGGACAGGGACAGGGCCCACGATCGGGCCCGGGCCGGAGCTGCCCTTCCTCCCCGGCTGCGCCATGAAGGACCCCACGGTGAGCGCGCCCGCCCACTGTACCCTCGTTGTAGCCCCTTCCCAAGGCAGGTTCCCGGATCAAAGTGGGCTGGCCTGGCGGGTGCCCCGTGAGAGGCGACCTCGGAAGGGGCCTCTGCACCTCCCCGCACACGCTTCAGGTGGTACCTGCTGTCCTCTGAAGACACTCTCTGGGAATCTGGTACTCCCTCAGACCTTCCTCTAAATCTACGGGAGACTTGGGACCCCTAAACTCGACAGTATTCATAGAATCGTGGAATGGTTTGGGTAAGAAGACCTTAAATGGTTTGGGTTAGAAGACCTTAAAGACCATCCTGTTCCACCCCCTGCCATGGGCGGGGACACCTTCCACTATCCCAGGTTGCTCCAAGCCCTGTCCAACCTGGCCTTGGACACTTCCAGGGATCCAGGGGCAGCCACAGCTTCTCTGGGTACCCTGTGCCAGGGCCTCATCACCCTCACAGGGAACAATTCCTTCCCAATATTCCATCCATCCCTGCCCTCTGGCAGTGGGAAGCCATTTCCTGTGTCCTGTCTCTCCATCCCTTGTCCCAAATCCCTCTCCAGCTCTCCTGGAGCCCTTTAGGAACTGAAAGAGGTTCTAAGATGTCCCTGGAGCCTTCTCCAGGTGAGCACCCCCAGCTCTCCCAGCCTGGTTCCAGAGCATGGTTTCCTCTGGATTTGTTCCAACTGATCCCTGCTTTTCTTGTGGTTTGGGCTCCCAGCCTGGATGCAGCACTGCAGGTGGGGTTTCACAAGAGTAGAGTGGAAGACACTTTCTTCAGGGAATATGTTACCCCCTGAACCCACACCAAGGGAACCTTCTGTTCCCTCAGATCACCCTGTATTTCCCCCAAGAGGTCTGGTACCTCCTGCATTCACCAAATATCCCTGAGACAACTTGGTGTCCTTTGAACCTGTGTCCTGGGAACCTCAAACTGGACATGACCCCCAAAGAACCTGGTGCTCTGTAAATTCATTTGATGCTCCCCAGCAGATTTAATATCCACTTAACTTTCCCCCAGGGACCTGATGTTCCCCAAAGCCACCAAATGCCTTCTGGACTCACTTCTGGGGGATCTGAATGCTCTGTACCCACCTGGTATCTCCTGATCCCACCCACAGCAGACCTGACCTGGTACTCCCATAATTCTTCCAATGTTATTGAGCATTGCAATCTGTTCCCAAGGGACCAAGTGTCCCTGAACTAACCTTCAACAGGACTTGGTACTTTTAATCTCCCCAAGGAATCCATTACATCATGTACTCATTTTATAATCCTGAATTTGTCCTGATAGCTTTGGAGAGAGACACATGCACCCCTCCTCCCCCTCATTTGTGAGCCTCATTTAAAATTCCAAAAACTTTTTCCATAACTGCAGAGCTACTGTCTGCAAACCGACCCCTCTGGATATTCAGTTTCCCTGAATCCATCCCCCACAGTTCATGAGATACCCCAAGGGAAATCCCCAAACTTGATTTACAGTCCTGAAACCTGATTCCCCCAGGAAAACTGCTGTTTCTCTGAACCAGCTGAGTTTTCCCAAAGCAAAGTCTTCTGAACTGATACTGTCCTCAGCCAAGTTCCTTAAATTCACCTGAAACCTCCTCAACTGGATATACCCAGGAGAACCAATATTGATCAAAACTTGAGCATTCCTCCACTAGGAATTAATTCCTCAAATAATCCCAATATTATTATTTCCTGGGCATAATTTGTCTATTGCATAGATACACCTTGAAGTCACCAGTCTCACTGGCAATCAACACCTTCCTGATACCCCTTCCTCCAAAGCTCTGATACTTCCAAAACTGTTCTCCTGGTGTTGCCTGGAGAACTGAATGCTTGACAGGATTCAGGTCTGGAACCTGATAACCTGATGAGAGAACTGGTATCCCACCACAGAACTGGTGCCATCACAGCTTTAAGAATCATCCACAGGAAGCAACACACTCTCAGCTGCTCCCAGGTTCCCTGAAAGAAGCAGTCCAATCCTCATCCTCATCCTCTGCACCTGATACCTAAATGAAGAAGCAACCTCTCCTTTTCCCCATCCAATGGTCCAGGCCTTATAAGGACCTGATAACCCCAAATCCTCCCAACATTCTCTTGAGGAAGTGGTGCCACAGAGAACTGATGCTTCCATTTATTTCTCTGATACACTAAAAAAATCCCCCCAAAAGCCAAAAATGGGGTTGTTTCATGCCTGATATGGGCACACAAGGGATTTACAGACTCCCTGGAGAGCTTCTTTAGTAGAAAACATTCCTGGCTGCATTCACCTTTGTATATGAAAATTACTTATCACAGAATCATGGAATGGTTTGGGTTGGAAGGGACCTTAAAGATCATCTTGTTCCAACCCTCTGCCATGGGCAGGGACACCTTCCACAGACCAGATTGCTCCAAGCCCATCCAACCTGACCTAAAATCAGTGACAACTGAATTCTCCAATAGTAAATAGAGTAAATTACTTGTAACAAATAATCATTCAATAATAAAGGTTGTTGTCTCAGAATTATTATTATCAGATAATAATATTTCCTTGAGATAATTTAAAACATCTTGAAAATCTGAAGTTTTCCAGTCCATAAAACTGGCATCACCATACTTGATTTCCAAGTGAATGCTGAGAAGTTCTGAAGGAAACCTCTGTGTTCAAGTAAAGTGTTGTTACTGCTTAGTGCTCACGGGACCGGGAAACAGACACTGGGAGAGGGAATGGTGTTTGTGTGAAGTGTTACAGACTTGGCAGGAAGAAGGACTTAATTCAATGGAATTTCTTCAGATAAACACTGGCAGCAGCTGAGATTAGGAGTTTACATTCTGGGCTTTCCCTTTTAAATTTGTATTAATCACCTGATCCTGGGAGATGTTATCTGGCATCCAGGCCCACTTAGGGAGAGCTTATCCACTCAGGAGCCTTATGAACAACGAGGTGCTTTCTTTAGGCAACTGTGGGCTCTTGAAAGCCTGTACACTTCTAACAAACACTGATATTGCTCAAATTAAAGACAAACTTCCTGGTTTTCCTCGAATATTTTTCCCACAGCTTTCCCTTGGTATTTATTTAACTGAAGGAAGTGGCAGTTCTGTAGCACTTTGTAAGATGTTCTGCAAAAATGTCTTCAGACAAATCTTTTCACCTATTTCCCTCACTGCTCTCTCCATTGCAAGATCTATAGTAGCAGTTTAAAGAGAAAATGGGAATTATGAAGAATTCAAGTGGGGCCTTGAAGTATAAATAAGATTAGAGGCTTAACCATGAGGGGCAAGGGAGGGGGTAGAGAAGAAGCAGTTTGCATGCCTGAGGTTGGACTGACTGCAAGCCTGGGACTGGAAAAAGGAGCTGGGGCTTGTTCTCTCAGCACTAGAAATGTTTACAACTTGTTTTATTTGGCAAAAGTCAAGAGGTTTTATTATCAGGGACTCACAATTTCCCCTGCTTTCTCTGGAGCTGTAAGTGTTGAAAGCCCAGTGGGAGCAGGCAGGCTCTGGGAGTGCAGGTGAGGTACCACGTGTGGTGGTGTGGCAGCAAGTGCAGTAGTTGGATGTCACTCAGATCTGACCCTGCTCTTCAGTGGTGAAGAAGAAGACTGGCTGACAGAGATCAGGTTCTGTGCAGAGCTCTGATTGAATGCAGCCCTGGGAGAAGGGTTTGGGGCTGCTGATGGATGAGAGGCTGGGACCCAGAAACCCCCATCATGTGCTGGGCTGATCCCCCAGTGTGGGCAGCAGAGGAGGGGGCAATTCTGCCCCTCTGCCCCACTCAGGTGAGACCCCACCTGCAGAGCTGCCTCCAGATCTGGTGTCCTCAGCATAAATAGGACATGGAGCTGCTGGAGTAAATCCAGAGGAGGCCACAGAGATGTTCCAAGGGCTGGAGCCCTTCTGCTCTGGAGCCAGGCTGAAAGAGCTGAGGGTGTTCACCTGGAGAAGAGAAGGATCCAGGGAGAGCTCAGAGCCCCTTTCCAATGCCCAAAGGGGTTTCATGAAAGATGGGACAGACTTTTGAGCAGGGCCTGTAGCACTAGGACAAGGGAAGATGGTTTTAAAGAGGCTTAATTGAGATTAGATACGAGGAAGAAGTTTTTTACAAAAGGGTGGTGAGGCCTGGCACAGGTTTCCCAGAGAAACTGTGGCTGCTTCATCCCTGCAAGTGTCCAAGGCCAGGTTAGATGGGGTTTAGAACAACCTGGGATAGTGGAAGGTGTCCCTGCCCATGGCAGGGGGTGGAAT
This sequence comes from Toxostoma redivivum, assembly GCA_013397375.1. NCBI lineage: Eukaryota > Metazoa > Chordata > Aves > Passeriformes > Mimidae > Toxostoma > Toxostoma redivivum. The sequence goes on along the minus strand of VXBI01014663.1, from coordinate 44,515 downwards.
TGGATAACCTTGAATGTCCCTTCCAACCAAAATTGTTCTATGAGTCTATGACTGTGTAGAGAGATGATAAAACAACTAATGTGCTTTTGCACATTCATAATTGCAGTTCTATGAGCATGATATGGCTTGATTTAACCCAGCAAAGAAAATCCTGTATCATGCCTGGGGGAGGGTTAAGAAAATAAATAACAATGGAATACACAGAGGGTGCACAACAGTGAAGGGAGCACCATAAGGCAGTAACTGAGGTCCCATGGTGCTCTGTACTGCTGACAAACAGGGTAGGGAACAAAGAGCTGGTGAGATAAATACCAGGGCAGATAAAGTGCTGACACACTGTTCTAGGCACTGAGTAAGGTGTCAGTCAGGAAATTCAGTGATTTAAGTTCTTCCGGAGTCTGTGGCAGTGCAAGGATCTGAGTTAATTCTTGTGCTTTGTACACCCACCACTCACTGTTCTTTCCACTTCCCTGATATAAATACAAAATATGATTTTAAATAACTGCTGCAGTAGTTTATAATAAAATGTTGGGGATGTGCGTGGGAGGAGACATTCTTGATATTGCACTTTCTTACTGGGTTTTTTTTGTATTTCCAGTAGCTGTATCTGCTAAATTCATGCAGTATTTTGATAGCTGGATTTCCTTCCAACAGAAAACATCTTTTCATCGGTCCCAGACACTGGACTTCAAAAATGGATATGCCTTTTCCCGGCTGCCAAGAGAGGGGGTTGGTGGGACACTCTTTGCAAATCAGCTCTCTCAAGATGAATTAGATGATTTATGCACCAAGGGAACCACACTGACCTATGGGCAAGTCAAGAGGCCTGCACCTTCCAGCTTCACTCCAGCATTCGTGGCTTATGACAAAAAGGTAAAAAGAAGCTGATCCCAGGAATATCACTGGCCAAATTCGGAGACATAAACAGTCAGCTCCAGGGTTCACGGGACTGCATGCAGCAGTTTTCAGATGCCAGAGCCCTTAGTCAGAGACAGCTGAATCCCAGGCTGAAAGAGGCTTTCTTTGCTCGGGAGGAGGATTATAATATGTAAAGGGTGTAAGACATTCCCTGCAAGTTACACTCGAGCATTTTCAGCAGATGTTGGAAAAGAGGTTTTATTAGCTCTGGAAAGCTCCTGCTTATAAGCATTGCTCTGTAAACCACAGCCTGGAGTTTTGTGTTTCCAAAACTATATTGAGGTTGTAATTGAGCTTTAACTGGAAAAGTCAGTCTGCAGTGGGAACCTTGGCAGCCTGTTTGACTGTGTTCTATCTATTCATGCTTGCATTGGTCACCACAGCGTGTCACAACCTGAACTGCTCCATTAGTGCTTCCCAAGTTCCATCTTGGTGATCCTATCAGACTGGGTGGTGGCTCTGTGTCTGCTCAGAGCAGTCCTGAGCTGACCTTTGTTTTTCAGTGTGCCAATGGCCCAAGTTGCAGCCCAGAGCGTGGATGGAGCAGCTGCTGCAGTGGGAGCTGCAGAGCTCTGGAGCTCAGCACGTGCAGGCTGCACACGCTGCCAGCCCTGCCAGAGCAGTCTGAAGCCAGCCAGCCCTCAGCCTGGCTGTGACACAGGCTGGGGAACAGATGTGCTCTGTTAATTGCTGAGGCTGTTCCTTCAGAGTAAGGTCGCTGTTTAATCTGTCAGGTCCTTCTATGCCCCTTCCTTCAAGCCACAGGAGCAGCAGAGGCCCCATTGCTGCTGGGGATGTCACAATCCCTTGTGGAGCACTTTGCTGACTAATAGGAACTTGCTAGCTATATAATCTCTTAATTATCCAGGCCTCTGGGCTGATCTAGGCTGGGCATGTAAGGCCTGATTGACCACCTGCACCTTCTTAGGGGCATTGAATGATCTTGGAGGGAATATTCCTCCTACTTCTGCCAAGCAGAGGGACTGGTTGATTAGTTTCCTTGTTTCCCCAGCACAAATCAGTTTTTGCTGTCAGTGCTGAATAGATGTGACTTCAGATCATGGAAAGGGACCTTCAAGATCATCTTCCAGCCTCCTTGCCATGGGTAGGGACACCTCCCACTATACCAGGTTGCTCAGAGCCCCTCCAGCCTGGCCTTAAAACGATGACCCCTTTCAGATTTTAAAATCCTCAGATGTGGTTGAACAGTTTACTAAAATCTGCTGATAACTTCCCTAAATCAAGCCTGTAAATAGAGTCATGTGTGTCAGTAAAGTAGAGTACTGTCAACAGCCAAGCACCTGGCAGTAGGTGAAACAGCAGGTGATCAAAAAGTAGGGAAAAGGCTGTATTTTTACACTAGTCTCAGGCACACCAAATTTGCGAAAGACACATATTGATAAGAGCCCTCCTGGTGCCTCTGCTGTCACTGACAGATTAGGCCACAGTTGTCTTTGAAGATTTTTAGAATCTCACCAAAGCAAATTATAAATAAATTATTCACCTTGATAGACTAATCACACAGTCTTCAAATTGTTTCTTTCTCTCTCCTTTTGCTGTATTGTCCCTCGGGCAGGTTTTGAAGTTCGATGCCTACTTCATGGAGGAAGTTGCTATCTCTCCAGAGGAGAATTACCGGATCCGCCAGGTGGGGATCTACTACTACCTGGAAGATGACAGCATGTGCATCATCGAGCCTAAGGTGAAGAACTCGGGTCTGCTTCAAGGAAAACTCATGAAACGCCACCGGGTGCCCAAGAATGAGCAGGGGGATTATTACCACTGGAAGGATCTGAACCTGGGCATCGACCTCACCATCTACGGCCGGACCTACCGCCTGGTCAACTGTGACTGCTTCACCAAGGTGTGTTGTGGGGACAACACAGAAAGACTCCTGGCAACTGCAGGAGCCTTTTTAGATTTTCATTACCTGTTAGAGTCCAGCAGTTTGCAGCTGTAGCTTTTTTGTGATATGGATGCTCGCATTCTTTAATTTTGCTTTTTGTGTACATTTCTTTTGTCAAGCTGAAGGGGAGTTTAGGGTGTGACATCTGCCTGAGGGCAAGTTAACTGCTCAGTATTTTTGCCCCAGGACTGCTGGGAGTCCATCATTTGTCCTCAGAACTTCTCTTTACAATATAAATTCTAAGTTCATATCTGTGCAGTTTAACAGCTTGGAGTCCAGATGAAAAATTGTGCATACATGAGAGGGAAATTAGTGATCCTGACTATTTTCTGATTTAATATTCCTCTGTCAGGAACAGTGGAAAGGAATACAAGCAGTAACTCTGCACACATCCACAGCCAAGCCATGATCCATGGGTTGAGAATCATGGTATGAATTGACTTTTCTAAGAAAGCTTACTCATTGCCTGCTTTTCTATTTCTGGCTATTTCTGTGCCAGTAAATGAGATAATAACAATCCAATAACAAGAAATAAGAATTACCAGAACACTGGTATCCTGCTAGTTTGTCCACAGTAAAATCTCAGCCTTGGTCAGCTACTATTCTTCCAGGCCAGAAGTTAGACTGCTCCAGAGACCATTCCCAATAGGTGAATTACATGCAGTCAACCTGTCCTGAAGGTTGGGAGAGTTTAGGTCCAGGATCTTCCTTGTCACTTGGCCTCAGTGCCCAGGAATGTTCCTCAGCATGTATAATATATTGGTATAAATGTGGCTGTGGGCCAGCTCTGCTGCAACTGGGTTACTGTTCAAGTCAGTCCACATCAAATAAAGAGCTGGTCCTCATGTTAATGTTGTTGGAAAACATGGAATGAGCTACATGGGTTCACATCTCAAGGCCAATAGTGTATTTATCATTTACTGACATCTTCCAGACCAGAAAATAGTGAGTCTGAAAGTGTGAACCTGCCTTGTGAGTCTCCAAGGGGATCTCATATTCCTGTGTGAGATGTTTGCATAGGCATTTCCTGGGCTGAATGTTTTCATGGACCACTTCCCAAAGCCAAAAGGGGAACAATTCCCTTGATTTCAGATGTTGTTTTGGGTGACTGGTGCAAGTCCAAGAGTAACACCCTGGGTTTTGTTCATGGTCCAAGGTAAGCAAAAGATCTCTTTATAAACAAGCAGATTGCACTCTTTCTTTGGAAAAGTACTCCTGAAAGAGGGAATGAAGCTGCCACTGACAACATATCCTTGTGCCTGTAGGGTATTGATGTGCGTAGTGTGGGTGACACTAGTTTCTTCTAACTGTCTAACACAGCCCTAAGTTCTTGCAAATTCAGGCTGACTACATCTGTGTTTATACAGCAATTTCATCTTTTTCATTTACATAAAAGAGACCAATTGATAGTTATCTTCCATTTAAAGCCCTAAGGCCAGGGAAGACTGTACTCAAGTGAAATCTGAATTAGGATGTTCAGGACAGGACTGCTCTGATTAATTAAAGGGTAAGCAAAGATAAGAAACAGCTTAAACAAATATATTTGTCATCTGTTGTATTTTGCTGTTGCTGTAGAATTCTCTGTGAGGAGTGAACTTGCAGAATTCTGACCTCACTCACCCCAGCCCACCTGTAACCTCTAGTCACCTCTTACCTTCAGAGCTCCTGGCAGCACTAACACCTCAGATGACCTTCCTAGGTGTTCCTGGAGAGCCAAGGAATTGTAGTGAACCCTCCAGAGGAACTGGTTTCAGATCCTTACACAGAACAGCGTCGGACGCCTTTTCAAAAACCCATCGTGCCTGCAGGTCCTGACCCCTTCAGGCAGTTTCTGACCTATGACACAAAGGTGAGAGAGCTGGGGATTACCCAAATTACTGCATAATTACCCACATCACACTGGTGAGGTACCTCCAGTCCTATGTCCTGGTCTGGGCCCTTCACTTTAGGAAAGATAATGAAGGTCTGGAGTGTGTCCAGGGAAGGGGCTGGAGCACCAGGAGCAGCTGAGGGAGCTTGGAAAGGGGCTCAGCCTGGAGAAGAGGAGGCTCAGAGGGGACCTTCTGGCTCTGGACAACTCCCTGACAGGAAGGGACAGTCAGGTGGGGGTCAGTATCTTCCAGGCAAGCAGAGACAGGACTGGAAATGGCCTCAAATTGTGCAAGGGGAGGTTTAGATTGAATTAGGAAGAAAGAATTTCTTCACAGGAAGGGTGATTAGACATTGAAACAGGCTGCCCAGGGAGGTTTGGAGTCCCCATCCCTGAAGATGTCCAAGGAATGACTGGACATGGCACTCAGTGCTCTGGGCTGGGTGACAAGGTGGGAGTCAGTCAGAGGTTGGACCCAATGATCTTCCAACCTAAAAGATTCTGTGATTACAGTGAAAATGTGCTATTGAAACCCAGGTCTTGTGAGTGTCTGCAACTTCACTCATTCTAAATTGTCTCCATCTGCTGAACAGACTCCAGATTTGCTCCTTTCTTGGCTTTAGTGAGAAACAAAACCTTTTATGTTTTTTTTTTTTTTTCTGGGCTTTGTGCCTTGTAAACAGCTTCTCTTTGGATTGCAGAGCCTGTGCTCAGTATCATCCATTACTCTCTTGCTTTCTGTTGGGATGAGATAATCCACCTGCCTCTGGAATTTAGCAGCCAGATGCCGTTCTATTAGGAATGGTCCTGCTGCATCCACTCCTCTCCTCCCCCAAAATATTGATGCCAGGTGCCAGAGCAGACAATTTCAGACAAAATTTCAGACAATGCCCCACGCTCTGACTAAATTCTCCCTGTGTCTCTCCTGCTTCTTCAGGAGCTGAACTTTGGGGAACTCTCGAGCATCTCAATGTGATGAGTTTGATTTCTGCAGCACCAAAAATGATTCTGATCCATGTTTGTCTGCTTTTTTTCCTCCACTACAGGTGCTTCGCTTCTATGCCATATGGGATGACACCAACTGTGCCTTTGGTGATCACCATCCCTGCATCATCCATTACTTCTTGGCAGATGACACAGTGGAGGTTCGGGAAATCCACAAGAGAAATGATGGGAGAGATCCATTCCCGGTACTGATGAGACGCCAGCGCTTGCCCAAAATTTTTGTGGACAAGAACAGTAAGATTGGCACATCCATCTGTGCTAAAGTGTAATATTTCATGGTCAAAAAAAAGTTCTTAAAATGGTCACTAAATTCTTTATCGTTTGGGGAACAGTGGCAGGACAGCAGTGCCAGCATCTCCTTGTAGCTATTTATACACCTTGCCTTTATATCCCTTTTCACTAGGAAATGTTAACATCTCCCTGATTAATTTATTTTTACTTCTGCTCCCTTGTCCTTAGAGAACTTCCCAAGCTGTGTGCTGGAGATCACTGACCATGAGGTACAAGAGTGGTACTCACCCAAAGATTTTGGTATTGGCAAAACTGTCACCCTCCTTGGACGCACCTTCTTAATCTATGATTGTGACAAGTTCACCCAGGACTTCTATCGTGAAAAATATGGCATCACAGACTTCCAGCCAGTGGATGTAAATAAGAAACCACTTGAAAAAGTTCCACAGGTACTGCAAACAATTTCTCAAAAGGAGGGAGGAAAGGAAGCAGTTGGTGTAAGCTCTTATAGTAAAGTAGAGGTTCAGCTTAATAAAAACCTGTAGAAAACAAGTTCAGCTTGAAGAAAAAAATCAAGTAACTTGAAAAAGACAAGGCAAGAATGGTCATAATCAATATAAAAATGAAAGCCTGGCTGCACTCATACTACTGAACTTTCCCTTACTCTCCAAAACAGCGTTGCCAAATCCAAACTGCCTACTGGGGATGGTCATAGCCCTTGTTACCTCCCAAACTGAGCCTAGAAATGGTTTGGAGTTGTGGCTTAGACCACAGGCATGATGGGGATTAGGTCACCAGTGTAACCATTTGATAGCTGAGTTCCTGTGCACAGGAAGGTTTAGTTGGAACTAGATGATTTTAAGGTCCTTTTCAACCCAAACCATTCTATGGTTGTTTAATATAGCCATAACCTCCTAATTCAGAGAAATTACCTGTCTTTCTGAGTTTCAGATTTGCTTAATCTCCTTATATTTTCATTAAATACAACACATGGCCAGGCTGGTATCATCCATCTCTACTGGGCAGGATGTCACAGCTCTTGCTACCTGGTGGCAGAATATTTCCTTCCAAATCTGATGAGCTTTGCTAAGTCTTGTAAACTTTGTCATGTTCTTAGTTGCAGCTATTTATGGTGGATATCTCCTCTGGATGCAGGTAATTCCTCCCTATAATGGTTTTGGCATCCCTGAAGACTCTCTCCAGAACTGCCTTAGTCTATTTCCAAAGCCTCCACGGAAAGATGTCATTAAGATGCTGGAGAATAATCTCAAGGTCCTGCGGTACCAGGTAGCCCTGGTGAGTGTTTTTCTTGGTGGAATAGTGCCAGGAGGATGGGAGGAGCAGACAAGGCTGTTGGCAAACTCTCCTTTGTGCCAGTGGGAAAAGAGAGCTCCCTGAGCTAACACGAGTATCCCTCTAGGGGGATGCAATGGGGTTATTGTGTGCTTGCTGTGACAACTAGCAGCTCCCAAAACTAGAAGGGAAAAAAAAATAAGGCCAGAAAGTACAAACCAGACCTGCTACAAACCCACAGCCATTTATGGAAAAACTCCCTCTGCCACTGCTACGTGACAGATGGCTCTGGCTGAAGCAGCCTGCACTGGGCACTGTGCCTCTGCCTGCCTGCCACCACTGCCACCAGCCAGAGCATGATGTCTCTGCTGCTGGCTGCAGCCCCTGTTCTTCTCCAGGCTAGTCCTGCATGCAGCAAGGAGCTGTCCTAGCAGAGCAGCCAAGAGCCTGTAGAACCTGGAAAATCCATGAGAATGGTGTTTTCCACCCACAGCAGCACGCAGGCTTTTGTGCCAGCTTTACAGCTGGTTTATGCAAGGAGCCTCTGGCACATCCAGCAGCAGCAGCGATGGCATTTCCTGTGCTGCCTTGTGCCTGCCCTCTCCAAACACTCTGGGTGGATAAGGGCTGGTTTCTTTTTCCTATTGTGCAGGAGTTCCCTAAAGGTCACAGCTGAGGAGTTAAGATCCACTTAGCTTTAAACTCAGCAAGTAAACCCTCTGGTGTGTCAGGGGAGTGACTTCCTGTGACTAAGGGCTGAAGCCTCTCTCAGGCACTCAGCATAATGAAAAATGTAATTTAAATCTGAATTTTGCAGCCTCTCTGGGATGAGTCATTCCATATAGGATATTCCTTTCTCTTGGATTACTCAGGCTGTGGAAACACTGAATACACTTGGTAACTTCAGCCCAGATTCTGCTTCTGTGGCTTGAGTAAAGCAAGTAACCTTTGAAATTCAGATCCTAAGTGCTGTCTAGTGCTTTGTTACACTATGTCAGCACATCAAGTGCTTTGTTTAGTCAGCTGTAAAAAAAGCTCTGGGCCCTTATGAGTGGGTTACTAGGTACTCCTAAGCACCCCAGGAAAGGAAAAGCTGGTTCAAGTGCTCTGTTCCAAACCTGCTACCATTGCTCTAGGAATCACCGGTGCCTGAGGACAAAAGTCGTCGTTTCATCCTCTCTTATTTCCTCTCTGATGACACTATCAGCATCTATGAACCCCCAGTCAAAAACTCTGGCATCCTTGGAGGCAAATACTTAAAAAGGACCAAAGTTACCAAGCCAGGGTCTACTCCAGAGAATCCCATATACTATGAGCCCTCTGACTTCACCATCGGTTCTACAGTTGAAGGTAAAATCTAGCCTGGATTTGTAATACTCTGCTCTGATATGTCATTTATTGCATGGACAGTGCATATGTATCACTTCCTTCACTTGAAAGATCTGCTGCTTCTGGGTCTGGTCACATTTGAGTTTCCACATCAGCAGCTGGTGTATATTGATACAAATTTGTTACTGTCAATGTTTGAACTTTTCCACCTGTGAAATTATTCTTACTTCAAGAAGTGAAACAAGTAGCAGAGCTGGCTCAAAGCTGAGCCCAGCCACAGCAGAGGAATCCTGCTCCCTCCTGGATGAAGAAATTACTTTAACCCGTGCTAAAATACAGGTAACATTAATTCTTTATTGCTTCTTCCCCAGTGTTTGGCCACAGGTTTGTTATCACTGACGCTGATGAATATGTGCTTAATTATATGGAGAGAAATGCAGAGAGTTTCCCTGCAGCAACAGTGCAATCCATAAGGGATCATTTCCTCCCACGAAAGGTGGTAGTAGAGACTACCAGCAGGTAGGCTACAAAGGATGGGGTGGTGAGGCTAAATGAGACTAAGGTTGACATCTAAGGGCATTTTCAGCAGCCTCTCTGGGCTCCAGCCTCCTGCTGTGCTGGTGGTTCAGCTCCAAGAGGCTGTGTTTGGGCACATTCAGAGGGTGTGAATTCTGTACAGTAAAATGTTGTGGCTGCTGCCGGCCCCAAAACCTCCTGGGACAGCTCTGGCTCAGCAGCAGAGACAAAGAAGTGGTCACAGCACCAAGCCTGAGTTCAAGAAGTGTTTGGACTTCCAGCCAAAATCATAGAATCACAAAATGGCTTGGGTTGGAAGGACCTTAAAGATCAGCTCAGTCCAACTCCTGTCATGGGCAGGGACACCTTCCACTATCCCAGGTTGCTCCAAGCCCTGTCCAACCTGATATTAAACACTTCCAGGGATGGGGGACTCATCTTTTCCCAAAAGGTCTCAGTTCACTGTAACAGATGCTGCCAACTTGAGCTGCTTGGTGATTGCAGGCTCAGCAGGTGGTGGTGATGCCCTTTTCTAGGGCATTTATTCCTTCTTTGCTTATCAGCTCATCAGAGCCTAGACCACATCCTCCTTTTAGCTGTCTGGACCCAGTCTGTGGGACCCAGTAACAGCCCTGTTACCTCAGAACATGGTTTGGAGGCAGTTATATCATGGCTCTGGTTGAAACTCCCACAGTTTCTGATGCTGTGGAGCACACAGAGAAATGCTTCTTTTTTAGTCAAGTGTCACAGCAAGGCTGCCAAAATGAGTTTTTACATGAAATCCTGTATTCCTTTTTTTCTGCAGTGGCATCCCCAAAAAGGACCTGGATGATTTAATTGTGGAGGTTCAGAAAGAACTGAAGCTCCAAGAGCCCTTCAACACCAGGCAGTTTCATGAAGCATTTCATCATTTTGACAAGGAGGGCTCTGGCTTCCTGGATAAAGCAAGATTTTTAAATATTTGTGACAGGTTCCACGTGCCAACCAGCACCATTCTTCTTAAAAAGGTCAGATGGAAAGGGGTGCTGTGCATGTGGAATTCCTCTCCTATGGCACTTCTAAAAACCAACTCTAACCAGCTGCTCTAGCCTTCAAAGGGGAACAAATTCAAGAAAAGGGCAGGAGAGTCCCAGTTCAGAAAAACTTCTGAGCTGTTGGATTGAGCCTGTGTCTTAGAGGAGATAATAATTGCTATCCTCCAAGGAAGGAAAAATTGTTATCTGGGTTGTTCCCCATGTTTGGCTGCACTGTAATGTGTGAAAGTTTCTGCTGGTTCAGGTCTTGGATGAGTAGAAGAGGTTGTGTATCGTGATAGAGAGCAGGAATCATGACAGAGATCAGGCATAGCTTCCTTGGAGTGTCTGTGATGGCTTAAGCACAGCTGGGATTGAGTAGAGCTGACACTGAAGTGTTCAAGGAGTGTGCCTTAGGAAAGCTTAGAGATGTTCTGGATTTAACAGCAATTGAATTGAAGGTCTGAAAACTAAGTACTTTCCCAAAAGAATAAAATAATAGTAATAATAATAATAACAATAATAATAATAATTTAGAATCATAATGCCCTGGTTAATACTTGTTGGGCATTATGAGCAACAAAAAGCACATGGACATCACAGTCTGCAGAGCAGAAAATGTGAGTGAAACTGAGGGAAAAATTCCTGCAGTGAGGATGGAGGAGGATCCTTTCAGGAATATGACTGGCAAGGATGTTTCCTCAGCATCATGTGATAGGCAGTGGATTAGTGGTCAGTAAAGGGTAACTCAGACTTCAGAGAAATCTAGAAACCAGAGGGAGTTATTTCCCCCTCTAAAATAAATACTTTTCTAAAGCAGGCAACTGTGAGCATCACAGCCATGGTTAGCAAGGTGCAGGGGCAGGGGATCTGTGCCTCTGAATATGGGATGAATAAAGGCCCTGACAAGCACCCAGGGCTTTGCTGTACCAGATTTCATCAGAGCTCACTCTGCCCCAAGGAATTTACAGTGTGGTGACAATCCCTGCTCCACTCTGAGAGTGGGAGACAAGTAACACTCCTAAAATTATGTGGAGAACCTGTAACAATTGAAGCTAAACTCCCACATGTGAGCCGCAGTCTAGGACCTATGCACTAAAAACATCCATCTCCTCTCCTGAAATCTTAATCCCAGTGTTCCCAGAGCCCTGGGAAGCGTGGCAGGGCTATAAATTAAACATATGGCAGAGAGTTCACTGCCTGGAGAGGAGCACAGCTGTCAGTCACAGAAGCAAACCCCAGACAGAGAATGTGTCTCCAGGCGACAAGGGGAAGAAGAATCCTTTCAAGGAATTGTGATATTAGACCTTTTCCATCTCTCTGGGTGTCAGAAGGAGATTAGTTATGCAATTAAAGAAACAAAAGCCTTCTTTCTTCCCCTGAAGCACACAAAGGCTGTGGCTCTGTAACACAATGCAGGGTCAGGCACGGACACCAGAACTGGCTCATTAGTGGGGCTGTCACCAAGCTCAATTATCTGTGTCTCCCCTTTATGCCATGTGCACACACCAAAGTGACACCAGGGAACAGTGGCTGCTCACATACACTCCCCCCACCCCACTTTCGGCAGGAATTTCTGCAAGATTTCCTGTGGCACATCTCAGTCTGTGGCCATGCTTTGTATTTTTGTGCCACTCTGGTGAGGCCCAGAAGGAAATCACAATTAAACTCAAAACACTTTAGATCTTCTCCTTGCATAGATTAGTGTCATCTATAGGCATTCAAGGTTGGACTTGAACCTTTAGATCAAATCCAACCTTTAGATCATCAAATTCAATCCTTAAATGGTTGGACTTGATGATCTAAAGGTTGGACTTGATCTTGTAGGTCTTTTCAATCTTTAACAGTTCTATGTTTCCAAGTTTACCTTTGATTCAGGACTACCTGGATGGGGAAATCCACATGGGGGAATAACATCTGCTCTGTCACACAAGGGGAACTCTGGGCACTTTCCCCTAAAAACAACTCAAATTTTGCAGCTTTTTCCAACTCTTGATGGTGTTTCCTGTGTTTTTTGTCCCCACAGCTGATTGACTACTGTTCCTGTGATGAAGACAAGGTAAACTACCGTGAGTTCCTTCTAGCCTTCCCTAGTGATCTCTTCCCAGAAGCCGAAGGACAGGACCAGCAATTGAATTCTCAGCTGACTTGAAGACATTGTACTTCAAAAAGGATGTTCTGGTTTTCACCCTTGCTTCACTCTCTCCCTCCCCCTTTTGCAGACCCAGCTGATTCCACTCTCATGTTGACTTTTTTTCTTCCTAACCTCTCCCTGCCCTTTTAGCCACACCCAAACTCAACCTCACAACTGCTGGATGCTGAAATGAAACTTACAGGAGACCAAAAAATAATTCTGAGAACCAAAGTCAGGTTCTTCTATTGTTTTCTCAACCTTTTAGTGCAGTACTTCAGAGAGCTAAATCTCTCTGGAGCCTGGAGTGAAAACCACTCAGATGGGCTTTTCACCTTCAAGTAGTGAAGACTGCCAGTTTGTTATTAATATTGCAATAAAATTGCAGTTGCTATAAAAGTGTTAAAAAGTCTGTTTTGAATAGAATGGCTGGAATAGCTAAGGATTAAAATAAGGGTGGGGGGAGGAAACCCCCAGATTGTGATTCTAGATCTACTCAAAATAGGGTGATGGTGGTGAGTTTAGTTATCTGGAGGTAACAGGGTAACACAAATCTGCTGACAGCAGCTCTGCATTTTCTAACAAGAAGTTGGGAGAATGTTTTTAGGACTGAGACACCATCTAAACCCACCTTATCCACCTGTCACCTCACCACAGGTCTCCAAGGAAAAGGGAACAGGGGCAGTTGGCATAGCAATAGAGTTATGACACTCGTGCTCTGTTACTCATCTCCCCGTGAAGGTAATGTGGCAGGAGCCGTCTCACCCCAAGTGACACCTGCCAGGTGTTGCCATGGAGCACACAGAAAAGGCAGCTGGCACACACAGAGAACAAAGCTCTTTGGAACAAAATGCTGCTTTAAATCAGCTTTTGTGCTGTGGATTCCCACTTCCCCTCAGACAGCTGAGAGACTCCATGTGACAGCTCCCTCCTGTCTCCCCTAGTCTGGAAAGGTCGCTGCTCTTCCCTTCTGGGCCTGTTTTGTGCTGCTGCTCACCCTGACCAAGGATCATTCCTGGGATCCCTGGTCCATCTCAGATTTCAAGAGACCAGAAACTTACAGATGAAATTACTTGAGCTGTAGAAAGTCAGAAACTATTTTCTGCACAGGCTACAAAACCATAACCTAACCCTCAGCCAAGTGATGTCGTGTGCTTGGGGCCAGCTGCACAAAATATACAATATAGCTCACCAAAAATATGTGCCTAACCACATCAGATAAATCATCTCCTACAAATACCCTTATCCTCCACTCCCTCTGATGAAAGCAGCCACGAATAATGAACTCTGGAGCAGCTGCCTGCACTCTGGACATGGGAAATGTGGGAAGAAGAATCCCAGCTGCAAGGGCTTGGGGTGACAGGATAAGGGGGAATGGCTTTAAACTAAAAGAGAGTAGATTAGATTGAATGTTAAGGAAAAAATTCTTCCCTGTGAGGGTGGGGACGCCCTGGCACAGGTTGCCCCAGAGGTGCTGTGGCTGCCCCTGGATCCTTGGAAGTGTTCTAGGTCAGGTTGGATGGGGCTTGGGGCAACCTGGGATAGTGGAAGGTGTCCCTGCCACATGCACAGCTTAGCAATAATAATAAAGAAACAGTGAAAAGAGCACTGGAAGAATCTATGCCTTTTATTTATTTATTTCAGAAAAATACTTCTGCTGAGTTTATCACAAAAGTCATTGAACAACGAACAACAACAAACAAAATCCGTACAAAAACTGAAGTGACAGGAAGAATGAAACAAACAGGATAAAATACCAGAGACTGTTAATTCCCCCCACCCCCTCCAAAATCAGGAAATTTGCACTAAAGCATAAATATGGATGAACAGAAATTGTCGAGTTCCTTTGCTGAAGTTTGATCAGCTGAGTTCAACATTTTCGAGGAAAAACTGCACACCTCTGCCTGGCTCTTCCAACAGCCATTCTTCCCAGAAAATCCCCACACACAGCTCCAAGGAGGAAGAACAAACTTCTTTGCTGGGCATAAAACCTACTAAACCAACCTTTCCTCCCCCATGAAGTTTCCTGGAAGGCTGTAAATCAAACCCCACCATCTCCATCCACTGTTGACACAATCTGGGGTCCATCTACCAAAGGCAAGAGCCTGAGGCTGCTGTAAATCCCCAGGCACTGCAGCAAAGGCAGGGTGGCTCCAAGCTTCCAGAGTCTCTTGGAGGCAAGGAAGAGACATCCCAGAGTGGCCATTCTTCCCTCCAACAAGGAAGCCTACCAAAAATATCTTTTAAAACACTGAATTGAGGGTAAGGGGACCTGCAGGGGAACTGGAACTTGGCTACTACTAACCCAAACACGATGAGTAAGAATAAAGAATCCTAAACAACAACAACAAGACAAAACGTGACTGTAATGCCCCATAATGTAAGAATCACTCAAAAACTGTATGTGAAATGCTACATCTGTTCTTCCTCCACCCCTTTCTCTTCCCAAGCCCATTCTCCAACTAAGACAAGAAGAGAGAACTAGTGCTGGTATTTCACAGCTCTTCTAGGCTAGGACAGGAAAACACTACACTTCACCCCAAAAACCACAGGTTACTCAATTCTTGACCTCCTTAGGTTGGATAATGGACACAGACTACTACGGCAGCCTAAAGTCCACGGGAAGGGTGCAAGGAATCATGTCCCACTGGAAATTTTGAATAATCTCCATCACTTTCTGCACTGTGGTGGACAAGAGCTCTTGTTTGGGGTTGGATCTTGGTGTTGGATTAAAGGTTGGACTTTGAAGAGTTTGGAGGCATTTTCCAATCTCACCCAACAATTCCATGATGTTTTCTGCAGATGACACAGGGCTTGACAAGATGGGGCAGGAGAAGAGCATCCACTAAAAGGAACTGAGTTTGTGGCATTTCATAGGCAGAGCAGCCAAGGACAGACTGACCACTAAGGACTTGCAGTGAAAATGCTCCAAGAAAAAGCTCTTTGGGCTGAAAGGAAGGCTGGATCTGAGAGATGACACGGACACAGGAGCAGTTACTAAGGCTTGCAGCCCAGAGATTGTGCTTGCACTATAACACAGAGATAGGAGCAGCCCATGGCAGCCCCTCTGATGGAGAGGGGATTGCAAACCTCCAGGATGACAGTGGATATTGCCTCACAACAAAGGCTCAGCTCAAAAAAAAAAAAAAAACAAACCAAAAAAAAACCTGCCAGGATTGGGTCTAACAGAAGGATGGAGATTTCTGAGGACTAAATATAGGGGAGGGCTAAAAAAAAAAAAAGCCCCATTATCTATAGGTTTAAAAAACCAAAATCATAAAAAGAACAAACGGAAATGCTTCAAAAACAAATGTCCCTTTTCCTGGTAGCTCTACCAAAAAGAAAACAAAACACACATAAATGTAGCATATGTTGTACATATGTAGTAACAAAGGAGGGTGTTCACCTACTGCTATAGTGCAGAGAGAGGCTACAACGTAAGGCACTTGGGATACAAAGCATCACCAGCTATGGTAGGAGGAGATAGGATTGTGCAAGTGGAAAAGCTGCCTGAAGCCAAGCAAGCAGGAAGAGGAATCATTCAGCAGCGTGGTTTTGGGGGGCTCCATGTGTAACCTGCTAACAGAGTCAGCAGCTTGGCTGCTGCAGAAAGGCCTGGCCGAGGGTCTGGGGAAGTGCCAGCCAGCAGTCACTCCTGGAGGGCACTGGCAGTGGATGGGAAGAGGCAGGAGAAAGGAAAAACCTCTCACCGTTTCCATGTCCTCCCAAACATAAAGCTCTTTTTCCCCCCAGTCACGCTGCACCACAGGTCCTGTCACTGCCTCTGAGCCAAAAAAGTGTTTTATCCTCCCAGCACAGGCTACGAGGAGCAATGGCAAGGTACCACCCAGGGCTCTGCTCCAGCCTCCTTCCCCAGCTCTGAAAACAGGGAAAGCCCTCTCCTGCCAGTATCCCTCACTGGACACTCAAATGTTGTGGGGATTGAGGAACAAGTGGAATTTGACCAACTGTCCTCATGTCCCTGCACATTTTCTCCTTCCAGTGCCCCTTCAGCAAGGAGAGGGGGAAGGAAAGGAAAGACACTCTGATAAATGGGAAAAAACCCAACTCAACTCAAAGTGGGGCAGAAAATCAACTGTCACCCATTCCTCAAAATGACTGGCGAGAAGGACAATGGCACCAGCTTCAAGCTGGAATTGCACTCAGCCAGAGTTCAGCCGCCTCCAAGGGCTGAGCCAGGGGCATGCCAAGGATCAATCCTGGACTGCACAGGGAGAGCACCCAGCTCTGTGTCCCTCTCCTCACCCAGCCAAGGGGACACCACAAGTCCCCTGTTCCTGCCCTGGAAAGCAGAACTAAAGCTATGGCTGACTTCGCTGCACAAGGGGCACCAACAGCAAAGCCCAGCTCAGGAACCGCCCCAGAGCACAGTGGGGACAGAGGGGCCACTACTGCTCACCTGCCAAACCCAGCCTAGTGTGGCACCCCAAAAAGAAGTCCAGCAAGATGGCACTCATCCACGAAAGCCCCAGCAGATGCTGCTCCCCAGCAGAGGGATCAAGCTGGTGGGATCTGGCTTTCCACAAAATCTCTTGCCAGCACATGGAGGTGGCAGCAGGCAGGAGCAAGAGAGGAAAGTGGTCTGCAGCAACAGATGGCCTCTGAGGTAGATTTGAGACAACTCCATCTGCCAACAGCTATGTGTCACAAGCCAGGCTTTTCCTAAAATGCAAGCTGCTCCTTGCAGCCCCAGCCTCCTTCCCCTTCCTTCCCTGTCATCTCATTCACAGCTCAGAAAGGGATGAAGGGGCTAGGATTTTTGGAAGAAACCCTGGATTTGATAGCACCTTGGGTGGATACAAGCACTGTATCCTTTGGAAACAAAGAGTGAGGCTGGTGGCTGCCGATGGCACAGCTGGACTGGTACAGTAGGGACAAGGAAGGCTGAGGTGACAGCATGAGGAGCACAGTCCCACTGATGCAAAAACCCTTTGCAGCAACCACATGGATGTGGTCATGAGCAACAAGAACACCAGGTCCACGAGGCACAGACAAGCTGGGCTGACAGGAGCCAGGCTAGTGCTCAGAGTGGGGCAGGACTTAAGGATTCCTGTGGAACTGAGGATGCTGCTGCCCCATAACAAAACACTGAGAGCTATAGAGCCCTGGGCCCAGCTCTTGGGGCTGGGAGTCCCAGAACAACCACAAGGCAGCCAAGAGAAACCCAGCTGGGGAAAGCAAAGGCTGGGAGCTGGACCTTCCAAATAAAGAGGGAAGTCCTCTCCCATCTCTGCCACCCAGCTCTTGAAAATTCTCAAAAGCAGGGTTCAGAAAACCCCAGTTAACCAGAGGTCCACCAGGAGACAGGACAGGGCTCAGCTTCCTCCATCAGACCCTGGTGTCTCTTTGCAGCATCATCATCCTGCTGAGAGCTGGCCAGATGTGCCCCATCTCACCTGAGAGCACCCCTGAGCCTCAGATCACACAGCCCCAGCACATCCCCCCAGGATTCTGATCCCACAACACACATTTGGTGCCTTCAAGCTGTCGTGGCCCTGTCCCAGGGGCTCAGGGAAGCACCATGAAGAGAGGGAAGGAACATGCTGTAGGAGAAAAAAGGATTGTTTGGAACCATCTATGATACATTTGCAACCATTAACCAAAATAACCGAACGCTAAAATAGAAAAGAGAAAAAAAAAATTGCACGCTGGTTTCTGATCAGAGGAAGGCAAAACCAGGAGGGATGGAAAATGTTCCTATGAGGGGGATGGGAGAACAGGAAAGGGGCCTTTTTGGTTTTATTGCAAACGGTTCATGAGAGCAAGAAAGGAAGGGAGGTGAGCGAGAGACACCTTGGGAAGATGATTCCGAGCCTTTCAAGATGCTGCTTGTGAGGAGCAGGAGGAGGAGCTGCTCAGTCCTGGTATCTCGCCCTCCTCCCCAGGAGACAACCCTTGGCTTCTAGGGAGACTTGAGCTTCTTGGTGCGAGGTGACGTTCCATTCTCTGCTTTCACCACTCCGTTTTCATGGTAACCTGGGATGGTAACAAAGGAACACGGAGCTGGTGAGGAGTCTAGAGGGTAATCTGAGCGAGCTGGGGGTGTTTAACCTGGAGAAAAGGAGGTTCAGGAGGAACCTTCTTGTTGCCACAACTCCCTGACAAAAGGGTGCAGCCAGGTGGGGCTCTGCTCCCAGTGAACAAGGGACAGGACAAGGTAAAATGGCCCCAAAGCTGCCACAGGGGAGGTTCAGATTGGACATTAGAAGGAATTTCCCCACAGAAAGGGTAAATAAACGTTGGAATTGGCTGCTCAGGGAGGTTTGGAGTCACCACTCCTGGAGGTGTCCAAAGAACTCAGCGCCCTGGTCTGGCTGATACCGTGGTGATTGGTCAAAGGTTGGACCCCATGATCTCAGAGGTCTTTTCCAACCTAAACCATTCTGTGATTCTAGGGAGAAAGAAATTTGCCCCTTGCACAAATCAAACCCTTTATTCTCTCAGGACTCGCAGACATGTGGAAACCCCCATGACATCAGGACACTGCTGGGGATGCCCTGCACAGGCAGCAGCCTGCTGGGGGGATGCTGAAGCCCAGGACTGACACCTCCACAGTGGCACCCTTGCAGCACTCACCTGAGTCCCTCTTGAGCAGCTTGGTTTGCTGCTTGGTGCCGGCAGCAGCGGCGGCTCGCTTCCGACTGCTCTGCTCGTGCCAGTACTCCCTCCAGCGCCGCAGCTGGAAGTGGATGAAGCGCCACATCACCGAGGCCTGGAAGAGGCACACCAACAGCAGCACACTCATTCTGCCAGGGGCGGAGAAGAGGCAGCCTGAGAACACAGCAGAGAGGCCACCCCCAGCCCAGCCTTCCCCCACATCGGGCATGGTGGCCAAGGTCCTCCCACGTGGCAGATGCTGTCCCTCCAGCCACCATCTCTGCTTTCTGCCACCCCCAAGCCCAAAGCAGACACCTTCCTTTCCTCCACACCATAAAGCCCTCAGATTTTGATTCATTGCCTCTTTCAACTTTAGAGCAGGAATGGATGAAGAGGATCATCTCAACCAGCACTGCCCAAAACACAATGTGACACAGTCAAGGTACGATGTCCCCAGATGATCTAAAAGGTGGAAGGGAGGTAAAAAAGACCCTCAAATCCTCAGGTATGCCAGCAGTCCTTGCTTCAAGAAGCTTGGGAATGACCGTGCCTAGCAAATTCTGAACTGAACCCACAGCTGCTGCAAGGATGAGAAAGGCTCCCACACTTGTCAGACTGCAAGGCATGAGGAGCCCATTCCACCCTCTGCTTCTCACATCAACAGGCAGCAAAACATGGCCAAGCAGAAGGGAAAATGCTTTTTCCTTGTAAATGCACTTACAGGTACAACAGGAAGCAAGCATTTCTCCAAGACAGGCTTGCACTTTATAACTTCACTTGATTAACACTTTATTTCCTGACTTTTCCTCTCAGTTTTGCCTCTATGTAGCCTTTAAACCCCTCCTTGCTTCCTCCACACCCCCTTCAGCTCATTAAGACCTTCCCTAAATGGAATCAGGGTCAGATCTCCACTGTCTGGATCCCATTTGGATGCAGCTTGGAGCAACTTGGTCTAGTGATGGTACCCATGTCCATGGCAGGGGTTGGAACGAGATGACCTTTAAGGTCCCTTCCAACCCAAACCATTCTGGGATTCCATCATTTCCAAACTCAGCAAAACCCATGCTGGGATAACATAGCCAAGGAAGACACAGGAGACATTGCTACCTGAAGAGGATATTGTTGAAGAGGAAGCTGAAGAAGTTCCCTCTCTCAGGGTCCAGGGCCTGGCTCTCCACACGCGGCAGCCCAAAGCCGATGACCAGGATGTACAAGGTGAGGGTGAAGAGCCTGGTGACCACGAATACGACAGCCCAGACGTTAAACCTGCAGGAGGGCAAGCAGAGGTGTGGGCAGGAGCAGCCCCAGGGCTGACCCAGGGGGTGAGAGCAGGATCCAGGCTCTCCTGGGCTCCAAAGGAGGATGGGAGGCACAGGCAGCTCCCCTGCTTACAGCTTCTCGTTGTTCTCATCCGTGAAGTAAACCAGCCGTGCCATGTGGAAGAAGAACTCGGCCAAGTACTGCAACAGCAACAGGATCAGCCCCAAGCGGGTTAAGCTGGCAGGGAAAAGGAAGAAAAAAGCATCACTGAGCTGGCCAGCCTTCATCCTTCAAACCCAGCTACAGCCTCAGCCCTGCTGTCCATGAGCTGCAGCGCCAGCCCAAAGCCAGACCTCTGTGCAGCAGTGGGGGTAGGACTGCAATAGGGGAAATCCCTGTCTACTAACCATCAACACAGTCTGAAACACTAGGAGAGCTGGGATGTATCCAACACAAAACCTTATGGCTGCAAGGCTGCTCTGCTTTTTATCAGAGAATGGTTTGGGTGGGAAGGGACCTTAGATCTCATTCCAACCCCCTGCCCTGGACATCTTCCACTACCCCAGGCTGCTCCAATGCCCATCCAACCTGGCCTTGGACATTTCCAGGGATGGGAAACTCTCTGGACAACCTATGCCAAGTGCCTCGCCACCCTTGCAGGCAAAAATTTCTTCCCAATATCCAGATCTCTTTCAGTTTAAAACCATCCCCCTTGTCCTACATATCTGCCTAGGTAAAAAACCACTCTCCACTGAAACAATCCCATTTATTCTTTCTAAGCCCCTCACTCCACTGAGGATTCCCAGGTGACTCCTTGGGCAAAAGAAGCTGCCCAGCCCTCTCCCTGGTGTGGGAGGGGATGCTGAGATGCTGAGGCAGGTGACTCACTTGAGCAGGTAGGCGCCGGCGATGTGCAGCAGGTAGAGTGTGATGCAGCGCAGCTGCCGGGGGATCTCCTCCTGGCAGAGACAGAAAAGACAAATCAACCTCTCAGCCCTCTCCACCCACCCTCTCCCAGAGCTCCCTCTCCCAGAACCTCCACCTGGCTCTCACCTTACGGACTTTTTGGAAGTAGAGCTCGGGCAGGGCGTGCAGCCAGTACGCCAGCTGGCATAGGTAGAAAAACTTCACCTGGTACCTGAAATACAGGGAGGAGCCACATGAGCCAGCCCAGGCCATGGCAGGACCCCGAGAACCCAAGTGCCAGGGCAGCTCTGGACATCCCTCCACTGTTTTGGGGCCATGGGATTTAGGAGAAATCATTTCAGGGCTGAAATTATTTGTTGAGCAGAGAGCCGAACATGAACTTTATCCAGATGCTTGTGCTGTGGTCTCTCTGCTCTCAGCAAACCTCATTTTTGTAAAAGAAGGAAGAATCATCCCCCACTACATTTCTGCTATGAAAAATGAACAGCAAAGAGACTTTCCCAAGATGATGCAGGAAATAGGCAGGATGAGTATTCCTCATTAAACCCTCTGCAACACCCTCCCCAGGCTTACAAATGAGATATCCCCATTCCCCATGGTCTCACTGCAGCATCCTTGCTGCAGGGTGCATGCAGAGGGTGCTGTGCTGTCAGCTCCCCACTCCCAGCAGGCAAAACCATGGAGAGGAAGGAAGTGGCCAGCCCCAGAACAAAATACCCTCCCAAGTGCTTACGGCAGATAAACATGCGGGTAGTTTTCCCACAGACTCCGGGGGTTTGAAATGTATCCTTCCTGAAAAAGAGAAGAGAGGCAAGGCTTCAGCAAAATAACAGGTTATGAGAGGGTGGGCTGATGGTACAGTGAAACAAGGAACTGGGGATGACACTCAAGTCTTGTCACAGCCTGCAGGAAAAAATATGATCCCTGTGAGGGCCAAGGCTGAGCTCTGCATCTGTAGGTCTCTAGCACCCCTCTAAAATATCACCAGGCCCCTTGTTTGGGGACTGAAGGCTGCTTGCTCAGTTGCACAGAGCGTCCCAAATTCAGGAGAGGATATTTCGGGGTTTGGAATGCTCTGGAGGTGCAGGGGTGAGATTCCTGTAGCATGGCTCAGGGAGCCATGTGCATGGTCCAGAGACTCTTCCCCACTGGCATTTCCAACCCCAGCAGCACTCAAGCAACAAAAAGTGCTTCTGAAAAGAAAGAGGAAAAGAAAACACCAACAAAAATAACTGGATATTAATTGGACAGTTTCATTTTCTACCTCTTGCCTTACAGGATGGGGACTCCCTTCTCACTCCTGCCACATGGATGCTGCCCTGGGCTTTGCAAGGAGATGCTGGCATGGGAAATTTGTCCTGCCCAGTCACCATCATCCATTCCCTGCCTGTCCCAAGACCCATTTTTTCAGTTGGGGATGGCCAGGGAAGCACAAGGGTGACCTGCTCTGCACATGTTGGGTGTTTGGGGAGCACATCACAGCAATGTGGGTTGAACAGGAGGCTTCAGCCCCGCAGCTGCTGAGGGATGGGTCTGGCACTGGCCAAGGGGAGCCCAAAACCAGCAGCATCAACTGTTTTGCCTAAGTTTTCTTCCTCAGAGCCCTATGGGGCAGAGGCAGTGCCAGCATATCTCTAGAAATGCTGGCCTTGAAAGGAAAAGTAGTTCTCTGAGAAGGGCTGGCAAGACCCTCTGAGCAGTGGGGAAGGGATCTGTCCCCAAGGATCCATCCCCAGAGCCACTGAACACCACAGATGGACCTCAATGGCTATAGGTAGCAAAGCACCATCACTTCCCACTGCCAAAATAGCCAGATCTCTCCCACACCACCTGTTATTCCCTCCCTTTCCTTCCCAAAATGAGTTTTCCCTCTGAATTCTTTGGGTTGACACATCCCCAAGGAATAGCATGGTTTCCCTGTTTTCAAAGATTCCCTCACCATCAGCTTGCCAAGGAAGGAACCAAAGAGGGATCCCAAGATTCTGCCCATTAGCCCCATGACCCTGCAAAAGGCACCCAAGAACCTCAAGGCGCTGAATATATATAAGGAGGAAAAGAAGCCGAGAAAGGCATCAGGTCCTGGAGCAGAGGATGGAGATGATGGGGCCAGGCAGGATTTCTGGGGCCCAGCTCCACAAATATTTCACAGCCCATTTACCTGTGCCTTGTACAGAACAGGAGAAGGATCTCCCAAAACTGCCCTCACACAGTGGCTGGAAAGATCCACCACAGCTGAAAACTAAACTGACAGCAATGTGCCTGTTTTGGCCCAGAAGCTGCCAGGGACTCTGCTCTCAGTGGGATTTTGTGCTCCAGAAGCTACAATTCCCCCTGGAAATCCAAATGCCAGACAGCCCTGTGCCTTACCGTCACCACGACGTACAAGCACCAGATGACAGAGGTGAGGTGGAAGGCAACCAGCTGCCCTGACTCATTGAACTTGCTGTGTTTGACCTTGGAGAGATGCAGACGCCTGTTGATTTTCTGGGAAGGAGCAGAAGGAAATACAAACAACAAGAAAACATGAGCCACCATCAACTCTCTCCCTTCCTCCTCCCAAGCAGCCTCCAGAGTTGAAGGCTCCCTCATCACCACTTCAGCCCCCAGACCACCCCCAGAAGAGCATTTAACTGCAGTAGGACCACAGCCCCCCATGGGATTTGAGGGATTTTGAGGACACAAGACAGGGAATGGTGCTCACGTCCAGGGCGTACTCCTGCACCACCGCATGCAGGATGATGGCGATGAAGATGTAGAAGAGGATGGTGACCAGATCCTTCAGCCCATAGTGATACTGGACCAGCTCCCCATCTGCAAAGAGACCAAAGCATGGGTTAGACCCCCACGGGCCAAAGGATTGTCAGGGAAGGGCTTAGTGGGGAGCAGCTTGGATGGGGACACCAGAGAGAGGTCATGACAATGCCAGTGGTAGGGAAAAGGGCTCTCTCCAGGGTTAGCTCATGGCAGAGGTGGGTGGTTTCCCCTCTAATAGGTACACACCTCAAGGGAGGGGACACTGGGGACATTAAAAGCTTCCCCCTGCCACTGGGGACAGCTCAGCTGTGGAGATGGGAATTTATCACCTGGAGGGATGAAGACATGGGAGGCTGAAGCAGGTGATGGGATCAGGGATCCTTCACTAGGAACATCAGGGCTTGGGATAGGATTTCCAGCCTCTCGGTTAAATCTGTTATGATTTAACACTTCCTTATGATCTGCCAATCTGCCACTCCTCCCTGAAAACTGCTGGAGCGGGATTCAGCTGCCTAAATGCAGATGCCTTCTGCTAATCAGAGATCTGAGGCAGCAGAACAGGGCTGGTGGATGAGAAATAGGACTCATGGGAGACTGTGCTCTTCTGGAGCAACAGGAGACCCAAGAGCACCCAAAATACCCAGACACCTGCATTTAAGTGACTATTTGCAGCCCTGAAGCTTATGGGAAGAAGCAGAGTTGGGAAGGCTGCAGGAAGTAGTATCACATGAAGCTCAGCCCACCCCTGGCTGCTGTTCTCCCTCATCCTGATCCTCTATATCAGTGCTGGGAAGAGACTGCTCTGTCACCAGCCCTGGAATGAACACACCTGGCACAAGGATATGAAAACACCCTGTCCTTAGGAGTCCCCTGTGCTGTACAGATCGAGAGGTAAAAATGGTGCCTGTAAACCCAGAGCAAGGTAAAAGACAGAACTGCAAGGCCAGAGAAAATAATACCATGTATTATGTGCTCTGCCTCCTCTCCCCAGGGCACCTCAGAAGCTCTAGCAGGAGCTGTGGAGGATGTGGGAAAGCCTTGAAAAAATTCAGATTCCTCCCAAGAAGCTGCTGCACCAAGATATCTCTCCCCACTAGCTCATGCCCTATATTGATACCCCAATACCTGGTCCTGGGGAGGCGTTTCTGTGCCCACTGAGACTTCTCATACCAGGAAAGAATAAATCCCTTAAAAACCAGCAGAGGAAGTTGTCTGGACTATGCCACAGGGAAGAAGGGACAACAATTTAATCTGGAAGCTGAATGATTCCTTCAGCCATAACCAAAGCCTTTAAGGGCAGAGCTTTTATCTTCCGCATGTTTGCCTCATTGTAGCTGCACTAATCCCAACACCCTGCTCTTTCTTTGGATGATTACTCAAACACTCCCAATTAACTGCAGTTTTCAGCCACCAGGCCAGGCTTTGTGCCCCAGGCATTTGGCTCATCCTCAGCCCAGGCCTTAACCCAAACCACCTCCTGGTGTCTCCACATCAGTGCCCACACCCCTGCCAGACCCAGAGGGGCTCTGAGCCAGGAAGGAGCAACCAGCAGCCAAAATAGGAACAGGAGCTGAGGCTCCTGGCTGGGAGCTGGGACACCTTCTCTGGTTTGGTTCTGAGCTGCACCAGCTCTGAGCCCCGTGGAGTTTAGTCCCTGTGAATCAGCACAGGGATGCTGTGCACCACGTGCATCTCCACATCCTCCTCTCCAGGTGCCATCCCCAAAAATCAGCAGGACAGGGATGATATGCCCAGCCCCTGCTGTTTGGCAAAGAGGTAAATCCCTCCTGCTCCTCAGGGGGACAGGAAGCTGCTGCAGGCAGGCAATCACACAATTGGATCCTGCCTGACCAGGCTTGGAGCAGCATCCTCACCCTGCAGGGAGCACAGAGCGGCCTGGCCATGGCAGAAAGAGAGAGGAAGCCCCCAAATCCCCTGGAAGGCATTTCTTCCCAACCCTGGCAGGATGAGGGCTGGCAGACATGACCAGAGTGCTCTGAGCCACTCAAACTTTGTTTCTTCTCAAAATATCTTGTTTTTAACATCTCTGCCAGACTGCATTTACTGCCAGACAAGACCCTGAGCAGTTATCAGTAGAGGGTGAGCCCAAGCCAGCTGAAACTGAGGATTTGGGGCAGAGCAGACTCAACCTTCCCTTGGGATTTGTGGAGCAGAGGCATCTCTCACCTGCTGTAGGCACACTAACATTATACTGAGGTAAGATGAACAGGAAGGCAGTCTTGGCTGTGACCTGTCAAAGACACAGAGAGAAGAAGAAGCCAATCAGTTATTAAATCCATTCCTCTGCACCAGTTTTCTTCCTATCAAAATGGGAAAGGCAAATCACCCAGGGAGATGTGCTAGCACTAGCTTTATTTGCAGAAACACTGAACCTCACACTGGTCACCCACAGGATCCCAGATGCACTTCCGAAAAGGGAAAAGAAAGTCTGAGATTAGACATCAGGACATCCAAAACCCAGGGCTGTGCTGCTCACTCTTCATTTACTGAATCATGGAATAGAATCATGGAATATCCTGAGTTAGAAGGGACCAAAAAGATCGTTGAAATCCCACTCCTGTCCCTGCACAGGACACTCCAAGAATCCCATCCTGTACCTGAGAGTGTTGTCAAAACCATTCTTGAACTCTGTCAGGCTTGGGGCTGTGACAATTCTCTGGGGAGCTCAGGGTGCCCAACCACCCTCTGGGGAAAGAACCTTTTCCTAACATCCAACCTGACCCTTCCCTGACACAGCTCCAGCCATTCCCTCTGGTCCTGTCATTGATCACCAGAGAGGTGGACATTGACTAAATTGCTTTTAATTCAAAGGAATGATCCTCCTCAGCTGCAAAGCAGGAGGCTTTGTGGGGACCGGGCAGAGCATCCACCCTACAGGACACTCCAAAACTGCACCTCCAAGACCAAAGCACCCTCTAGCTGGGGCCACAGCAAAATCCAGACATCCAACACTAAAAATGCCTTCATCCCATCCAACCCCACACTGGCAGCAGGTCACCAGATTTTCTCTTTCCAGTGGCTCCCAGCCAACCCTCCAACGCTTCACAAGCACCCACCCTTAAACACAACCATTCCCAAAAAATCCTGTGTCCACCAAACACCAATGGAGACGAGCTTCATTTCACACAGACATGGCTGCCACTGCTTCAGAGCTGCAGGCTATTAAAATGCCAGCTGGAAATTGCTCCACAGTTTCTGGGGGAGACAGGGGGCCTTTGCCAAATGTTCCTGTCCTGCCACCACCAGCACTGAGCAACTGGTGCAGGCAGCCCCAGCTCAGGGACAGCAAACTCTATGGTGTGTTTTTGTGATGTTTGGGGATTTGATTGTTTTTTCCACTTGAAAAAAAAAAAGAAGGGGAATCCCACATGTTGTTCTGTGTTTGTGGAGGAGTAGATGCAGGAGATGGAGACCATGGGCATAGTTTGAGGTGGGAATGGAAAAAGTGCATCGCCGAGCCTCAAGCTGGCTGAGGGAGACACTTCTGGCTCCTACAGACCTTGCTGGCTGGGAAAGCCAAGTTGCTTCATCCCAGAGCTGTACAGCACATCTAGGACCTGGAGTTTACATCCAAACATTGCCACAGGCTGGCACAGGGCATTAAACAAAGGCATGGAGCCAGTGGTGGCTGTGGTGCTGCAGGGATGGGTGGCCGTGTCACGGACATGCTAATGGCAGCAAGCACTGATGGATTTACAGCTCCCCGAGTACCTGGCTGACATCCATTGCTGTAAACAGCTGGGAACAAGACATCATCTGCAGGTGAAGCCTCCTAACCTGCTGGAAAGGACACAGGCCAGAGCTGGGAGTCCAGGAAAATGACCCCAGAGTACGTCCAGGGTGGGAAGCAATGCCTGGACAGAGCTCAGAGCCAGCACAGTTTCCAAGGATTCTTCCTATCTTCTTTTCCAGAGCACCTAGTAGGAAGGTTCCTCCATCCACTCCAGCAACAAGCAATGCTTTGTCCCATCTCCACACCTGCCTTTGCTTCCTGTGGACTGGAGAACTACCAGCAGCTTTGGAGCCACCTCAGCACACCTCCACCTTTCCTTACAGGGGGGTAGCAGGTTGTTTCCTAAAGTCTCAATGAAATATTTTAACAATCAAAGATAAATGTAACCTCCTAGATGCAGGCATCTGCAAGGCAAAAACCAGGTTTCCTTGGCTTGGGAAACAGGGATGGCAAAACTCTTCAGAGCCTGCCTTGAGCATTTCACAGGCAGCCAGGAAAAGCAGAAGTTTGGAGTGGGAAGAGGAATATGAGGATTATTCAGAAGCACAAGACTCACTGTCTGTTTGCTCTGAAACAAGATGCTGGTGTGGGAAAGGAAGTGTGCTGGGCACACTTCTGCCCTGCAGGGCAGAGAATAGAGCCAGAGCTGCCACTAAACTGCTACTGGCAGGGGCAGAATTCGTGGAATCATAGAATAATTTAGGTTGGAAAAGCCCTCAAAGATCATGGAATCCAACGGTTCCCCCAGCACTGCCAAGCCCACCACAAAACCAAAACAGGTGCCACATTTACACAATTTTTGAACAATTCCAGGGATGGTGACTCCACAACTTCCAGCCTGTTCCAATCCCTGACTGCCTTTTCAGCAAAGAAGTTTTTCCCCATATCCAACCTAATCCTCCCTGGCACAATTTTTTAGAGGGTGGAAGAGGGATTTGTGTCTATGGGACACACAGAGCAGGGACCCTATATATTTCTTTCTCATCCACTCCCTGCCCTGCATTAAGGGCACCCCTATGCAGAGGGAGATGCTCCTCATCCCAGCCTCATCCTGCCTTACATGAGGGATGTGGCACTTGGGGACATGAGTTAGGGGTGGCCTTGGCAGTGCTGGGGGAGTGGTTGGACTCAATGACCTTAGAGGGCTTTCCCTACATTAACGATTTTATGATTCTGTGTGCCTGAAGCAGATAAATTTGGGAAGCAGCTGTCCTGAGAGTTCTCTACAGCCATGAAGAAGAAACCACATCCTCAGCAGTGAGTGGCTTTCTGCTGGTTAAAGCCACTAACTCGAAGTGCAGATGGATGGTGAAGAGACAAAACTCAATGTGTCCACCAAGATCAGAGTTTCCTGAGATGCCTGGATCAGCCAGAACAGGGATGAGGCAGTTTCTCATGGCCAGAAATCAAATCAGCACATCCACCTTGCAGCCCTGGGTGACACAGCAATAGATAAAGCCAAACAATCCCAGCAGTCCCATACATTTACTGTCTACCACCAGGTATTTACTCTCTGACAATGTGGTGATTAGAAAAATCCACACCCCCACTAGCCTGGAGCTTGCTGCCTAATACGGAACAGCAAAGCTCTCCCCATCCTTTTTTAGAGTCCCAGAATGGTTTGGGTTGGAAGGGACCTTAAAGATCATGTTCCAATGCCCTGGCATGGGAAGGGACACCTTTCAGGGTGCTCAGAGCCCCATCCAGCAATCTAGAAGATGCTGTTTTTACCCCCACCATGAAATGCTCCACATCAAAATCCCAACTCCACCTGATCACATGTGCAAGTGTCCTTTAAAAAGGTGTCTAAGCACACACATCCAGGCAGTTTAGCACCTCTCCCAGAAAGTACCCATTGCAACTGTCAAAACACTAATATTGTCAGGAATGAGGGATGATTTTTGAGCATCCTTCTCCAGGACATTCAATGAACTCCTAGAACAGCCTACCCACATTGGTTGTGAACTCCCCATCCCTGGAAGTGTTCAAGGCCAGGCTGGACAGGGCTCTGAGCAATCTGGTCTAGTGGAAGTTGTCCCTGCCCATGGCAGAGGGTTGGAATGAGATGAGTTTTAAGGTCCCTTCCAATTTGAACAATTCCAGGACTCTGTGAAACACGTTTTCCTTCTCCAAAGCTTCATCCCAGTGGGATTTGTCTTCACCCCAACAAGGAGCCCCCAGGCATGCCACCATCCCCACGGTCCTGCTTGAGTTAAAGCTACTCTGGAGGAAGGAAGCAGCTCCAAACCTCTGGCGGGGGAGGCTGAGGGAGTATTCTGCAGTCAGAGCCGGGAAAATACTTCCAGGGCTTGAAAAACAACTCAAACTAATTATGGACAAAAAGCTGTCCAAAGGCTTTTTTCACAACTTTGAGTTTCTTTTCCTCCCCCTAGCCAGAGTTTATTGAAAGACAAACTTGCTGATCCACAGTATGGATTGACACAGGCCCTATATGTAAACTAAAGCCCAAACTTTGTACCAAAGTCTTTCAAAGTAAACATCTGGCTTTGACAAAAAGCCCTTCCCAAGGGCAGTGCAGCCCCTCTGCCCCCACAGACAAACTCATCCCCCAGCACGACACGATTTCCACTGCCTCACCCTCCTGTTTATTCTGTTTTTAAAAGTAAACCTAAATACTGGGTTTCTTAACCTTTTTTACACTCTTCCCCAGCTATTCAACCCTTACACCGCCCGCATGCCTCGGTTCCCACATCTGGCAAAGACCAGGGGAGGCAGGAACACATTTTGTTTTCCCTCATTAACAGTGGGAAGGCCTTAATTTTTAGAGTACTACGGAGGGGACCGGGAAGGGGAAAGTATATTTAGCAGGAAGCCTGGAAATAGCAGCTCATTCGTCAGCTGCCTTCTTCTGACAGTGTCACAACCCAGAGTTTGGGAGCCCGTGACTCACATCCCACGATCTGCACAGAGGGAAAGCCCAGCAAGGGATGGAACCACTCCTAAAACAATGGTTTATAACTTTATTTCATCACCCCATGCATAAGACTAAGACTCAGCTTCCCCACCTTAGAGATTACAACAGCAGCCCTCATCTAATATAAAAACTTCTCCAAAGTCAGCTAAGTTTCCCCCAAACTTGACCTGACACTGCTCACAGCAGCCACCCCTGGTGGGACACAGGTTAAACCTAGTCCGGCCTTGGCCCCATTTTTCTGCAAAGCAGGGTGGAAAAAGATATGCAAAGTTATTTCTGCATGAGGATGGGAAGCACCTGTTTCACATTTCTATACAGAGTCACTCAAAATAGTTTTTCACCAAAAAAAAAAAAAAAAAAGGAGAGGTTTCTTTCTGGGCTCCAGCAGCCACGCACATGTGGCAAAATCTCTCTCTGGCACCAGGAAGCTGCATAACCAGGTGTGTTTTCACACCCTGAAGGCTTAGGGCTGGCTGGGAAGGAAAAACCCTTTGTAGTGCCCAGCTCAGGACAACTGTTTCTGGGGAAACTCCTTCCAAGCCTGGGGCTTCCCTCCCTGAGCAATACCATGATCCTCAAAAACACACACAACACTGGAATAATCAAATCACCTGAAACACCAAGGAGCAGCCTCATGCCACCAAATTCCCACCATGACTGGTACCTGCTCCCTGCCACAGAAGAATTACCAGCTTGGTGAATCCACCAAGGAAAGGTTGTGCACCCAAAAAGATGCTCAAGGTGTAGCTTATGCTGTGCTTGGGCAGTGGGAGACCAATGGCAGTCCCCCAGCATCACCCCGAGCACAGTGCTGGTGCAAGGAAGCAGTCAGCTCCTGAGGGATGCCTGGGAAAAGGTTAAAAATCTTATTTGTGTCTTCCCAAAAAAACCTTCCCTGCAGGAAACGGCCTATTGTGAGCAGGATTCGGCCTTTTCCGCTGGGCCTGAGCTTGGCTGTGGCCACTGGCATTGGGGAAGGTGGAAGCCCAGCTGCAGGATGGGAAGCAGGGACGAGAGGAGAAGGAGGGCAAGGGACAGTGACAGGTCCTCCTCACCATGGCAAGGGATCAGAGCTGCCACCAAAACTCACCACAAAGGTGGCACAAACAGGCATGGATGGTTTGGAGGGCTGGGCAAGAGCAGAGTCTGATTTCTCCTCCAGGGGAAAAGAAAGCAGAAGGAATAGATGCAATAATAAAATAAATTAAAACACTCACAAGGACCAAGAGCTGTCCCAAACCTCATGCCAAGGGGAAGGCAGGGATAGTGCTGCTGGGCATACGGAGCACTGGAAGCCACTCTGGCATGGCAAGCACTGTCTCCCTGAGATCTGCTGGGAGAGCAGCAAATAGCTGCCTTCGGCATGCGAGGGAGATTTAAGTAAAAGACATTTAAAAAAAAACCAGAAACACCACAAACCCCTCCTTGCTGCCACCTCCACGGGGGGGTTCATAATTTTTCAAAACTGCCCTCAGAGCACCATATCAACCAAAAGCACCACAGCAGCAAGCTCAGGTACCAGCTCTCCAGGACGGGGCTCCCAATATGCAACAAAACCATCTGCAGGGAGAAACCCTGAGACAGAGATGCAACCTCAGTGGCATTTTCTTTTTAAAGTACGAGTACGAAACTTGCAGCCCAACTCTGCAGCATTTGCATATGGCTTTGGAATACAGCTGGCCCTCCTGGGTCGGTTTTGAAACCCTTAAATATATATATACACATGCACGATGACATTGAAAGGGGTCCGAGTGATGTAAGAGTATCGTTCATTCAATGAGTTCGCAGTAAAAAAGGAAGGGGTTAGAAAAGCAGGGGGTTCCAGCGGGGCGGAATTAAGGAAATGGATTTCCTCCTGCTGCGATTTGCTACAGAAGGAGCCTTTCCTCCCTCGCCAGGCCCCCCGGCCACCCCTTTCCCATCCGGATTTGCTTTGAAACGTGGCACTGTAGAAGGGGAGGGTTCAGCGGAGCAGGCGGGGGGGTCCCGGCCGGCGATGCCGCTGACCACGGCCCGGAGCCTCGGCTTGGGATGCCCGGAGCCAAGCGAAGGGAAGGGGAAAGCAGAGCAGGCGGAGAGGGAAGGGGCCGGAGCAGCGGGAGAGAGCGGCATTCCCGGTGCTGGGACAGCGGGGGTCTGCGGGCACCCCGGCAGGGTGAGGGTATCCCGGGGATGCCTTCCCATGGCCCGCGGCACCGCGGGATGGCCGGGACCGGGAAAGGCCCCGGTGCTCGTCCCACGGCGCGGCTGCGGAGAAAACACCTGGAAAAGGGCTGCTGTGAAAGTAAAAAAGGCCAAAAACATGCAAAAAAAAAATCCTTCTATTTCCAAGAGCCGGGGATATCAGACAAGGCTTGGCTTCTCGCTGTGTGGGGTTATGTGCCCCTCAGGGCTTGGGACATCCCGGCAGCTGCGGGGGGTTTGGGGCAGGAATTTTGGGGCAGGGGTTCTGACAGCCCCTGTGCTCCCCCTCCCCAGCCAGGGACCCCTGGCAGAGCTGGAGCAGGACACAAGGATGTGCCAGCCCTAAAGCCAGCAGCAGGCTGGGGCCCCGTGGGGACCCTGTCCGGTGGTGGGTGAGCCAGGGGAATGAATGGGGCGGCACTCCGAGCCCCAGACCGAGGGGTCCCGCACCCCACAGCCCCCTCCCCGTGCGGGATGAGGGCACCTGGCCCGGCTGGGGACAGCCCCGAGCTGAGGGGGGGACACCCCATGCAGATCAAGGGGGGTCACCTCATCCCCGGGGTGGGGACACACGGACAGCCCGTCCGGCGGGGGGCTCAGGCGGGGGGGGCTCA
>VXBI01014663.1:0-10820 GCA_013397375.1 Toxostoma redivivum | reverse complement strand
GCCCCGACCGGCACCGGGACCAGCCCTGGGCCCGACCGACACCGGGACCAACACCGACCCCGACCCGACCGGCACCGGGACTGCCCCCGCTCCGATCCGACCCGACCCGCACCGGAACTGGCACCGGACCTGGAACTGCCCCGACCACACCGGCACCGGCTCCGACCCGACCCCGATCGGCACCTGCACCGGACCGGACCCAGCCCCGCCCACACCGCGACCCTGCACCCAAACCGGGACCCAGCACCCGACCCTGCCCCAGAGCTGGACCGGACCTGGGCATGGACACAGGCCTGGACCCAGCCCTAGTTCTGGCACCAGACCTCAGCCCAGCCCTGCACAGCCCCAGCACCAGTCCAAGAGCCGGGACCTGGACCCAGCATGGGATAGAAAGTTCGGATATGGACCCAGACCGAGAGCTGAGACCTGGCACCAGGTATGGACACGAATACGTACCATTCCCTGGACCAAGGCCCAGCCCCTGCTCCAGCTGAGCACAGCCCTGGACCCAGCACCGAGCCAGGACCCAGGACCAGCCGAGCACCAGACAGAGAACCCAACCCTGGTCACGGCTCCCACTTGCCCCATGCACACCCCAGCACGCCACAGAGGGTGGAGGCACCCACTGGTTTTGGCACCCACCTCACATCTGTGCCCTGGTACTGTGCACATCTGGACACCCACCCACACCTGAAGCCCCCTACTGTGTCCATGGGGATGCTCACCTGCATCTGCACCCACCGACTGTGTGCACACCACCTCCCACCTCTGCATCCACCTACCCTGCACATCTGAGCTCTCACCCACCTCTGCACCCACCTACCATGCACATCTGGGCTCCCATCCACCTCTGCACCCACCTGAGTCCCAGCACCCGCCCCTTGTGCACACCCTGCCACCTTGCTCTGCATTCCAAAATCCTCGTGCTGAACCCCAAATCTCCCTCATTAGCCAGGGAAAAGCCTCAGGCATGAGGTGCTTTCCCTGTTCCACCCTCTTCCCAAAACCACACCCCGGCTCCATCTGGGGGTGTAGCAGTGGGGACAGAGACAATCTGAACAGGTCTCCAGGGCAAAGCAGTGGAACATTTGCTGTTATTTATTGAAGCCAATCCCTAAAAATCCCCCCAAAGCTCCTCAGGAAACTCCAAGGACATGAAGGGAGCGGGCAGGGCCCTTTGGTGGCGTTGCTTAGGAAAATCAAGGTATAAACAGTGTTTTGATTTGAAAGATATCCCTTCAAGCAAAACACGGATCCTTTTGCTTCGAAGGTCTTGTTCAGTTCGTCCAGCATCCCTGGATCCCCACGGATCCCTGACAGATCTGTCTTGTGTCCAGTGAGGATGGATTCACAGGAGGGAGAAAACACTGCTCCAGCACATTTGAGAGAACTGAGCCGTCTCAAACCTGGTGTTGAGAGCATAAAGCATTTTCCTCCAGCCAAATCCAGCCTGGGAAGCACAGTCCCTGGGTCCTCATTAAGCACTCGGTCCTATTAGGCAAGTCCTGATTAGCTGGGCTTACCTTCTGCTCCCCCCCTCCGTGGTATTGTTTAGCCTTGGAGCCATGGGCACAGAGCTGCAGCCTGGGCCCTGCTTTTTACAGGAACACTGAAGGCACCAGAAAGGGATTTGCAGCAAACCAAATTTAATTAAAGGGGGAAAAAAATATCCAAAGTTTCAGCTTGGAAAAAAACAAATAACAACAGCCCCAGGGCAAATAATTATTTTCTGTAATGTCCAAGTATTGTGTCTCAGTGTTGTTGGAAGTGAAAAGATGGTTTTTCCGGGGAAATCTTTCTTGGGCTAGTTTGAAGGGAGGTTGGGAGGGTGTTACATCATTTTGGAGCTGGAGGGAATGTTTTTTCACCCAGCCCAAAACCTGGCATCCACAGACAGTGTTCAGAAATTGGGCTGCTGGGGCAGAGCTGCTGCCCTGCCCTCAAGCTTTGTTGGTGCAACTCCATCCTGCTTTATTTTATTTCCCCAGACCTTGAGAAAGGGAGAGGAGTGACCCATTAAAAATAACAAGCCAAGAGGGTGGTGCCAGTGGTCAGGACAGCCACGTTCCCAAGCCCAGGTACTCACATGGGTATTGTTTAATTTCTTAGGGACGTAGCCTCTGTTCCTGCCTGTTTGCTCCTTTTTCCAGATCACCAGAGTGGCACAGCCAGTTCTCCTGGGGAGCCCTTGGGTCACTCCCTGCATTGTCAAAATTCATGCTTGGTTCCTATTCCCATATTGCCCTTGACAGCTCCTCTCATCTGTGGCACTGAGCTCTCCTGGGCTGGGCCATGATCCTCCGCCTCTCTAAAGTGATGGAGAGAAACAAAATGGAGAAGAAAAGGTTCACAGGAGGAAAATGAGCAGAAATTTGCTATTCCAGAGCAGGCAAAAGCATTGGACAATCTGTCCAAGTGCAGTGGGATGGAGATGTCCCCTCGCTCCAGCCCTTCTGTAGGTGGCTGGAGCCCAAATGTTGGTGATGAGCACCCCCAAAAGTGGGCAGACCCTGTTCTAGCTCAGGATCATTCCTCATCCAAAAAACAGATTCATGGAAGATGCTGCAGAAGGAGCAGAGGGTCTGGTCAGGTCTCCTCAAGCATTTGGGACATTTGGAAGAGAATATCAGCAGTTTTTCTGGAGCAGTTGGTCCATTGGCCCTCTGCCAGCTGCAGTTTTCCATCCTGGGTTTGGACTGGCCCAGGCCTCCATGTTGCTCCACACAGAGCAGTGACCTGGGATTTGTGGGATTTCTGCACCCCATGGGTTGATGTGAAGACAGACCAGAGTGGGGAGTGACCAGATCACCCACCAGGGCACAGCTCCAAGGATACAGCACCTAAATCAGGACTCAGCACCATGGTGGTGACAGCTGGAGCTGGTTCTACCAAACCCCCAGGGTCCCATCGTGCATCCAGTGTGATCTGGGGCATCTCCCCTCACACACATACCTTTGCTCATGAAGGCACCACGGCATATTTACAGGTCAGTGACTCTTTTCCTGAAGAGGGCAAGACCCTGACAGTGATTTTCAAACATTCCCCATGGCCCAGTGATGCCTGGGAAGTAAAAAGAGATGCCCACAGCCATGGTCTTATTCCTCCAGACACTGGCTATGCACTCCACCTCCAGCATCCCAGAGCTCCTCATTCCATCCCACTGTCTCCCAGTGCAATGCCACAGTAGCATCAGTCCTGCACCTCCCAATCCTCTCCAGTCACCATCGCTGGAGGGATTCAAAACTCGTGTGGATGTGGCATGTGGGGACATGGGTTAGTGGTGGCCTTAGCAGGGAATGGTTGGACTGGATGAGCTCAGAGCTTTTCCAACCTTAATTATTCCATAACAGGCACTGGAGGTGCACACAGTATCTACAGTATCTGGATGTTGAGCAGCATCTCCCTCTGGTGGCAAAGGAACAAGGAGTTTTGGGGAGAAACACCTCCCCAGCATGATTTCCCCGGACTGGCAGCATTGGGAAAAATCTGGAGGTACACCAGGTCATTGGGGCATCTTGAATTCTTCCCCCAGAAGACAGGAAGGATGGGGAAGGATGTCTGAAGCTGTGATTTGCTGCTGGAGTCCTCCTACTTCAAACAGGGCTTTAGAATTCACTAAGGAATAGATTCATATGGGATATAGGGAAGAAATCCTTCCCTGTGAGGGTGGTGGCACAGGGTACCCAGAGAAGCTGTGGCTGCCCCTGGATCCCTGGAAGTGTCCAAGGCCAGGTTGGATGTGGCTTGGAGGAAGCTGGAATGGTGGAAGGTGGCCCTGCCCATGGCAGGGGATTAAAACGAGATGATGTTTAAGGTCCCTTCCAACACAAACTATTCTGGGATTCTCTGATTAAATACAGGTTATTTCTACTGAGACCTGTGGCTCAGTGCTGGGACTTGAAGGACTTGGATCCTGGGTTCTCACACAGGCTGGAAGCCTTTAAGGACAGACAATCCATCTTATCCCACCTGATTTCATACTGCTCCCAAGGAGAAGGTGAAGGAGAGCATGGCTCACCAGTGACCAACTCTCATCATCAGGGAGCAAAGCCATGGGAACACAGCCCTCACACAAACACCCTCATCCAAGGTGAGTATCAGCACTGTGGATGTGCTCTGAGAAATCAAAGTCCACGTTTACACCTGACTACTGTGCACAAAAGTATACTTTATTGAAATTGTTTATTTCTTTTCTGACTGGCCTGTGGGACAGTTTCATACTGGCTGAATCTTTTTCTAACACCCATCCTTAACCTTCCTTGGCACATTTTCATGCCATTGCCTCAGATCCCTGTTGCCCAGGTCCCTTCTTCACTCTCCCACTGGAAATCCTGACAGACAGCTCATCCTGGGGCTGCAAGAGCCAAGAGTGGGAAGAAAGACCCCCTTCACACTTATTTTCACCCCCAACATGAGACACAGACAGAGCAAAGGTTGGTTTGGGGTGTTTTCAAGCATAATTATATACTCTTAAAAGTAGAAAACCAAGCTAGGTAAAAATTCCTGTAACAGCCTGGCAGCAATGCTGCCTTCTGTGTGATCCACACAGTGAAAAAGGCTCTGAAAAAGCCACTGGAACTGCTCCTGCCTGCAGAGCACGGCCACAGCACGAGGGGCTGGGGTCCAGATGGACACAGGGAGCCTTCATCTCCTTGGAATGTGGCTTCACTCCATATTCAGCACCAAATGGGTTTTCTGTGCCCTGAGGAAACATCTGGCTGGGTCAGCCCTGAGCAGTGAATGCATCATGGAAGCTTTTTTAAATAATTCATCACATGCCTGTGCCCTTCCTGCTGCCTTTCCTGCCCTGTGGCAGCACCAGAGTCCTGCCCACAGCAGGACAACAGCTGGAGAGCACAGCCAGATGTGCTCCAGCTGGCACTCAGGAGCTTGGTGGTGAATCCAGCTGATCACACCTTAATTAACCTGTCAAGCCATGTCCTGGGCACAAACCTGTGTCCTGGGCACAAATCCATGCCCAGCCAGCCTGGTGGGAAGCACTGGCTATTTCTGAGACCATAGTATTGATGGTTTTAGTTCCTGACACAAATAAACACTGCCTGCACTGGAGGTTTTATGGTAGCAGTAAAACTGGTTCAAGATTTGGCCTAAGTTTAGGTGGAAACATCTAGGCAGATGTGGATTATAACCTGGTCTAATAGAAGGTGTCCCTGCATGTGGCAGGGGTTGGAACTGGATGAGTTTTAAGGTCCCTTCCAGCCCAACTAATTCTGGGATCCTGTGATCTGCAGCTGGAAGGGGACAAGGAGGAGGTTGGTGAGAAAAGACCACTTGAGGAAGCAAGACTGGGCAAGCACCAGGACATGGCTTTTGGTTGTAATTCCAGGTTCTGAGCTTTTGGTCTGCAGCAGGAAAAGGATCTGTAATCCTATGTGACCCCCAAAAATAGAGTTGGTAAAGGCCTTAAGATAAACCTGGTGGGGAAAAAATCTAGCAATGCTGAGCCTTACTTGAGGTCTTACTCTGCCCAGAAGGACATCTGAGAGTAACCCATCATTTTTGTTAGGCACTTATTTGTCCTGAGAAAACTGCTTTGGCCAGCACTGCAGCCCCTGGAGACAGCAACCAGATCTCCACACTGGGACAGGCCAGCAGCTTGTGCAGGCACTGGTTAAAGGACACACTTCAAGTCACCGTCACAAATAGACCAAAGGCAGAAAGCTCTGGCTGCCTGGCAGGTCTGTGACATAAATAAGCTCAATAAATAACCAGCCCTGGACTTTTAGCGCTTTTTAAGGCTTTTGAAGTTCTTCAAGACTGCCAGTAGAAGATGTACTGGGAGGGAAGGTGATGTCTCAGTGCTGGAGGAGCACATCTGTCCCATGGCAGGGGCACAGTGGGGACAGTCTTTGTCCCACCACCTCCCTATTGATGAGACCGTCACCCCAAGGCTGACTCAAGATGACAGTGCAGCCATTTACAGGGTCACTCTGGTAACCCAGACAGCTCTGTCCCCTCTCCCAGCTCCCCCAGTCCTCGCTGGGGGCATTTAGAGCCGGCCTTGGGGGTGGAGGTGAAGCACGGTGACCTCACCTTGCTCCTCACCACAGTCCCCTGCGGGCCACAAGGGTGAGTGTCCCAAAGGTGATGGCACCCCACAAGGGCACCCTCTGTTCCTGTGGGCTCTGAGCCCTCTTTGGGGGGACCTGCCACCCCACAGCTGCCTGTGTTGCCAAAGGAAGAGCTTCTCTGCAGATACTTGTGGGCACAAGCACCCATAATTGGGCTGATGCTGGCCATCCCAAGGGATAAATCCCCTCCTCTTCCTCCTGCTCCTTCTCCCAGGCAGCCTGAGGGAGGCTGAGCTTCGCTGTCCCTTTGCACCAGAGCCATGCTTGTGGCTGTCCCTGTCCCTGCTCCTGTTCCAGGTGAGGCAATGCCTCCTGCACTTGCACTGAAATACACAGAGGAGCTCTCGGTTGAATCCGGGGAGAAGCC
The DNA here is from genome assembly GCA_013397375.1 of Toxostoma redivivum. Classification (NCBI taxonomy): domain Eukaryota; kingdom Metazoa; phylum Chordata; class Aves; order Passeriformes; family Mimidae; genus Toxostoma; species Toxostoma redivivum. The sequence continues at coordinate 4,361 of VXBI01014663.1, read as the reverse complement.
ACTGGGATGGGATGTGGATGGGGGAAAATCAGGCTCCTGCCCTGCTCCATCCTCCTGTGCCGTTCCCAGAGTGCCAGTGCTGGGTTTCATACCTCCTCCATTCCCCACTGCCAGTCCAGAGGGATGGATGTCCCTCATGGGGAGCGAAAAGTCTGCCCCAGGCTCAATACCAGGGGCTTTCCCCATCATCCATCCTCCAGGAAAAGCCTCTCCCACCCCACCATCTCCGAAAGCTGCGTTGATCACAGACAGATCTCCTGTCTTCAAGGCCAGCTTCACCAGCAGCCAGTGGTGATGCTCTGTCCAGCTTTCCTCCAAACACCCTTTGGACTTCAGCAGTGATGAGCTGGTCTCATTCTTGGGCTCTGTCTTGGTCCCATCCACTGGCAAGGACTCTTCATCTTCTACAGTCCCAGCTTGGGAGCTCTCTCCAGACACCTCCTCATCCCCAGCTGCTGCAGCACTGCAGAGTGTCTCCAGGAATCCCTGCCAGATCTCTGTGGACTTGGGATGGAGCAGGCTGTAGTAAATCACCAGAGCTGTGGCACCTGGAAAGGAGCAGAAATGTGTCACTGAGGAGTCCCAACAGCATTTTGGTCAGCTGTGGAGAAGAGGCCAGACCTTGCTGCACCTGTAGATCAACAAGTTCTTTGCAAAGATGCTGCTGAGCATCTGGTGTGTATGAGCAGCACATATTTCCATCATTTACAGGGATGCAAGAATCGTACTTGAGCAGCTTTTGGCAAAGGAAGTGCACACTCAACCCCAGATTTTATCTGGATTAATTTTAAGACTGACAGTTGCCCAGCAGGGAGATGTGTGATGCAGGAAACCTTCCATGTCACAGCATCCCCATCCTCTGGCCTTTAAATGAGACATCAGCAGGTTTTTAAGGCAGCTTCCTACTTATACCCTAAACTCATCCAAGACCACAGGAATTGCTCCTTTTCCATCCCATTTCTTTAACATGGTTGATCTGAGCGTCTGGTGAGTTGCACAACTTCTCTCTGCCCCCATCCCACTGGGAAAATATGACCCTGCTTGGCACAAAGATGCCCCAAGGGCTGGATCCCCTCTGCTCTGGAGACAGGCTGAAAGCTGGGGGTGTTCACCTGGAGAAGAGAAGGATCCAGGGAGAGCTCATAGCCCCTTCCAGTGCCTAAATGGGCTCCAGGAGAGCTGGAGAGGGACTGAGGACAAGAGTCTAGATGCTCATTTCCTCAAACTACTCTCAAAATGTGCATTCCAGACTCTAAAATCAATGTTCTTACCTATTACAGACCCTGACATGACAGCCCCAGTCACAGCCAGGCTGGTCCTCAGCTCTGTGTGCAGGAACTGGGTGCCCAACAGCAGCAGGAGCGTGTTCTCCATCAGCATTATCTGCAAGGCAGAGGGAAGAGAATCATCACTTATATCCTTCTGATGGCTTGAGATATACCTCTCATAACAGAAAACTCCCATTTTCTAGATTTTCTTAGATTTTTAGAATCACAGAATGGTTTGGGTCAGAAGAGACCTTAGAGCTCATCTCATTCCACCCCTTGCCATGGTCAGGAACACCTTCCACTATCCTGGGTTGCTCCAAAGTCCCACCAACCTGGCCTTGAGCACTTCTTCTGTTATATTTTGCCCCTAATTTATCACTTAAAACATAGAAGTTGTCAAACTGTGTTGCCAACTTTCTGCAAGGTCTTCACCTATTTTTTACCACTGACATTGTAAGGCTGCCTCTAAGGAATCAAAGCCAGTGCAGAAATCACATCTGCCTTGGTGACCACATGGCTTTGCCAGGATACAGTGAAACGCTGGACTTTGAGCAAGTGATGATGTGAGAGATGAAAAGGAAGAGTCTGAAGCAGCTGCATCCATGTGGAATACAAAACATTCCAGGTACTCACTGCATAAAATACAGCCACCCTGGTCTTGGAGGGGCCAGGTCTGACATTGATGTAGCAGAAGATGTACACAGCTCCCAGCAGGCAGTTGAAGAGCCTCCAGCGGCATGGCTGAGCCACGATATCTGTCTGCTGAGCCCCCAGCCAGAAGGACATGAGCAGCCAGTGGGCCCCTGCAGGGAGAAGGGACGGAATTTTGCAAAGCCATTCCTGGGGGAGGCTGCAAACAGTTCCAGCAGCAGGAGCATCACAGGGCTGACATTGGGGTGGGGTGTGGGGAACAGGATCTCATCTCTTACCTGCCACAGCAAAAACCCAGAAGGAATAGAGCCTGGCAAAGAGCACCAGGGCCAGGACCCGGGTCCCCAGCATCCCTGTCCTCCAGAGCAGCAGGCACAGGAGGACGGCAGCCGGCGGGCTCAGGTGTCCAGGCTTCAGCAGGCAGGTGAAGTGGCTGTAGGAGACCAAAGCCCAGGCCAGGGACAGCAGGGACAGCCCTGCACTGACACCTGTATGGGGACAGGGGCAGTCAGGGCTCTGATGGAGGCCCAAAGGCACAAATTCTCTGTGTTAAGGAGGTGTTGGTAGCACAGCACCCCCATACAAGCCAGACACCCCTTGATTCTGATAGGTGAGTCAAAGAATCACAGAAGGGACCTTAAAGGCCATCCAGTCCAACCCCTTGCAATGAGCAGGGACACCTTCCACCAGACCAGGTTGCTCAGAGCCCTGTCCAACCTGACTGGAATGTTACCAGGGATGAAACTGGAATATTTGAACTAAATCCTGCTAAATCTGGTCTCTGCATGCTCAGCATCTCCCTGTGGGTGCCCTCTGAGTGCTGTGTCCATGGACAGAGCTCTGCAGCCCCAGGGCAGCTCCTTCCTGGTCACTGCCATCGGACCACAGATGGACAATGAGTGAGTGTCACCTTGCACATGCTGTGACTCCACACCACAATATCCCTCTTTGCACACCTGAAAGCTCACCTTTGGGGCAAAGCAGCTCCTTTTGCATTCAGCCACAGCAGATCTTTCAGCCACACTTGTCCCTCCTGCTTCACATCGAGGCTTCCCAGTCCCTTTGCAGCACATTCCTCCATCCGGAGGACACACACATCCCTCACCCAAACTCATCACCTCTCTACAGCCTGAACCATCCTCCTGGGAACTCACCAGGGATGAAGCCTGCTGGGTCCACGGCCACGACAACATAAGCCTGGAGCAGAAGGTGAGGCAGGGTCTGCAGCAGGGCCTCCAGGAGCCGCAGCACACAAACATCACCGAGCTGAGCCAGCACCTCCCCAGCACCGCCGCCCGCCTCTGCCACCGCCCGCAGAACATCCCAGTACCTGCAAGAGTCACCGTGACGGCATGCCCAGCCTGCTTTGGGGAAATTTGGGGCTGCACCCGGGTTGTGGGGATTGAGTGGATGGAGGGGAGTGTCTCTCACCGCTTCCAGAGCCCCAGCTGCAGGAGGTGGAGCGCCAGGAGCCAGCAGCCGGGTGTGTGTCCGTCTGCCCGGAACCAGAGGATGCTCAGGAGCTGGGCGGCGTAGCCGGGTACCAGGCATGCGATGGTCAGCCCGAACCAGCCCAGCTGCCCACGGACAAGGTAATGGATGATGGCACAGAGCCCTGGAGAAGGTTACAGAGGAGATGCTGAGAGTTGACACAGCCACACCTCCCCAGCCACTGAGCGGTGCCATTCTTAACCACAGAATCCCAGAATGGTTTGGGTGGGAAGCGACCTTAAAGCTTATGTCATTCCATGGGCAGGGACACCTTCCACTATCCCAGGTTGTTCCAAGCCCCATCCAACCTAGACTTGAATGCTTGCAAGGGCTCCACGGGCAGCAACAGCTTCTCTGGGCATCCTGTGCCAGGGCCTACCCACCCTCACAGGGAAGAATTTCCCCCTAATATCCAATGTAAACCTGCTCTCTGTCAGTTTAAAGCCATTCCCGCCAGAACTCCATCTCCGAGCTCGCCCAGAGGGTTCGCAGCCCTAGTCCTGGGCTTATCTCCAGCTGCCGGCTCCCGGTGGCTTTGTCAGCTGAGGCACAGCCACCGCCACCGAGGGGCCGGGCCCCCAGAAAGGCTCTGATAAATAGCTCGGGCTCCAAAATTAACAAATAAATAAATAAGTGGGAGGGAGGAAAAAATATCAATTTTTCAAATATGAAAAAAAAAAATCCAAGAGGACGGCTAGACCCGCCGGTTTGCCGGGAGCAGAACCGCAAGAATGCAGAACCGCATCTCCCCAAGCGCGGGGAAGAACCTCGTCCCCTCCTCCCCGGTACATGGAGGTGATTCAGGACCCCCAGGGACGGCCGCAAAGGCGTCACTGGCAGCATCCCATCCGCCTTCCCCCTGCCCTCGGCCGGAGCGCAGCCCCCCAGGCCCCCGCGCATCCTGCGCGCATCCTGCGCGCTCACTCACGGGCGCCGCTCTCCGCCGCCAGC
>VXBI01014662.1:1864503-1981285 GCA_013397375.1 Toxostoma redivivum | reverse complement strand
CGCGCCCGCAGAGCCGCGCTCGCCCGCTGCTGCGATCAGCGGCTCGAGGGCTGGCTGAAGGGAGCCGCGCCGCTGCTCCCGACGTGACTGCTTCTCCTGCTGCTTCCGATAACACGGCACAAACTCTCTCCTTTCTCTTCGGATCGCTGCATTTCCCAGGGCACAGCCCTTCCCACTCCCCCAGCAAGGGAAAGACCCGGTGCCAGCGAGCAGAGTTTAAAGGAATAGGATAAAAGCGATTTCTCACTGCCCGAGCTGGTGCTGAGGGGACAGGCACCCCGGCCTGCACCCCAGGGACAGCCAGCTCTTTTGCTGGCTCAGTCAGGTATTTTTCTGCCCTGCTCCGTGAGGACCAGGATGGCAGGCTGATTTGCCCCACGCACATCTGGGCATCACTCCCATTAGTGGAGGCAACCCGAGTTTGCACCAGCACGGCAAGAGTCAACACCACAGCCCCAACAGCCCATTCTTCCCGAGCCCATTTCACCTCCAGCCCCGCCAAATATCCCGGGAGCTCGTGATGCTCCCTCACTCCCCGGCAGCTCCCTGAGCCCTGCACCGATGCCCTGCTATTCCTGAACTCCCTAAATGTCCCCCTAATAGTTTTCCCCACCTCAGGACCACCCAGCACCGAGACGACTGTTGGCAGATACACACGGCTGGAGCCTGGTCTAGCCACAGCGACTTGCTTGAGCGGCAGAGAGCCGCCTGCCTTCACCCATCCTCAGGGCTGCTTTGCCAGGAGCAGCCCGTGACAGGCACATCGAGGTGCGGCCCACAGCCACCCGTGTCCACCAGCAGTACTACCAGCTGCCATTCCCTGCAGCCCACAGTGAGGCTCCCTTGGGACTACGCCGTGTCTTCTCAGTACAACGTGACTTGGAGGTCCGGGCTTGTCTCTAACACCTCTCAGCTTCTTTCAGGAGCTGAATTAACAGCTGATGGGCTAGGTACCAGGGCAGCTGGGTTTCAAGGTCCCATTACCAGAGGGGCTGGGGAAGGACATGGGCAGGGCAGCCTCCTCTCTGCTCCAGCTCTCAGATAGCTGCACATCTTTCTAGTAGCAGCAGAGATACCCTTTTGCAAAGCTAAGAGGACTGAATTAAGTGGGCTAACAACAGGACTGAAGTGCATGTGTTCCCCAAAAAAGCAGTGACAGGTGGCCAGCTTTCCCTCCCTGGGGGTAATATCTGTGTCTCACTGTTGGCAAACCCCAACAGGTCTCAGAATGCAAGCTCCAGAATTGAGCTCAGAATGCAAGCCCCAGGCTGGGGGCCTCAGCAGGGAAGCTGTCTTTGAGGATGTCAGCCAGATCAAAAAAGCTGCTGCTATTAACAGAGTGATCTCCAGACCCAGCCAGCATAGATTGAGGGGAATCTAAGAAGGAAATAGTTGTCCCATGTCCCTAGGGAGTAGGACAGACGGGAAAGGGCTGGGGGTGCAGTAAAGCAAGTTTTGCATCTCTGCCATCCTAGGTCTGTCAATCCAGATTAGAATACTTTGGAAGCAGCCTCAGGATGTAACTTGGGACACAAGGACAGAGTGGATGACTTGTAGGGGTTCTTTCAGCCCTGATGACTCCAGCTGCTGCAAAGTCCCAGCAGGTGTGAAGTAAAGTTCTGGCTGCACACACCTCAAGGTATATGTGGGGAGAGCTGCAGCCCTGTGAGGAAGCAGGGGAATCAGTGGGACTTGCTGTCACATGGGTGGGAACAATGAGGTTTGGTGGCAATTGCCTTCCCCAAGTCAAAGTCCTCATAAGAGTCCCGCTCACATCCTTGGGAGCTCCTGGGGATGTGGTCACCACTGACTGCCTCCTTCTCAGTCCTGCTGTTTGCCTCAGTTATGAGATCCCATGCAGCCCTGTCCAGACAGCATGGGGTAATTAAAGGCAAAGAGGCCTTATTCCTCAAGGACAGCCTCTTGGAGGGGCTGTGGAGTGATAGGGAAGCAAGACATGCTCAAAACCCCACCTCTCCCTGTCCTGGGGGACCGTGAAAGAAAAACTCAGTTGCTGGATGAAGCATCTGCATCCGTGGCTTGCCGAGGCCCACTGAGCTTTTTTGGGTTTTCCACATGCAGAAGGCTGGGAACATGGAGGATAGGTCACAGAGGCAACACTAGCACAATGGTGTGCATGGTCCCCTCCACCACAGCTGTCCCTGCACAGTTCTGGCCAGTTCCTTCCATCAGCTGTGGATGGCTGCTCCATCCTTCAGCAGAGCCACACATACCCCTGGAGTAATGCGCAGGTGCAGCAGTTGCCTGGCCGGGCAGAGGATTAGCCCTCACCAACTTTTACAGATACACTGCTTAGCAGCAAAGCTGCAGCACTGTTTCTCCTGCTTTAACAATGAGAAGGTGACATTAGCATCCCAAATCAAAGTCTCTCTGACCTCAAGCAGCTCTGAGAGAAATGTATGCATACATAGACAGGTACATGCTTGTGGAGGTATGGTGCAAATCCGCCTAAGTGGTGTGGTTTGGGGCTTTGCTTTTATAACCACAGCCATTCAGTCCAGATTAGAGATGGGCAGTGTCCCTGGGAGGTGACATAAGGCAAAAGGCTGTGTGACCTAGAAGAGTCAGCCAGAGAAAAAACACTTCTGGAGCACTGAGGATAAGCTGCCAGTTGGAAACTTTCCTGCCTAGAAAAAGAAAAGGGACAGACTTTGAAGGGAATGTAGGAAAATGCACAGGGCCTCCCACTCCACTGAAACTTCTTGTATTTATGCATCCACAGGGATGAATGAAATGAAAATGGATATCAGAATGGCCCTTTGCTCTTAGCTGCAAGGGAGACTGTGTTGAGAACCCATCCAGCAGAAGGAAATGAGATCTCATTACATTAAATATTAGCTGATGCACTGTCCCATTGGAATTGTTATACAATCCAAATGATGCACCTCTTCAAAAAATAATTAGAAAAAACGTTGCTGGAGACATAAAATACAAGAAGAAAAGGCTATACTTGTGTTTCAGGCCTGCCTGACATGGAAGGGTGGGGTTTTGGTTTTGATTATGTTCTCTCAAACATTAAAATCTGCCTGCCAATACATTCTGAGCTTCACATGCTTCGTTTAACTACAGACATAGCAACAGATAAATTTGCCATGACAAATTTGGTAACATTACTTTATTGACGGCCAAAAAAACCCCCCACATCACTCAAGACTAAAAGCCTGAACTACTGCCAAACAATCACAAGCGGAGTGCTGAGACGAAATATCTCGTGCCAGAAATGGACAGACACTACTAAAACTCCCAAAGGTCTCTGCAAAGGTGAGGGCTCAGCTCCACAGCATCCTCAAAGAAACAGAAACAGAGAGTGAAAACACAATGAAAGGGAAACAAACTACTCTTGACCACTGGTCATTGCTGCTCAGGTGACTGCATCAGCAGGACAAGAGAACATCAGGCAGGACTCACTCGTCAGAGGCACTCAGTGCACTTTGTGCCAGCAAGGAGTGGGCAGGGATTTGAAGTACCTATTTATGATGGCTGAGGGGAGCACCGAGCAGAATAAAGTTATATTTGCAGCTACTAAAATGATCAGATTAGTGAAATCTAGAGACAAGAGAGAAGCTTCAGAGGGATGAGCCAAAGCTAATTAATTGGGCAGCGTGATGGGAGAAGAAATTAAGCGTGGACAGGGGGAAGGTAAAACATATTGGAAGGAACAACTTCAATGCTTCATAATTACTAGTGACTTCTAAATTAACTGGTAGCATGAAGGCAAAAAAATTACGTGGGTGTATCTGTGGACAATAGAGGGAAAACCATCTGGTTAATGTACAGTGGTGAGGAAAAAACCCCAGAACATGCTGTCAGATTGCTTTCTTAGAGGGATGCAGAAAAATAATAAAAATATTACAGTACTGTGTTGGTAATGATTCAGCTGTAATGGATAAGATGAGGTTTTTCAATTAGAAGACAGATTCAGATAATTTCTTATGAAAAATACAGTTAAAAAAACCCAAGTCTTCTGTGAAAGTTAAGCATTAAGCCCTGGAGGGCAGAATGAAGTTTTGAAAGTGTTTATGAGGAAGTCTGGCCATTTAGGAGCAGCAGTAAACAACGCATAAGATGCATTTCCCTTACGAAACATAGCATCCAGCATCAGATCTTGTCAGGACTCTGATGTGACGTGAATAGCACCTGATAACACAGATAACTTCAACCTCACATGTAGTTAAAGCTTCTGAGAAGCCTGTATTTGCAATATATATGAATAGCATCCTTCTGGAATTAGTGTCATTTTCCTCCTTCTTAGCAAACGTTGTCTTCTGAGGAGGCTGGAGATGAAAATACTTCAGTGCAGTAAAATCCACAGGGAATCCCTTCCTATCCCTCCCTTGCTCCCCGTCACCCACAGCCCTGAGTGTCTCATGTAGCCATGTCAGAGGGGCCTCTTACCCCTTGTGAGTGGTGCTGAAGCAGTATTCAGGTGTCAGCAGTGTTCTTTGGCACGTGATGGGTGGAATAAGGAGGTACTTTTGGAAAGCACCTGAATTCTGCAGTAATTAAGCTTCCAGTAGACATGCTGTGAATAGACATTCAGTGTGACCTTTTCCTTGCTCCAGCTATGAAATCCTGCTGGATGCCTAAAGTATGTGGCAGAATTTCCAGCTCCTCACAGTATAAGAAACTCCCACTCTCCTGGACAGTTGTCTTAGGAGGACAGGACATGGAGGTCATTATGGAAAAGGGCAAGTCCTCATGAGGGCAAGAGACCTCCATGAATTCCAAATGTCCCCATCAGAGCTGATGGTCCTGGAACAGAGCCAGCTGCAGTGTAGGCTGGGAGAGCTGGGGAGCAGTGTGGGATTTTACAGGATATGAAGGAGCCAAGGAGGGAGAAGGAGGTGGTGTGTATGAGTGCAGTCACTTCACGTAGGGGATATGTTCAGGGAAATAGGAGACATCTGGAGGACGAGTGGGATATGGAAGGGAACCCTGTGTGCTGTCTAGCTGCTTTGCATTGCTCTGGAAAAGCAAAGCAGCTCTAAACCCAGAATAGCTGCTCCATATGCTTTGGCTGTTTTCGCCCGCAGCCAGAGCTTTGTGGTAAATCTGGCCATGAAAGATAACAGTCTCTTAAAAATGCTGAGTTGGTGGGACTACTTGTCCACCATGGATGACCTCAGAGCAGTCCTTCCAGCCTGATTCACTGTGATTCTGCAACTGCTGAAGGTAAAACTCTGAGTTATGAAGAAAATAAACGACCTCGAATCTGTACTCCCATGTAGCCTGAAACAAGAAAAAGCTCAGTGAGCTTCAGCTGTAAAAATGTAGATGTGCTTAGGACAGGACAGAGTGTTTGAGGGCTGTCTGTGCACTTCTGCATCCTATTATGTTGAATTTAAGTACTAAACTGGAGACTTCACTTTGACATAATTCTTCCCAAGAATAGAAGTCTGTAACATGTGGTTGCCTGGCAAATCTTGCCCATCTCTGATTGTGAGAGAAGTGAGGTCAATGGCTGACAGATGTGATCCAGCCTTCCTGTTACCAGGGCTGCTTCTGCTGCTGGTACAGACTGCAGCCACTAGTCCCTAGGGCCTTGGAGGGCACGGAGCAAATAGCAGGATTCAGCCATGTTTTCAGAGGAGATGACAAACAGAAAACTCCTCATGTCTCACAGCTGGCTTCGAGACAACTGGGTTCAGTCCTGTTTTCTTACAAGGGCCTGGACTGTGGTGCTTCACTTCATTAAAGATTCTTCTACTTACTGTTTTTTTCTGCTCCCTCTCATTTTTCAGAGTTGTCCTGCTCTGCCCAAAAACCCCCATGCTGAGTGAAGATGTGTCCCAGCCTACGCACATGGGGATATGGACAGCCACAGCAGCTGGGGGCTCTCAGACTGTCCCCATGCTGTGTTGTAGTGGCAGAGGAAATACAGCTACTACCTGAGGTGGCCATCACTTGCATGATAGCAGGTCTCCCAGTGACTAATTGCTGAATAAACCCTCTTTAGAGACTGGCAAAGTGAACTCTGGGACCTTCTTATGCAGCTATTAGCAGGAGGCTATGCCTCTGGAAATGAAACTTTGCCAGGCTGCTGAAGCCCCAGATGAAAGGCAGGCAGCAGGGTTAGGATGAAAACATCAGCGAGCAGCTGTGTGAGCACCACAGGGACCTTCCCCATTTGTGCTCAGTCCCTTGTTGGCTCAGAGGAACAGTCGTGGGCTGCATCCTTGTCTTTGGGATCCTGTAGTCTCCTGCAGACCCTTTAGCATCCCTCTGCCCTCCCCTGGGGCTCAATTTGTGAGCAGTTGAGGGCAGCCTCCACTTCATGGCTGTAGTGGGGAGTGGACCTTGCACCAGGGCAGTTTCCTGGTGCAAACCCCTGCACACAGACCTGCAAATCTCTTGATTTCTCCTTCTTTCCTCATTTCTGATATCAAATCTCTGAGAAGCTGACTGAACATATTAAGGAAATTCAACTTGCCAAACAGGAACAGAAGGACTTTGCCCTCCAAACCCTTAAAAAGTATTGAAATTCACTTGAATAAGCAAAAAAAAAATGACTGAGCTGTCACACATGAGGTACATGAATCATCTTCAGGGAGGAAAGCAATTCTGGCAATGTCTGGGCTTGAAGTAACTGTAGTTAACATTATAATGACTCATACCACATATGCGTCATATCGTTTTTCATTAAGAGCAGAATTCTGATGTCCTGTGACTAACTGGAAGCTGGAATTGTGCTCCCAAAGCCTCAGGATGGGAACTTGCCATGCTCATAAGTTCTGTGTTAGTGTCAAAGGCATTATCAGCCGTCAAATATTAAAATAACAACAACCACAACAATAATTCTCAGATCAAACACTTCATTCAAGTGACAAATTGAGATGGGCTTTGGAGCTGTCATCCCCAGGAGTGCCATGATCTCAGTAGAAAGAAAATGGATAAATTGAGGGCAGGAACCTCCAGAGAGGCCATTCTTCTGCTCTCAGCTCATTATTGTCAAACCAGGCTCTTCAGCCCATTTCTGATCTTCAGACAAGGTCAAAATTTCCATTTCTGTCTCTCCACAGAAAGACCTTGGATTCCTTTTCTATAACCCTGTGACCCCCTCAGCATCCTCCCAACAAGTGTTTTGATGTGCAAATCCTTGCTAGTCAGGCATGAACATCAGCTCTGGCAGTCCAAGCCACTCAGCCAACATCACCCAGACCAGCCCAAGTGTCACCAAGCCTTTGTTTGCCTGTACTTGCCAGGGACCAGAGCTAGCACTCACCCTTCACTCTGCAAAACAGGGCTGTGGAGGCTGGCAGAGTTTGGGGTGTCAGAGGTGAAGGGGTAATGTTGCACAAGAGATGTAATACAAAGATGGATGAGTTGGGGGCAACAACTGCAGGGGATTAAGGGAATGAACTAGTGGCAACTCATTGAAGACAACCTCAATTTTTTGAGGGCAGAAGCTGCAGCTTTTGTGGGCTCAGTCCATTACACTTGGCCAGGGGAAGTGGCATGGCTCTGGGATGCTGTCAGCTCCTCTGGTCAGACCATCCCCCTCCACCATTTCAGTGTTGGGGTGGGTCTGGAGGACAGTGAACACACCCAAGGCAATGCTAATGGACCCCTGCCTCTGTTGCAATGGCAAAATAGTCAAATTATATAAAAATTTGATGGGTGGTGGGAGAAAATTACCAAGAAATGGGAGGTAAAGGTGAGGAGATCCCCCGAACAACCTGTCACAGGGAAAAATAGGAGAGATGTTGCTCTGGGATATGAGCCAAGGTTGCACTGAGCTGCCAGGAGAACAGTTTCGGGCAGCTACGCCACAACTATATTTTGATGGTATCATAACTCCACTTCCCAGAGGGCTGCCATGGGCTTTGAAGCACAGTTGATGTCACTTGCTGGCCACATTTGTCTTGTTTTTTGTGCTGGTAGAGCTACGACACCCATTCAGGGTTGGAGTCCTCTGTGGGGGATTACAAAGAGCAGTCCTAAAGTGACTGCTGGAGCCTGCAGAAGGTCACAGGCTGGATACCACAAGAGGTTGTTCAGAAACCTCTGTGTAGCTGGGAAGCACCCTTCCTGCTCAGACCTGCCCTGGGATAAGGCTTTGAAGAGATGGGGAGAAAGCCTGGTGCAGAGCAGCTGTGCTGTAGCAAGATGGACTTCCTATGGCTGTCTTTGGGGTCTCATGTTCTCAGGGCAATGGCTTCTCCAGGTTCTGGGCCCTACTAAATCTTGTGCTGTCAGCTTAAAAACCACTTTCCACAACCAAATTGTCCTCCAGCATAATGACAACATCGAATCTGAGTGTGAGCAGAGTAGTTGAGGGCTATGCTGGAGTTACTGTATCAATCTGCAGGAAGAGAAAAAACACAATCTGGAAGACACCTGTGGTGCTAAACACATGCTATCTGAAGAAACAGATCAGCCAAAAAAATTATTATCAAACTTTACAAAATATACCACCTATGGGCTGAAGGAAGCAAGAGAAAGTGCAACTCAAATGAAAATATTTGTAGAAAAAGTGATGAACGACAAAAACAAGTTGTTTGCATTTGAAACTCACTTCAATCATTGCAGCAGGGCAAGGACAGTACTCTGCTGAAGAGCAAGTGCTGTCACGGGTGGCACTGATGCACTATCTGAAATCCATAGTAGGCCAATAATCATTCACATCAGCTGCTGAAATACCTTGTAGAGGCTAGATTGGCAGGAGGAAGAGTCTTACAGACCTTGGGAGGTGAGATTGCCTGGAGATAGTGACAAAAATGCAGTAGTAGTGGGGTCCAGAGGGAAACAGCAGTTTATAATTGCCCATTTATCTTTGCCTCCCTAACCCCAGGACATCCATCCCCCAAGCTGGACTTGTGACAAGGCTGCAGCATCTGCAGCCATTTTGGTACCACACTGAGTCAGACCAGCTCCAAAGTACATTTACAAGCAGAAGGGCTATGGTGAGGAGCTTGAATCTAAGGAGAAGCAACCAATATATTTTTCTCGTGGATGCTTAGTTGTAAAAGCAAACTGTGCACGAAGTCCATACAGCCACTTGTTTTTTATTTGAGTCCCTTCTCAGGGTTATAGATTTAGCTATGTCATTAGCTGCCTCAACCTCAGACTAGAGATCATTTATAAACACAAAAGTGTTTCAAGTCTTGAATGTGCCAGGCTATGACATAAATGGGTATAGTTTGGAGGGACTGGACTATAATCAATTGACTCAATCTGTGAGACACATATAATCTCATAAAAACATTTCTAAAAGGTGAGAATATAAAATAAAAATATTTTACAAGCCTTTCTCTCATTGATGCATTTCTAATACAGCATTTCCAATATGGCATGTCAAACCCATGAGCACAAATGGTATCATTGCTGCCCCAAAGGCCTGCTCACCCTATTCCTTCACCTCCCTGCACCTGCTGGTGAGACCCACATGTGAAGCCCTATGGGCTTGAGGCCACAGCTCTGGGCCTGAGCAGGTACAGCCTGAGCACTGAAATGACTATGTAGTTTCTGGATTTAGATGTCCCAACCAGGGTCATCTCACAGGAGCATGTCCAGAACATGTGGCTGGTCATCATTCCTGATTGCAGCATCTCTCAGTGGTCCAAAAGTCCCATGTTTTTAAAAATAAGCTTCTGCTCCAGACTGACGTGCCAACTTTGCAAAGTTGCTCTGATTCAGCTCTTTACAACCAAATATCATTGCCCTGCACTGCACCCCATGCCAGTGTGCTTTCAAAGCATCAGGGTCCTGCAGCATCTCTGCTGGCTTTGGAAACAGGGAAGGTAGGGGACCAAAGTGCATTCTTTGTTTTCATCCAGTAGTGCAATTTGTACAGGCTGTACCCTGATTTACTGCACCCCCTGATGACCATGCATGAGCAGTAAACACCTACTGGCCATTTGGCTCAATTATTGTAATTCCCTCTCCACAGGGCTTCTCCATTGTGCCTTGCAGGTTGCTCTGGAAGCAGCAGCACACTGGCTTACTGGCTAGTGCTTCATTATCATATCATCTTCACTTCTGCCACCTGCGAAGCAGTGGATTGATTGACTTGGTCTCACTAGTCCCTAAAGCCTTCATCAATGTTTATTGTGGATGTCTTAAAATCCCATTCTCCATCCACACAGGAACTGCCTGTCAAATCTTGTCAAACCTCTGTCCTCACCTTAGCCCTCTCTGTTCTTTCAGCAAGGCTGCTACAGAGCAGGAAGAGTGGGGCCCTGAAGACGCTGCATGATATGTATTATTCTTGTTTCTCACCCAGCTGCAATGTAATTTGTAATGGTAATTACTGAAGTAATTACCATTTCCTAACACCCAGAGATGTCAGTGACAGGCAGTATGCTGGCAGCAGGTATTGCATGGACATGAAAAAGGGAAATGTAGAGGGCATATCTGGGATGCTGCACATAACAGCACAAAGCCAGTAGTGCACTCAGAATAGCACTCAGTAGGAGTGCCTTTGAGAGAGCTCAGAGCTAGAGTGGCCAGGAGACCAGGAAGAATGATAAGAAGCTAAACAGAAAAAAGGGGAAGGATAGAGTTATGGACTTGAGGATGAGAAGTTCAAACCTAATTCAAGAAGAAGCTAGCAGAGAGAAAGCAATTAATATCACATCCTGGAGACAGAAGCAGGTGCCATTGGGCATGGGCTGAAGAAGGCAGAGATAAAAGAGCATGGTTGGGAGCTGCAAAGCAGAGGCTATCGAAGCATGATTTTGACCAGCACATGATTAGAGCTAGAATTGTCCATGCACTGGAGCAAGCCAGACTCTAGAAAGACCAGGCACAACTGATTGGCACAACTTGGACATGGGTGTGCAAGGAGTGGGATGGAGGATAGCTGAAGTTGCTCACTACATCTTCAAGCTACAGTCACAGTGTGAGAAGCACCACCAGGAGAATGTCACCCTGCTGGTATGGTAGCTTTTTAGCATTCTCCTTGCCATCCTGTTTTTCCCTCCTGTTCTGCACCAATTTCCTTTAATTTGCTCATTAAAGGGAGTTGGGTTATTACAACAAATTGTGACATTTTCTCTTTAAACCTGTGAAATAGCCAGAGCCCTGAAATTGCCCTGAACTCTAATGGGTACTATCCTGGCTCAAATAAATTATTGGCAAGCTTCTCACTGACTCTTGCAGAGCCACGATTTCACCTCAGGTGGACCCTATCTTTCAATTTAAAAGTAAAATTATTACTCTTAATAGTCATTAAAATTCTGTCTAATCCTAGCTTTACAAGGGGCAAACCCTGAAATTCATTAAGAGTTGCGTAAAAAGAAGAAAGGACCCGACAGGAAAAGTGCCTTATTTGAGAGGCTAAGGAATGCCACCTTAAAGTGACCTTAAATTGGCTGGGTCTGAGAAGTGGGACAACTTGGTGCTGGAGCCCACTGAGAACATGACCTCCCTGGGTGTGAGTGGCTATGGAGCTAGTGGGAATTCCTCCAGCTCCCCATAGTTTTGCTCTTGTAGCTCCTTGCCTTTTCCAAGCGTCCCGGTGCTGAGGCAGAAGAGGGCAGGTGAAGGAGGCAGCATGGAGCTACAGATGCTAGGAAGTGCCCAGCTAATGCCTTTGCTTCATTTTCTCCCTTCAGCCTCCTTCAGATTTCCATCCACACAAACATGATCTTGCTCATGGGTGCTTCCCCCAGCTGCCATCCCCAGCAGCTCAGCCCACAGCCATACTGTGGTCACAGGGCAGTCTGGTCTCTATGATCTTGCAGGCCTCACCTTTGCTATCCTGTGTTGTGTCCATCTTCCACCCTCTAAAGCCTCTCCCAGAAAAACCTTGAAATAGTGCAGCCATCAGTGGGGAGCAGCTGCTGCCTGTTCTGCACAGGGGGAGAAGCCAAAAGTTCTGCTCATCCAGGGGTCTGGTGGCAATTGTCCACCCTTCACCACTCTTTGAGGCTAGGGATGCAAAAGACTCTTCATGCTTATAAGGGAGATAGCCCAGAGCCCAGCCTCCCAGATGGGAGGGCTGTCACAGCTGACCCTTCCAAGGACCTCAGCTGCATTCCTGACTCTGGGATATCACAGCATCTACCTAGGGAGCTGTGCTGGTTCTCAGCTTCCCAAGACTTCTCCAGGCTGGAAGCATGCCAGACACTGTCTCCAGCTCACAGACTGCCTGTAGACTTCAATGCCTATGTGAAGGAAGGATAAGGGTAACAAGCAAACATGGGAACCATCTTGGCTGGCTGCTGCCCACCCTCCTCCAGCATGCTGTCTGCCGTTGGCTAAGCAGCCGTGTGCAGCTTCTTCCTCTTCATGGCACTTTGGCCTCTACTTGCAGATCAGGAGGTCATCCAAGAAGTGCCAAGAAACCCAGAGGCCACCATATTCCTGAAGAAAACCAGCCCTGGTTTTGCATTTCACTCAATGAGACCCTTCATCCCCACCACAGCCTGCACTTCATTGCACAGCTGTGCAAAGCCCCACGGGCTGCTTGTGACTTACTGCTTACTGCTGGTGCTCTGGCCTTCAAATCCAACACTCTCCAAGCCATTGAGAGAACATGCCAAGAAGCTGCCCAAAGATTTGCTGTAACATGCCTGGAGAGACAGCCCCTTCTGGCAGTGAGCAGCAGCTGGAAGGGAGAGCCAGTGCACCCAGCCTTGACTTAGCTTTGGGATAAAAAACCTACTGGAAGAAAAAAATATCTTGGAGGATGGAAGAGGAAGAAATGAAATGGAAGAAGCTGTCCTGGTGAACTCTGCAAGTGTGTTTCTCCAGACCAAAGGCAGGAATCAAGTCACAGGATTAGAGACATTTGGCCAAAAAGCTAATGAGTTGTCTCAGTCAGGAGCTGAATCCCAGATATCACAGTATTTTCTGGCCCTCAGATATGAACCAAAGTGACTTGTGTCTGTCCTTTGGTCACTTTATTTCAGTGTAGGCATCCTAGATTCTCTGCTTGTGTTTGCAGATGCTGTAATTTCGTATGCATTTTCATGAGGCTCACATAAATAAAAAATATTTCTTCATCAAAAAAGTATCAGTGCATTATTCAGAGGCTGCAGCTGTAGGTGGTTGCTTGACCTCTGTGAGAAGCCCTGGTTTGCTACGTGTTAGACAAACAATTTTTCATTGTCTCTTGTGCTTCTTTGCATCTGTTAATTCCTTTATTTTTATTTCTAAAGCTGTCCCATCATGCTGAATGACTCCTAAATCCCTCTTCTCTCTCTCTGCATTCTGAAATCCAGATTTAACCCTAGGAGTGTTACTGTTGTCTGAAGCCAGAAGGAAAACTGCCAACAGTCCCTACTCCCTTTTCTCCCAAATATCACCTGCTTTTCCCAGCTATGAGATATGCTGGATGAAACACATTAGGTTCCCTTGGTCGGTAATCCAGGGAGCACCAGAGAAGCAGCCATCTTCTGGCTTCTTCCAGCTAATTCCCTGAGAGCTGTTCTCCTGTCTCCCCTGTTGTCCTGCCAGATTCTGTTTCTATTGCTCCCTTGTCCCTCTCTTGCTTCCCAAGTCTGGCATTGTTCTTCCTTGTACTCTTTTGCTTAAACTGTGTCCATAATTCTCTTATTTCTTACTCCCTACTTCTTCTTGCTTCTTCTAGCCTCCCTACTCTGCTTACTCCTTACTTCTATCTCTTAATAAATGATATACTTTCATTTAAAACTATAATGATGGTGAAAGATCCACGATGTGAAATAGCAGGCATTGGTTTCCTACCTGTCTCTTCCCTCCTCCCCTCACACCCCAGGCATATTTCATTTTCCCAGGTCTCCTACAGCCAGAGCAGCAGAGATCCAGCCTGGCTGGGGAGTATCTATGTTGTGCCAGCTGATGAAAAAGTGATGAAGGGTGTGGGAAATGGCCAGCTCCCCTGGCTAAGCTCCTTTGGGAAGCTATGATATTACAGCTGGAGCAAGGTGAGGGCTGGCTTCAGAGTGTTTTCCACCCAGCCATCGCCAAGTGCTCTGCAGTGATAGGCAAATTGCTTTATCTCTGTGACACAGATGGAGAAGTTGAAACAAATCATTGGGTTCTGTAATGAGTGAGAGGGACACAGGCGGAGTGCTTTCCTTTTATGCTGTGATAGAAAATATCACTCAAGGGGCCTGGCCCCAGGGAGCAACCATAGCTGAGCTTGACTCTCTCAGTGGGAGCAGTAGCAAACTTTTTACTGCAAATCTGGAATCTGCAATGTGAAATTCACCCTAGACTTTGACACTCTTCCGCCTTCAGTGCCTCCAGCTTGCTGCTGAGGTGGCAGAGGGCTGACTCACTGGGAGCCCATGCAAAGGCTGGACCTTGGCTGCAGCACACTGCCTGCTGGAGAAAGCTGAGGGGAACAGCCCTTTAGCAGGGAATATGACAGAGCAAATGAACACAGCAATGGATATGACCCTGGCATAGCAAATACCATGACAGGCAGACATAGCTCACATAACCTCACAGAAACTCTCCCCTTTTCATTACCTGTATCCCAGGGAACAGATAGATTTATTAGAAGTTGATCCAAGCAGTCCCTGGACAAACCCAGCCCATCATCTCACCTTGGCCATAGCTACATGCCAGGCCCACAGAGCCACCAGCTCTGTTCCTGTTCATACTGTTTTCCTTGCTTTAAAGGAGGCAATTTGAGTTACCTTCCTTCTTCAAGTGCTTTTTGGTTGCCTCTTCTCTTGAAATACCTGCACCTATTCTTACATTGCTTGTGTCATTCTTGATTATCTCAGTAAATCAAGCAGGTAACCAACCATTGGCTGAACATTAGCCATGCAGGAGATGCTTTTCCAGTGGTATAAGCTGTTTTGAAAAGATAATGAGAAATTAGTCAAGCATTCATGAACAGATGCTCTTCCTTCTGAAGAACACAGGGCTCACTTCATTGTTTGCTAGCTGCTAAGGTGCTGATTTGATGTGATGTGTACCATTTGTCTTCATGACAGTTTCCAAGTTGAGTGCTACAAACTGAAGCCTGCAGACACCCATGGGCTGTTTTGGCTGAGTCAGACACACTTTGCAGCAAGTGCCTTCAGTAGCTGGAAAGAAAACTTCTTGACCTGGTCCAGGTCCAGGAGGCCACCACATTGAAAGTGGGGACTTCCTTGTTTCAATGTCTCCCCACCACTGCTCTTGCAGTGCCGCTGGCCACTATGTGTGAGATCCACAAAGCCAGTGGTTGTTCTTGTGCTGGTCCTGAGGAGCACATAGACCAGTCCTCTCTTTTCTTTCTTCTGTGGAAAGCATGCACAGCTCTCCACAAGGGCACAGTGTGACATGAGGATGGAGGGTTATCTTCAGAGTGGGTCATCTTCGTGGCAGTGGTCCAAGGGTGTGGATACCCAATCAGAGACAGACACCTAGATTTAACATTTCTGTCCATTTGCAATAATGAGTGAGAAATTTAATGTTTTCTCAAGAGGGCCAATTCAAAAAAGCAGGTCAGTGCTGGTTCAACGACATGATATAAAGCCATGCTAGCTCTAGCCAATATTTGTAGGGAGAAATGGAAAAGTGGTAAATAGATTTTCTTTTTTGTATCAGGAATCCCTGTGGGAAAAAAAAAAGTGTATTCCAATAACTTGCATTTCTGCAATAAAAGCAAACACTGGAGTTTGGAGGCTCAGTAGCTTCATTCACATAGATCAAATTCTCTATAAAAAGTTGATAAATTGATACTTCTGCTTTTGAATCCAAAAGCTACAGCTCTCATATGGGGTCTGGATGAACCTGAGCTCTCAGGACCCTGATTTAGTATCTGTCAGGCTCTAGCCATTACTCTTGTCCAGCCTCTAGAAGCTTTAAACATCAAGAACAGACCCATGCTGCTCACTCCCTGGGGTCTTGTTTCTAGGCTTAGCACAGCTTTGTGCTGCTGAAATCCTGGCCACTTGCACCAATACATAAAAAAGAGGTAATTCTCCTGAATGTATGGGTCTCTCCATTGTTCTTACAGCTCTGAGGCTATCTCATATTGCAGTTCTTTTATTTGGTACAAGCATGTAGAGTGTATAAAGCTATAACCAGCCCATTGTTTTCCTTCAAGATTGCACACCCAAAGCTCTAGTTTTTTAGCCCCACTTCTCTCCCTGGGATATTATATTTATTCCTTGTTGTCTCATGTGAACTCAGTCATGGACATCATGGGGCACAGGAAACAATTATAAGGAGCAGAAATAGCCTCCACGCACAGTGGGAACAGCTCTCTAATTCAGAACCCTTATTATAGATCAGAGCCCAAAAAATTCAAAGTCTGCATAGACCATAAGAGACTGTGTGGTCCCTGGATTTCCTCTGAAGCATGCTATGGCAAGTAGAAAAAGACATGTCTGTCATGTAAAAAAATTTATTTAACCCTTGCCAGCCTGGGGGTGAACCAGGGTAGTAGAAAGATGAGCATCTGAAGCTGGGGCCAGGTTAAGTCGGGACACATTAGCTCAGATACTTTTACATCTGGGTTCTGCAGCAGCAACAGATGACTTGGTTAGGATTGGTGCTGCATCTCCAGGGCTGGTTGGACTAATTGTCTCTCTTGCCCTGAAAATGCACTCTCATCTCTCAGAAAATTATTTTCTGTGTCCATAGGCATCTTCTTACTCATTGATTTACCTTGTACTCTAGTGGCAGTCTTAACAGGCAAAGGGGTTCATCAGGTAGGACACGATTTACTCTGAGAGATGTTTCTAATCAAAACCATTGCCTCTCCAAAGCAGAATTACCCTGAATCCTTGGGAAGTCCCCAGTTTTGTGAAAATGTACATGACCAGGTTGCATCTTATGGCACTGTTCTCCCTGTGGCTCTGTGGTGAGGGTGGCAGAGCAGGGATTTCTTCACCTGCTTTCCTGTTTCTACCTCTACCCCCAATGGCAGACTCTCGGAATCCGTTTTGGTGTTTTCCCCGAGATGTGTAAAAGTTCTCGTCTGGCAGTTCGTGTGCCCGAGGTGGAATAAATCTGAGCTCTTTAGTTTTCTTGGTTTCAAGGTTGTTTATTATTTTCTTATCTGTAATATTTTCTCTCAGCCCAGCGAGGTGTGTCTTGCAGGGCAGCCATGGCACACTCTCTGCCCCTTCAGGGCAGTGTTATCTTTTTATACTAAAAACTACGTACATGATGTTTACAATTATTTCCCAATTACTATCATCTATGTTAGACAGTGAACTTCTACTCTAAACCAATCCAAAAGTGCCAACTCCACAATAGAAAATGGAGATGAAGAAGAAGAACAAAGAAAGACCAAACACGTGCTTTTTCCTCCATCTTGTGTTCTAAAATTCCCATTCCCAAAAATCCTAGAATCTATATTTTCACTTTATGATAACACTGCTTAAACTTCTGTGACTTTTAGGTTCTCATATAAAGCTGGTAATTTGTTTCAAGGGCTATAATCAAACCCACAGATGTTTTGGGCATCATTCCAGGATCTCAGAGCCCCTTGACCAGGGTCTCAGCAGCTCTGGACTCCCAAAGGGATGTCTTAGACTCCGACAGCAGACTTTTCCGGACACCACTCCCTTGGGGTGTGCAGAACCACTACCTGGATCTGCTTTACAAAGCAGTTTGTACCACACTCAGTGCTTCCTGTTCATCCATCATGGCCCCTCCTCGGTGCTCCCAACAGAGGACACTGATATTTGTTATTTCCTCTCTGTTTTCTGCTGTCAGAGGTTCACACACCTCACTGCCCCAGCCCAACAGCTCATCAATGCCACAGCATGTTTGGGAGGTACATCAAAGCTGGGCATTAGGGCCTTCACAAGACACCAGATTTTGGCTGAATGTGCCCCCAACTCCACTGACAAATCTGCAGCAGCAATGACCCAACTTAATCTCTCTCCACCTCTCAACCTTAGACAAGAGCATGGGACTTATTATGCTGGGACTTGTGTTCCTAAGCATGAGGATGTTGCTATTATCAGCAGTCGACAGGCCATCAAGAAAACATTGCTGTCAAAATGACAAACCAGTGGCTAGCATTTCCCAAAGCTGCCATTTGTTGGCAAGCAGCAGGAGGAGTATATCTCTTGCCCACAAACACAGGTTCCTGGAGACCTGGGGGGATCATCCCCCTGAGCAGAATGGGATGTGGGTCCCAACTCTCCAGCATCACTGCTGGAGGATGAACCATTTCTGAGCTGGTTGCTGTGCCCTGCTGCTGGCAGGGGGAAGCCCTGACTGCCTTGCCAAAGACTTTTTTAGTTGGTGAGAGATAATGACAGTCAGTGTGCTGAGGCTGTCCACCATGTCAGCATCCTATTTTTTAAGAATGTGTGTTAGGCTAGAATAGCCTCTAAGCACAGCAGAAGAGGTCTAAGCATGGAGCATTAGGCCAACGGGCTTCCTAATCTGAGAATTACCTAGGAATGGCTACTAAGCTACTGGCAAAGGTCACATCCTTTTTCCTTTCTTTTTTTTTTTTTTGTTGCTTGTTTTGGTTTGGTTTGGTTTTTTGTTTTGTTTTGTTTTTTGTTTGTTTGTTGTTTTTTGTTATTAAATCAAATTCTTTCTTGTTTAGCCTCCTTTTCAAAATTTAGGAACACAGTTCTCAGCATTTTCTCTGATGATGAACACACTCCTATACTGTGTCCTCAATGCTTTCAGAGGAGGATGCCCTGCCAGAAGCATCAAGGGGCCATCACACACAGAGCACTGCCAGGCTGGCAAAGAGGACATCACCTGCACATGCATTATTTAAAGCAAAGCCCAGACCGACTTCTCCCTTGAGCGCTCTTGAGCTGGGCTGCTCTAAAATGCAATTGTTTGAAATGTCATGTCAGAAGGACCTTTACCAGCAACTGCTGAAAAAGAAACGTTTTGGAAGGATGCATGTGTTTTAGATCTTTTTAGGGGTTGGTGTCGCAGGGGAATGAGCTGTTTCCATCACTTTGTGTCTGTTTTCTCTGGGTCAAGGTAGTTCATGGCTGTTTGATTACTTTCCATAATGAATATGGGGTTTCTATCTGAAATAAAGCCCGTGCACAGGATGTAAAGTGCTCTTCCACAAGGGAAACTAGCCTAAGGTTTCAAGGTATTGAATTGCTCCCTTGTGTACATGGGTGTTTTTTGCTTTAAAAACGTGTCACAAAGTAATGGGGGAAAAAAAAAAGAGAGAAAAAAAAGTTATGAAGTCCATTTGTGACTCAAACAGCCATGTCCAGATATTAAAGACAGATTTTAGCACTTATATCCTCCTTCAAAAAAGTCCTTCATCCCTGTGAGGTGTTTTAGTGAAGTGCCCAGAGCTATTAAAAGATTTGGGATGATGCATGACCCTGGCTCTGAATGAGCACCCTTGGCTGAAGTTTCATCACAGAAAATCAGGAGTCACCTATTCCCTAAAATTAGATTTCATGCAGCCTGTTTTTTTCATCCAGGCAGTGTCTGCAGCATTAGGCAGGACACAGAGTAAAAGCTCAGCTCTGCTGTTGGCGGGCAGGGGGTGAGCAGGAGCTGTCTTCATGGGAAATGAAACCAAATTAATCCTGTTCAGACTCAAAGCTTACCATCACAGGAAGGCTGACAGGTCAGTGGAGCACTGCTCTACATAGCTGCATTTTTGTTGTATTAATTTCCTTGCTGCTCAGTCAGAAGATTCAAGAGCAAATCCACTTTGCAACTAACATGTAGAGAAAATGTTTTAGAAAATGGTGGGAACCATGGTGAAAGTCTGCATCATCCAGCTTTGCTTTTCTCAGGAGCAAGGCTGCCTTTCCAGGGTGGTCTGCTGGTGCTTGTTCTCATGGTCCTTGAAAGCAACAGATATTAAACAGGGATTTTACTGATGGGGCTGACTCAAACTCATTGTTGATCACTACACTGGAGCTACTCGTCTGGGGCAGAGTTCCTACCCTCTTGCCTTATTTCAGAGAGCAAGATGGCAGGTTTTTCTCCCAAAACCTTTCCCACCATCTCAGTTGGAAAGACTCCTTGTCTCACTCAAAGTCACAAATTCAGAATATAAGAGAAAAAATGGTCAATTGCTATTTTTATCAGTTAGATAGAGATCAACTTTCTTTGCCTTAAATGAGCTTCTCTTTCTTGTCTTGCTAATGCAGAAGCTTGCAAAAGAGTTTCCCAATTAACTGGGAATGATATGCATGTTAACTGTTGGGCTGCATTAAATTATTGCGCACTTGATATTGTCATTATTGGAAAGTGGGGTTAAAATTTAGCTGTCATCTCATGAAGCTGAGGCTTGACTTCTACTCCCCCCATGTTTTGGCTGTTCATCTTCTCAGGCAACTGCAGGACCTGGTGAACAGCACAGTCTGATGGCTTGGGAAGGGCAGCATAGCTATCAGGAACAGTTTCCCTTATTCCATTTGAACATCCTCTTTTTGCTGCTGGTGTAGAGGTCTATCTGTAAAGGTGCTTGCCATGGGAACTACTGTTGCAGGGGATTTCCAGGGTTTCCAGCCCCCTCAAGCCTCTATCATCACTCTGTTAGGAAATACAGAGCTCACCAGCAAAAACGGAGACTGGTGCCTGATCCCCCCTCCTCAAAAGAGGGGCTTTGGTTACTGTTTGAATTATTTGGGTCCAGAAAGGTTCTGTGAGTTCCATAAGACTGCAGAGAGGACTGGTACCCTGATCCCATAAGGGCTAGAGGAGCTGGGGACCAGAGCCCAGGACTGGCTTTGGCACAGCCACTGGGATAGGGGAGCACCGATTGGGGAAGTGGTTGCAGCAATGCAGAGGACTTGGGGGGACAGGGAGGTGCCAGGCAAATGTAACAGTGAGGTGCAAGATGAAGTGAAGCAAAACCTGACTGGAGCTGCTCTGAGCACCTAAGGACCTTCAAGGAGCACCCAAGTCCAGGCAATGGCTGACAGTGCTGTCCCTGACCCCGTCTTTAGCCTCACTGCTGCAAAGCCTGAGTTCTGGGTACCGCTCCTTTGGAGCTTGCTCAGCCTGCAGAGGAGTGCCAAAGAAAGGAGGCCTTACTCCCACCTGGCAATGCCTTGAGATGCGGGGTCAGCTACAGGGGAAATGGCAGGAGGCTGCTGTCATTGCCGCACTGAGTAAAGTGATGTTAGACCTGCCCCTCAGCGTGACTGCAAGCAGGACAATGCAGGGAGGACTCTTCTGCAGTAATTCCATTTGTCTCATTTTTATCTCTCTTTTGCTACCTTACCCTGTCTTCTCCTACAAGACCTCTTTCTCTGGCTCATCTCCCTTTTC
The DNA here is from genome assembly GCA_013397375.1 of Toxostoma redivivum. Taxonomy (NCBI): domain Eukaryota; kingdom Metazoa; phylum Chordata; class Aves; order Passeriformes; family Mimidae; genus Toxostoma; species Toxostoma redivivum. The sequence goes on along the minus strand of VXBI01014662.1, from coordinate 1,960,156 downwards.
TTCTTACTGCAGGACTCCTGTGTCCCTTCTTCCACCTTCTGGTTGGTCCCATTATTTTTCCTCCTGTTCTGACACTTCCCTTTTCTCTGTGCCCTCATCTCTGTCTGGAGTTTCCAGATGCCCACACATCAATGTTACATGTGACAAGGTCAGCTTTTCTGATCCTCCTTCACACATAATCACACTATTGTTGACTTCCAAGAGTCAAGAAAGAAAAGGCGGATATTTGCCCTCCTGGGAATGGAGAAATGCTTGAGCTGGGTGACCCGGGCATTGGATGCTGTTGGAAAGGGTTCAGTTCTGATCCAGGATGGGAAAGCTGCTTCAGTGCCATTGACTTTTGCTGTTTCTGTTGGGTTGGCCTCCATGGTCTCAGCTGAGTGCTCCCCAGAGGTGATCCTCAGGCTCTGGGGCTGAGCACAGGCTCCTCAGAGGTGGATGGGTCTCCTTTGGACAGGTCTTCAACAACAGTTTTGCTGGCCTTAAAGACTGATGCTTGACAGAGAACCTGTTATCTCTGCTTTACAAGTGCCAAGCAGAGTGCCCACACCCTGCAGTACCCACACTCCAGGCCAAAGGAAGAGACACCATGCTGTGGCCACATGGTAGGGAAGATTCCTGGAAATCACCTGGGTGGGCAGCAAGCTTCCAAGGACCTGCCTACCAGCCTGCCTCCACAGCACCCCACTCCAGGCCCCTTCCTGGGTCACACAAGCCAGAAGAACATATGTTTTGGGATGCATTTAGCTGATCCTGTACAGGCTACTCTGGGTTGAAGTGCCTGCCAGTGCAGGGCCCCTTCACTGCCAGCACACTGCTGACAGTACAGTTTCCCACAGCCAGCCCCGCCAGCCCCCTCACTCACACTTATTGGAAAAAATAATTGGATGAAGTGCAGCACCGTTTTGCTTAACAGATAAGAAATTTCATATCTGCCCTGATTAAGGGCCAAGAGATATGAGCTCACTCCAGAGCCAGCAGCAGAGGCAATTTCATTTCACTTCTGCTGACAAAGAAAGAAGTTTGAGGGGCTGAACACTGCTGCAATTTGCTGCATTAATGTCACCACAGGAGAGACCGGCCTGCTCCCAGTGGACCTGGGGATACTGAGGAGCTCAGGGATGCTGAGGAGCTCAGCCAGGAAAGCATCATATCAGCTGGATTTCATCTAGGAGTGAACATGAGGGATGGGGCAGTGTGAGATGCTCATCCTCTTGCTCAGCACCTGGAGGGCTGAGGGGGTTCCTAAGCCCTTGCTGCCTGTGCTAGTGGTACCTGGCACCTCACCACCTCTATTCTTTCATCATAAGTGCAAAACACCCGGACTGGTAAAGAAAATCAAAGTCAGGCTGAAGCCATCATAGCACATGGGCGTGTTTAAGCTTGGTGTCACCCTGTGTCAGATGTGTAGCACTTCTGTGATGTCTTTCACACCTCAGCATGACAAAATGTCTTTACTAGAGGTATTGCCTAATTCCCTTGGAACTGAAGTCCCCGCTGCTTTCTGGCTGTCTTACTGCCAAAGACCACGTGAAATGGGCTGTGTCACAGCACAGTGAGCTCTGCAGATGGGCCAGAACACAAATGCACATCATGGCAGGGGCCCATGTGCTTGAGCATCTCTGTCCTCAGCAGTGATCCAAGGTATGCAGCAAGTCCATGTACTCACCAACATAGCTGGATGTCCTTCATGACCCAGAGAGGCCAGCTGGACAGGAAAAAATTGGTCTCATTAGTCCTGGCATCCAACAGGGCAAAGCTCAAGTGGGGAAAATTTGGGCAGCTCTCCAACTTTGCAACCAAAGCTGGAGTAGGTGAGTGTGCAGGTATGAACAGGAGGCATGAAGAGAGGGCCTTTGCCTGTACTTGGAGTGAAAACAGTGAAGTTATTAATTGCCATCAGCGTGATGAGACAGAGCAGGATGCTACACTGGGCTGGGGGAAATGGCATCTGAAGTTGAGTAAGCAAAGTCAGGAGGAGATAAAAATGACAGCAGGCGTGAAGATGTTCCTTGAACACACAGTCCTCTGAGTGTAAAAAGTCAGGGGACAGAGGAGGAGGAGATATGGGGAGCACTGAGGACCAGGCCACTTGTTCCTTGATAGCACAAACATTTGTCATGCAGACAGTGCTGTCAGTCTTCATGACATCATTTCTAAGATCATGGAATTTGACACCTCTCCTTTGGGGTCAGTGTCTATAGGCATATTTCTATGAGCTGAAAATAAATTTTTTCATAGATTTTAATATTTTTTCATATTTTCAAAATGAAAAGAATTTCTAGCCAGCCACAGTGTGAGGTGGACTATGCAACTAGGAAACATTGGCAGTGTTGCATCCTGCATTATTCTGGTGAAGGAAATAAGAGTGGTTTGGCTAAGGTGGCATGTCCTTGGGATCCAGGAGCATCCAAAATGCTCCCAACATCAGGGAGCAAAGAGCAGCAGGTTCACATGGTGCTGTTTTTAGACATCAAAATACACCAGTCCCTAGCTGATCCACAGAATAGAAGAGATCAAGCACCCTTCATATACTGAGAGACTTTTGGGGAGTTGAGTGCTCCATCACACAACCCTGCACAATGCATAGGGCAGAGATGAAACAGGGACAGAGAGAAGTGTGATAAATGTACTCCTGCCATCAGTCAGGGCCAGGCGCTAGTGTTCAGAGGTGGAAACCAGGAAGATTTCAACTCTCTTACAAAACTGATGTTGAGGTTTTAAATCAATAGCTTCACCTTCTAAAATGTTCCCGAAGAACCTGCAACGATTTTTAATCTATTCTAAATGTCAGAACAACCAGAGTTCTCTTCTGAAAATCTTGAAGGCAGTGCTGCTGGGAGCCAGGCGAGCAGGGAGTGCAGCTCCATCTGTCTGCTCTGGACCACATAGCTGCCACAGGGGCCGTGTTGTACCTATCCATGGTCCTTGGCTGCTGCAAGGAGCCTTGGCCCTGGCTGCAGGCAGGAAAGAGCTTTATTTCTTGAGCTTTTTTGTATTAAAGCAGGAATATATACAGAGAAGACCTGTGCCCTGAGACAAAACTTTATTACTATCTGTTGCTGTTATGTATGGCCTAATTTGGAGGAACTAGGTTCCAGGGAATGTTTTCAGCCCCTCAGAGGGGAAGGATGTTAACCCTGAAACCTGCCCTGGCTTAAGGAAAATGTCTCTGGCTGCTGTCAGGGCTGAGAGGTCCTCCGGGCTCTGGTCCGGGAGTGCTGATGTCAAGCCTGTTGCAGTGACACAAGGCATTCTCAGAAGTGAGCTGCTTCAGTGGAGATGCTTTCAGCAGTCCTCCGGTCCCTCTAGGGATTTACAGGCAGCTCGAGTCACAGTTGCTGCTTGATTTTCTCTGTCTTACCTTTGTAGATATATTTTCCTCACGCTTCCTCTGGCAAGCCTCTCTTTCCCTCCTCCAGGCTGCAGGAGAAGAAGTGATGAAGAGAGGAAAATGCTGAATTCATGGAAATAGGTCAGAGACTTTCAGGTCTCACAGTGTGCCAGAACAGGTTATTGTGACAAGCAAGCTTTAAGCTATGTAAGCCATGAAATGAGGCAAAGGGTTCTGCCTGACACCAGCTTTGGTCACTCTCCTAACTCAAGGACACATCTTGTAAAGGTCTGTGTTATTGAGCTCAAAATAAGCCCTGGACAGCCCAGCCCTGTCTGGCATGGGCAGTTTTGAAATCCCTTGCCAGACTTGTGCCCTTAGCCTCTCTAAACTGCTGAGGCCTGGGGTGGGAATTGGTGAGAGGTGTGTAGGCAGTCAAAACTCTACCACAGCCAGTGCCCGGCCCAGAGGTGCTGTGTGAGACCAGAGGTCTCAGTGTGAAGTGATACACTGTGTTGTAAATGGTAATCTCCTCTTGACATCTAATCTGGCTGCTGAAAAGCACATAAATCTCTCAATAGGCTACACAGGACACAGCATTTGGTGTCGGTGCCTGCTCCCCTCTCTCCAATCTACAAATCTTGCATTCAAGCTCTCCAAGAGTCCCCTTGATTTTGAACATAATTTTGCCAGAAACCTCTATGCTTCCTTCCCCATGCCGCATGAACAATTGAAGGATGGTTCTAGCTTACTTATAGTTCCTTTCCCCACTATCATATACCAAATATAATCAGGGCCCCAGATTTCACCGCAACAGCAGAGCTGAGGCTTGAGCCAAAGGCAGGGACAGGTACACCATCCTGTGGATACCTGTGCCATGCTTCCTACTGCAGGCAGGGAAGTGCTGGTGGGAGTTGGGTCAGGGAGAAACAGTAAGGAGCTCCACATGGAGCTGCCCTGGGCACAAATGGGACCTGCCCAAAGTGTGTCAAGCAGCTTTGCTCCCTGCATAGCTCTCCAGGGTTTGCCCAGCACTGCTGTGCTTCACATACCTGGGTTGTGCCCATGTGAAACATGCTTGGTGCATGTGAAGCTTGCCTCAAAAGGCAGTTTTCAGGATGCCCAACTTTTCAGACACATTTGTAGAAAGATTTCTCTGAAAATGTATGGAGCAATTTTTTTCCTGAAAATGTCAAAACATTATGTTTGGACATTTTACAAATGAAGTATCTTGGCTTTCTTTCAACATGACAGTTCCATTTCAAAACTAACCTACCTTTTATTTTTTTAAGCTAAATAATGTGAAATATTTGGGGTTCAAATTGATATTTTAATTTCTTTTTTTTTGCAAGTACCCCCTCAAGTTTTCCATTTCATTTGAATGGGCAGGTCTCCCCTTTCCTCTTATGTGTGTATGGAAGAATAGGGATGGGTTATTTAGTCTCCCCAGAGAATCAAGAGTTCAGGAAGCTTGCCCAGTATGCTTCTTCTCTTTGTGCTGGAGCACTGTCTTGAGTACCTGTATTCCCCTCCCTCTTCGCCCTCCCTGAGGTTTTACTCCACTGCCCTGTTGCTCCATCTTGAAAATAAAAATGCTGCTGTCAAGGCTGCCTGTATATCTCCACTCTCCACCCTCCCTGCCTCCTTCCAAAGTGTTTTCCATTAAAGCTAAAGATTAATTTCTAATCTCACTGATTGACAATGTGCCAAGGGGGAAAAAATGGTGCAATGGTGAAAAAAAGGAATGAAAGACATGGAGGCTATGGAAGAAGACAAAAAATGAGGGGTGGCATCAGTTCAGTATCAGTAGCTTTCTAGCAGGGCAGGGTGTGTGGAGATGGCTCTGGGGTGCGTGCAGTCCCCCAAAACCTGCCCTGCAGAGCCTTGAGACCTGCACATTCCCATCACATTCTTGTCTCTGGCCTGGCTGGAGGTGAGTTGGGACAGCCTAGGTGTTGCTACCTTCATCAGAAGCATCAGGATGGTCCTGTTCTCCCAGCCTTCAGCTGGCCCAGGACAGGAAGAAACCCTCATTTTCCTCCATTGACTTCCCTGCACAGCTGCCACCGATTGCTATGGAAACCTGGGAGGATGCAAAACAGGGGAAAGCTGCCTGACTGGGAGGCTCCCGCAGTGGGAAGGGGTCCCGCAGGAGGAGGCATGATGTGACAAGGCTGGGTGCTTCTGCTGGGGTGAGCCCAGGGCCAAGCCTCTGCAGGAAGGCAGAGGTTGAGTGCTGGCTCAGCCTCCCCATCCCACTGCCCCCTGCGGGGGGTTGAGGTGCTAGTTATTGCCAACAGAAGATTCTGTGCTTTTCCTCTCTCTGTCTCTGCATCAGTCATGACAGGAGCTTGCAGCAGAAAAGAACCTCCCACACCAGCTGGGAACTGTTGCCAGATTTCAGCTTCACCAGCCTTTCTTCCCCTACCAGTATACAGGGGTTCTCTTATGTGCAGCTCAAAGGCTCTTTTGTTTCACTTTCTTGTGAGGACTATCAAAGTCCTCACAGAATTTTTTTCGTTCTTAGTTTTTAATGTTTAGCAGCTTTTAAGAGGGGTCTCAGCACAGGTGAGAGGCTCTCACCAGGCACGTGTTCTGCCTTCCCCTTTGAGCAGCAGAAAGACAGCAGAGAATGCCTCTTAATTAGTGAGCCAGTGCCTCCCTTCCTTTCTCTCCCTGTCCAAGCCCCAGCAAAAGGCCGTGAACATCCATCTGGGGCACCAAAATCAGCTTTTGATGATAGTGCCCTTGGTTATGCACACTCATGTCCTGGCAGCCCTGTGAAACTCCGAGGAAAACATGTAACAACTTTCTTTGTCAAAGACACCAAACCAACTTTATCTACCCTAGGTATGTCCCCAGTTCTTCCTCCCTTTTAGTATCTCTTAGCTGTTAATGCAGACAGACTCCTGCTGATACTCTTATCTCAGCATTACAGATTATGAAGTGACATGAGGAAAGGTCATTTTGGCCAAGTTAAGACAAGCTATCTGTGTAGGCAGTCTCCGAATAGCATGGCCTGTACTGGGATCATCAGCCAAAAACATACCAGAGAGACACATGCATAGGAAGTATTAGGCTTTTAAAGATGTCCAGGTTATGTCTCCTCCCTCTCTTCCCCTGGGGTGAACTCATACAGAGAAAATCCTTTCCAGTGCTGCTGGCTCTACACACGTGAAGATGTTTGGGACCCAGATACCCAGCTCCACAGTGACTCTGCTAATAAAATGTACTTTTGGGAAACCTGCTGACCCAAGGAACAGGCCTGCCTGCACAGAACTGAGCTGGGGAGAGAAAGCAGGTGTTTAGATCAGACCTGAGAGACTTTAGCAAGGTAGCAGCTGAATCACCATGCTGCCTGAGGCATGGGAGAAGCGTGAGCAAGCCCAAGGGACAGACAAATGCTGTCTGCAGCCCTTGCTAAGGAGTGGTGCAGTGCCCCTCACACCAGTTCATGAGAAGAGGGAACCAGAAAGAGCTGCTCCCTGGCAGTCATCACCTCTTTTTTATGTAAAAAGGTGGGTGTTGTTTTCAGTCGTTCCTGAATCCTGACTTTGATGTGACAATTTGGGCAGGAAGGTACAAAAGAAAGCAGGGAGATCTAGAAAATGCTTCTTGCCTGAGCTGAGGTTTAGTTAGACTCCTATAATTAACGACTGCAGCTCTCCTAAGAAAGATCCCAGCTGCTTTACTCTGCAGCTTGCTCTATAAATTTTTCTCTCACGCAACTAGCACACACCAAAACTCATTCCTGTGAGGAAGGGAATGAGCATGTATAAATCAAATCTGAAAAACATGAACAAGAGGAGAGGGGGTAAAAGGAGCACAGACTCCAAAAGAAGTTCTATAAATCAACTTCCCTGGGAGGATGTGATCAGGTCCCTCTGAGCAAGAGCTTGCAGGATCGTGTCTAACAAACCCTTCACATCTGATCATTAAGTGAAGAGCTCAGGCAGTAAGTGAGACATCTCTGTGCCCAGCATCAAACATGCTGTGCAAAGTCTGCCTTCATCTTGTCTTGGGATAAACAACTCTCTCAATAAGCTGTTCTGCTGAATTACTTGGTGTTTGGAGCAGCTCCAGGGGAGCTAGGACCTTCCTGTCCATCCCTAAGTCTTCAGGAACTCTCCCAAACTGAGTAGTCTCATCTGCCCTGTAAAACTCTCATCCAGCACAGATCAAAAGGACATCAACCTGCAAAGCCCAGGATATTGTAGAAGTAGGCATTCTCAAGCAGCAGAAGTCTGTTCCTCAGATCCTCACAACAGGAGCCTTTACTGCTTTCGAGAACTAGCTCTTGCTCCTAAGCATATAAAAAAATCACCAAGGCTCTGTGCACTCTTACTTTTCAGATCTGCTGCCTTTTCTCCAGGCCAGTGGGACCCAGTTCTCGAAAAGCGGGTAATGTTCCAGTCCTTCAGCAGGTTTTCATCTCTGAGACTTTGGCAGTTTCAGTTTGCTGATGGTCCTTCTGCACAGACTATTGCCATTCAAAATTCAGCCAATGCAGAGAAGAGCAGGTAAGTGACCTCATGAATCTGGCACCCCCAACAGTTGTATCTTGGGGTGACATGTGCCCAGCAGGCACAACTACATGCTCTCCTCAGGCCTTTAATTCCCGCAGTCTGTCTGCCTACTCTTTGTTCCTCCATCCCCTCAATTTTTGTCTGCATGAACTATACCCACCCTTCACCAGTTCTTGTCTTCTCAGTCTCCTGCATCTTACCAGGCTCTTTTGCCTTTTACAATACCTGGGCAGCTCTAAGTGCCCTCCTACTTTCTGAGAGCTTCATCCACCCACCAAACTGTGCTTCCATAGCAGAGCTGGGGGAGGCTCAGCAGATACCTCTTGTTGCCTTCCACCCCATAGCATCTCTCTGGGCTATTCCCACTTCTCCCAAACCATCCTGTTTTACCTTTGCTCTCTCACAATGCTTTGAGCTCTATTTGATTTGCAGACACAATTTTCTTCCATGTAATTCAGCTCTTCCCTGTGAATTGGCTCTTCACTGATACATTTTTGCTTAGCTTGAAAAGGATTAAGTAAATTCTTTCATGGCAGTCCTATTTCTGGCCTGCGCCTGTTATCAGGGAACATAGGACAGTGGCAGCAGGGGAAAGCATTTTATTAAGAGGCCAAGGTATCTGCCATGCAGTCCTACTGCTTTCCTGTTCCCCACTAAGCTTTTGCAGACACTGGTAGATAAAGTTCTACTAACAATAGCATTGCCCCATTATTTCTACCTTTGTCACCAAAGGCAGCTACTGAATTTTCTTTTCCAAATGCTATTAGCTCATCTCTCTAAAGTTTCTACATTTAATACAAGTCTTCCATGTCTGAAGTTTGTGGCAATCATGCATGGACAGGCAGGGAGGTGAAGGGAAGCCTGCAACACAGCCTATCCAATGTGCTCACCTGGACACAGCACAGGATGCCAAGGAGAAGTTGAACAGGGGGCCCTGCCACTCCCTCAGCCAGTGCCTGCTCAGCTGCTATTGAGAGGAGGGGAAGCCACCTAAAGCCACCCTGGCTGTGCAGGTCTGAGCCACGGCTGCAGAGCTAGGACTGAGCCAGCACAGAAACATCCTGTAGGTCCTAGCCCACAGCACAAACTCGCCAGCCCACAGCAGTCCTCAGTAGGAAGAGGCTGTTTCTGCTCTCAGGCTATTGTACAGCAGGCTAGCCCCCCACAGCAGACAGAGGGCAGCCACTGCTTTGTAGACAGAGTATGTACAGCAAACCTTTCTCTGTATCCTCTACCTCGGCACCTCATGGACCAGCCAGTCTGGTCCAGCACCAGCAGCATATCCTCCAGCAAGCATCTGTCCATGCAAACCACACAGTTTGTCCCTGTGCTCAGCACCTAAGGAGGGCCCCACATCTCAGAGAACACTCTCAGTGTTCTGCAATATTTCAAGCAATAGCTCCCAGTCAAACCCTGGCAATGTGTCCAGACAGTATTCTTTCCAGGGTGAAATCCTGCAAGTTCAGACAGGCTTTTGTTTTTCCCTCGATGAAACAACACAAACCCAGGCTGACTGTGACAGCTCTTTATCATGTATGATCCACTACAGCAAGGAAAACCTTTGACCTTGAGCAGCACGTGGCTTATCTGGCTGACCTGTTGTGAAGACCACCTCTGTCTCCACGCTGACTTCTGTATGGACAGAGCTTGATAATCCTCTGGTTTCAGCATGTGGTAAAGACTAGTGGGGCAGATGTAGAAGGAGAGCTCTACCACATCCTCTCCTTGGATAACTATTGCATCAGGCTAGAACTGTGCAAGACACAAACTTTTTCCCTCAGTAACCAAGATTAGACCATGAATAAAAGGAATTAGCTAAAGGTCAAGCCAGCTAGAACAAAAATAATGAGAACAGGCTTAAGGAACAGCTGTGTGCAGTTGCTCAAAGTACAGCAGGTTTTGTCCTTTTCCTGACTCAGTGGCTGAGGGAGGCAGAAATTTTAGCAGTGGCCAAAAGCACTTGTGGCTGGTGGACTGCTAGATGCATCATAAGCATATGCCTGTTTTCTCTGCCCCGTATCTCCTGAGTCATACACAAAACAGATAAGCATTGCCTTTCATCCCTAACTCTCTGATTGGTGCTGCCTCCTGCAACAGTCAAAGCTGCCTCCCTTGCAAGAGCATCCCTCACTCCCGAGGTTAATGGGATGTGCCCTGGTGCCTCCAGTCACAGCAGACAAAGGCTTCTTCTCCTTGGAGTCTTAGACCCTGTAATTAACCCTTGGCCCTTTGGACCAAAAGAAGCTGGGACAATTTGACATTTGGAACCTGTTGGAAAGTTCAATTAACTTCAAGGGCCTTTTCTAGGAACATTAGCTGAGGAAACAAAGAATTCAGAGAAGTGCTGGAACATTGTCATCAAATTGTTCTGAATGTATCTATTTTTAGACAGTGGAGAAGCAGCTGAAGAGAATACCTTGGAGCCTCGACACTCTAATACTGCCACCATGCCAGTAGCTTTGGGCCTCTCTCAGCCCCTCTCTGAGCCAGAGGAAAGGGGGTGGCGGTGATGGTGTTGGTAGCATCTTCCTTTATTTTATTTTTTTAAGAGATGAAGTTCCATTTTCACCACCCCACCCCCATGGTCAGAAAATGAGACCCACAGATAGAGCTGAAGATAATGGCAGGTTGCCATGGAAATGTGCATTTAGTCTCACTGTTTCCATGGCAACTGAAAGACATACCATTCTGTTCCTCTGAAGGATGCCAAAGGTAAATGAGCACTGATTAAAACAGGGGCACAAACTTGGGTTCTAATCAACAACAAAGACTAGGACCATAAACTCTTATTGCTCAAGCAGGAGATATTAAGAGCCATACAAGATCTGGGAAGGCCAGCAGCAGGAAGCACTGCACACAAACTGCTCCCACGGGTTGCAGAATCACAGTCTTGGTGTAATGGCCCATCTCACAGTCATGAACCGCTTCAGCTGACTCACAGTATTTCTGTCCACAGCTGGATGCTAAACCAACCCAAAGTTCATGATCTACCGAGCTGTTTCCTGGGCAGGTATCTGCACAGATCAAAGCCAGTTGCTGCTTAATCCTGGAAACCATGCAGAGCAAACATATTCCTTAGAACCCAGCAGGATCTGAACTGCACCATTAATCCTCTACCTAGCCCCTAATGGCGCTTGGGTCGAGGATTCATCCTCTTAAAAAAAAAAACAAAAACAAAAACAAAACGAAGAATAAATTTAAAAATAAAAAAAAGGAAAAAAAAAAGAAGGAAAAGAAAAAAGAAGGCGGGGGGGGGAAAAGAAAAGAAAAAGGCAATAAAAAGCTTCCCAAATAGAAGTTTAACAGAATACAGGTGGCTGCAGTTTATTCTTGCCAATGCTCCGTGTCCTTGAATCATGGTTCTGTGGTTCTTTATCCAGGTTGGCTGACAGTTTTATCAAACACACCATTACGCAAGACTATCCCTTCCTCTACTGCCAGTCTCTCTGGCAGCTATGGCCCGTTCCAGAGAAGCATGGTGAGAGCTTTGGCTGGTATGCCAAAAACAGGGTATGTGAAAACAGGGAAAAAGAAAAGGGAGCATCAAAATACTGCACATGCTGTCACACTCTCTGCTAATGAATTTGGTGGTGGTGTTTGCTAGTGGATACAATGTTTGGTTCAGTCCTTAAGCATGTGTTGTAGCAGCTCATCAGGAAATGCAGCATACTTGCTCTGAATTTTTCTCTGAACTTCCAAGAACAGCCCCATGGAAAGCACCTGGGAGCCCTGAGCAATGACAAGTTGAACATGAACCAGCAGTACCCTGGCAACCAGGAGAGCCAACCCTGTCCTAGGGTGCATCAGGCACAGCATGGCCAGCCAGGCAAGGGAGGGGATTGTCCTGCTCTGCTCTGCACTGGGCCAGCCTCACCTTGAGTGCTGGAGGCAGGTCTGGATGCCACATTATAAGAAAGATATAAAGGTATTAGAGAGTGTCCAAAGGAGGGCAATGAAGATGGTGAGGGCCTTGAGGGGAAGCTGTATGAGGAGTGGCTGAGGTCACTTGGTCACTGTTGAGCCTGGAGGAGAGTGAGGGGGGACCTCACTTGCAGTTACAATTTCCTTGTGAGGAAGAGTGGTAGACACTGATCTCCTCTGTGGTGATCAGTGACAGGGCCCAAGGAAATGGCATGAAGTTGTATCAGGAGAGGTTTAGGTTGGATATTACGAAGAGATTCTTTGTCCAGGGGGTGACTGAGACTAGATTAGGCTCCACGGGGAAATTATTACAAGATTAAGCCTACCAGAGTTCAAGAGGCATTTGGACAATGCTCTCAGGTACATGTGACTCTTGGGGCTATCCTGTGTGGGACCAGGAGTAGGACTCTTATAATCCTTGTGGGTCCCTTCCAACTCAGGATATTCTATAATACAATAAACTCCACTGACCAGTCCCAGCTTACAGTGCGTGAACAGTAGAACTGTTCACAGTGTACAAACTCAATTTTAAAAACTCAGGGTTTTTTACTTGCAGCTGCCACCAGATGTTTGAAATGTTTGTAAGGTTGAAAATAGTCTGGTACAAAGCATGTGCCTTCACAGCGTGGGACACAGACAAGAGAAGCCTTCTTTCATGCATTTCTGCCCTCCCATTATTGCCTCCTCCACTGTTCAGTGATTCCTCCCCCAGGTGCTGGATTCAGACAAGCCCTTAAAGTGTCAAGAAATTACACCACTGTGTGGGAGAAGCAGAAGTCCCAGTGGGTGTCATCCAGAGGTACTGGTTCCTCAACCTTAGCTGTCTTCCTGACTCACTCAACAGCTCTGTACAAATGTATAATGACACAAGAGAAAGGTCTCAGATTAGTGAAATTTTGCATAGGAAAATTTGTGGGTGAGACAGCTATTCCCCTAACATTCACCTTAAATTGGCCATTGGTCCTATTGTAGCCACTCACCTCAAAATGCTCTTTGTAGTAAATAATACCACACAGGGGCCCACCCAACACAAGCATAGCACTCATGCATATCCCTAAACCACGAAAAAAAGAGGAAAACAAAGATCTCCTATTTCCCTACCACTGCCTGGCTTGAAGCCTTGAAGTGGGACCCTCAATTAAGAGGCCAAATCTGAAGAACAGAGCCAGTCACAGGCTGAGTATATTCTGGTCATCTACCAACAAGTCTCTACAGAGCTCCCAAAAGCTCTCACCAAAGGGAGAATTTCAATTCCATCTTCTACCTTCTTGTCAGTGACACTGATGATTGTGCCCTTTTCCCTTGAAGTTTCATCTTAAGGTTTCCATAAATATATTTCTTGATCCTTCATTCCTTGTCAGGTGGGTGAACTGAGAGAATCCTCCTTCTTTATGTGGGAGCAGAGAAAGATTTTCCACTGCAGTTTCTCATTTGGCATGAAGTGAAGGCAGCACCTCCAGTTCCTTCAGCTTCTCAGTGGCTCAGTACAAGGGCTCCCAACTATTCCCAAACTGCAGACATGTCCTGGCAGCCCCTCATTGTCCAAGCAGCATCAAATCCCCTGTCTAATCTTCTGCGTCCTTCTCTTGGCATCATGAGTCTTGCCCCACAGGCTACAGTGTGGTGCCATCTTTGTCACCTATTCAGTGCACAAAACTTGACAGGTTAGGCTTTGTCAGTAGGAACCAAGATTTAGCCTTTTCCGCCTCTGTCAACATGAGCCCCTTTGCTGACTTCCTAACACTGACAGAAGTTCTGATGTACTGACAGACTTCTAAAGAACCAGGACAACTCTGGAGGTGACAGACAGCCCTTTGCACCCATTCCCTAATGAGAACTGGAAAACCAGTAGCTTTCACCAATAGGTTACACCTTCTCCCAAGAAGCAGGACTAGGAAGCCAAGAGCAACATGGTGTATGGGCTGGAATCTCTCCAGCTCCCAGAAGCTTCTCTGATCTAAAGAGCACACTGCAGCAATACCAGCCTGCATCCAAAACAGACAGCTGCAAAGAAACTTTTGCTCTTGCTTAGGTCCTGCATGGAGCAAATCCAACCTCACCCCAGAACGCCTGTGTATGACCAGTGCAGTGAGTCCCAAGGAGTAAGGGGTCCACCTAGTGCAGTCAGAGCAGTACTGCCAGAACCGCGGGCAGAGCACATTACACATGCGAGCTTCACAGCGACGCTCTGGACACCGGTGGGCACCAAAGCCTTTATCCTCTGTGGAGCCCAGTGAGAGGCAGACCCTCTGAAAGGGGCAGCATTCCACGTGGACAGCACTTGCTCCATCTACTACATCGGTACAGAGCAAGTGTAGTCAAGTGGAACCAGGCTAGGTTGAACATGGCACATTTACATATAGCAGGAACAATAACCCAAGAGGAAGCCTGCCTGTTTACTGGGGCTAAAGGCTATCTTTAGTCCAGGGAAAAAAAAAATCTTGGTAGCTGCTGGCTTGCTACCTCTCCAGCAATACTGCTGCACTTTTATTTCCTATAAAAGATCTCAAAAGAGACTTGACCTAGGTCAGTCTGTGTGAAATGGATAAAGAATGGATCTTCCTGGTTCAGAAAGCAACTCCTCTGGCCTACTTACAGCTATCCAGTGGAAAGAATTTGAGTTTATCTAGTGTATTCTACCTACACAAGTTTAAGGTCTTACACTTTTCAAAGGCAGTTCTGGCTGACATCACCTTCAAGACTTGGGAGCATAAAGGTAGGGTTAAAACACCCTGAAGAGGTTTAGACAAATCTTTTAACCACATACTTTTAGTCCCTTTTACAAAATGTGACAGCTCTCTCTGATAACAACATAACTAGGTAGACGTTGTTGACTACAGGCTATAGAAAGGGCTAAACTGAAAGAGCCACTGCTCCACATCCTGTCCATGTGCATCCCTATGTGACAAAGTCAGAGCAGGTCATATACGAGCTCCTGTAACATCTGCTGATGAAACTGAAACTAGCTGGCGATCAGCTCTGGGCACTAGAAATAAATAGGCAAAACCGGGCTGAACATAGGCACTACTAAATAGTTTTAAAAGGCATTTGGGAAGCTTAACAAAAAATGCCTGTGGCATGGTCTTCAAAAGCTCACAGTTTGCCACAGCCAGTTCCCTTGAGACCAAAGTCATACAGTGCTCCTACACTCACGTGAAAGACTCAAGTCTTAAACAATTTGGTTATGATCAGATAAAACACAAAAGAGGGAACAAAAATAGCTTCCCTATCTCTCCTTTCATCTAGAAGCAGGTGAATCACTGACTTAAAAGACATCTAGTGGCAGATAAAAAACTATAGAAAATGACTAATCGAAAGGATGTTATTCTGGAAACTTCTAGACTTCCCATTCCAGGGAAGTCTTAGAAAGGAGTGGAGTTATTCCAGTCTTTCATCAAACCAGGCATGTTAGATAGAGACTAAACGGTAAACCAAGTAATGGAACAGTGCCCCAGACAACTGTAAGTCAAAAGGACTTGCAAACCCTTAGGCAGTACTTCTGCTCTCCTCTGTCTCTATCACCTCAACCTCCCTTCCTGCTGGCAAGAGCAGGCAGCAACCACACTATGAAACCTGAGAGTCTGTATGATCTAAAATTCTAAGTCAGGCTCAAGAACAGCCTAAAATAGTACTGGAGCATAGAGAGTTGTGTATTTTATTTTTTCATACATATACAAGGTTTTTCTTTTTATATGTAAAAGACATTAGCTATTAATTCTTCCTACCTCAATTTTTTTGGTTTCACTTACTCTGAACAAATGAAAAACATCATCCTAGGAACTTACAGCAAATCCACCATAGGTTCCTGGGACCAAGAGAATCCTGTTCAGCAAGAAAAAAGTATCTGAAAAAGCCCACTGTAAGCTAGGCAGTGGAGAGCCAGCAGTACATGTGAGGCAAAGGACTGAAGAGTAAGAAATAATTCATTAAAGAAATAAACTTTTAAGAAATAAATAAAACAATAGTTTAAGGTTTCAGTGTACATGCTTTAAAAAAAGCTATCCTCCATGCACCTCAGTGCTAAATAAATGCATACCTACTTTATAACTCTAATTTCTCACGAGTTATAAAGTCTTGTCCACATATCACACGTGAGAAAGACTCCAAGTCCCATTCATTTGGAAGACAAGGAATAAGCAACACTAGCCTGAAAGAAGCCAGATTCTACCCACATGTAAATGCACAAGCAATACCCATCAATCTCATAGACTTTTTTTAGTGAGAACCTTCAATAAACATACACACACACACACATATATATATACAGTCTTCTCTTGCAGAGACAGTTAAGTAGTTCCACATTTAGAACAGAGCAGGCCAGTCAGCACCACCTGGCCAGTGGTTCACAAGGCGCTGAAGATGCTCCTGTGTGTGTGCTCATGGTAACTTCGTTTCTGAAGGGAAGGCCAACAAGTCTAGGAGACAGGCTCAGTGCAAACACACACATAGCTACAGTAATGTTTAACAGCTCTGTCACAGTGTAAGGGAGATGACAGGGAGCAGCAGGGAAAAGAGCAAACATAAACCCTCTGGAGATTGCCAAAAGTGTCTGCAAACAGTGTCCATCCATGAGAAGTCCAGTCAGAATTTGACGGAAAAGGAAGTCCCACATGAGCAACCTTTCTCTGCCTGGGGGTTGCTCACCACCTGGAAGGAGCTTCGGATCAGCTCTTGGCTGAAATCCACCATGGATCCTTTCACAAAGGCCAGGCTGTCCACATCCACAACCACACGGGCACCACCTTGTTCAAACACTCTGCAAAAAAAGCAGCATATTTAACCATTAACTGTGCCAAAGACCTTACTGAGAACCACAACCTCAGCATGCTCCTTTATCTCACGGGCTTCTTCCTTTCAAGGTAAGACACTATTATCTCATGCATACCCCTCCTGCCATTTTTGCAAATAACAGTAACACCTGGCCACCAATATGCCCGTTTGTCCTTGCCTGTCATCAGGACTGATAACTGTGTCCAAGGAAAACTTGTACTGGAAGCCAGAGCAGCCACCTCCTTCCACCTGCAGCCTGAGAAACTCTGATCCTTCCGTGATCTCCAGCAGCCTCTGCAAATAAATAAAAGGAAGAGGATTAAAAGGCCTGCTGAACAAACCGGAGAACAGTCAAACTTGTCTCGTCTGCGTGACGGCAAGGCAGGCAGTGTGGAAACCCTCCCAAAGACACCAGACCCCTCCCAGAGTCGCCACCTTCACGCAGCTCTCGCTGAGGAAGATCTGTCCTTCGCTGGGGCCGCTCTCCGTCGGGCCCGGCTCGGAGAAGGACGACGCCCAGCGCAGCAGGGAGCCAGCTGGGCGGGCAGGGCCGGCTGGGGGCCTGGGCAGCACTCGGCCTAGGCACGGTGAAGCGGAGCACCGGCTGCCTCGGGAAGAAGGGAGAGGGGGGTGCCTCAGAGGGGTCCGCGCTGCCGGAGCGGGCGGCGGGCCCGGCCCCTGCAGCCACCACCCCCTGTAGGATATTCTGTGCCCCCGAGGGAGGGTCCAAGGGGCCGAGAGCCCAAGGGAACGGTACCTCGTCCGGCCGCCCAGCGCCAATATCCACGACCGCCTCAGCACGGCCGGCACGGCCATGGCAGCCCAGCCCCGCCCCGCCGCCATGGCGGAAGTGCGGCCGCGGCGGGCGGGAGCGGCCGCGCCCACACCGGGGCGTCACCGGGGCGGTCGTGCTGGTGGCCGTGGCCCTGGCCCTTCGCGGGCAGTGCTTGGCCTCGGCTTCGGTGAACGCGTTACAGGCGCACAAAGGCATGAAGCTGTGAACAGTAATAAAATAAACAACGGGCGCTGTCCGTCAGGGCATGCTTGTCCTGGGATTAGCCGTAAGGTTATCGTGAACAGGACCCAGAAAAGGGTTAAGGTGCCGCCGCAGGGGAGTTGGCTAGGCTGAAGAGCAAACGCGGGAGCAGGGATGAAAGATTTTAGGATTTCTCCCTGATCCCGGCTTTTCTGGTTTGCTCTCCTTTATCAGGTGGAGGCCACTCTTCCTTCCTTCGAGCGCTTGGCCCGGCGCTGCCGGCGGTGCTCAGCCTCACACCCACACTGTCCTCGCCTCCCACCGCAGCAAGGCTGGGAGGAGACCCCGGCAGGGCCCGCTCGTCTCCAGGCAGGCCCTACGGCCACCCGAGTCACATTTCCTCCCACGGTGGTTTAAGCTCCTCCTGATCGTCTGCCGTGTGACAGCGGCCTGGCCGGTCCATCACAGATGCGCTTGTGGTTAATAGAGTCTATCTCTTTGTTCCTCATATGATTCTGGGGGAGGAATCCTGTTCCTCAGCCCTAGCCAGACCTGTGGAGAGTCATACAGTGACTGTGTGGAAGACTGGTGGAAGAAAACCTGTCATCCCAGCAGAAGGGGGTGATTTTCCATCAGAGGACTGGAGGACCTTGTCACAGTTTGCTTTCTCACCATCCTGCTCCAAACAAGATGGTTCTTCTGGGGTTTTGCTTTTTGTTCCACCCCAAGCATGTAAATAAAGACTGGTTTGAGCTGTTTAATTTTGCTTACTCTTGGGTTACCCTAATCATGCTAGGATAAAGCCAGGAAAGTACTACAGACAGGGTCCCAGCAGGAGTGGTACCAATGCAGTCACTTGAAATAGTTGATGAATCCTCATCAGGCATATTGGAACACTGAATGTTTAAATAAAAACATACTGGGGTGTTTCTCGATTATTATCAGTGTGGCAACCCAAAAGCTGACAACTTTGGAGGAGGGAATGGAAACCTGGGAGAAAAGATGAGGAGGGATCATGCCTGATTCCTTTCCATATTGCATTGACATTCTTTCTCACTCCTGTAGGGTGTATTAGATGGATCTTGCTGCATTTCTCCATGTTGAGGCTGTATTCACTCTGACACCTTTTGGAGAATGGATGTAGCCCTAAAAAACAGACACTTACTTTGGAGTTGCCTTCATTTTTACTGTGTTAAAGTGACAGAAAGGTGGCAAGCAGCTTCAAGGGTCTTTGGGACATTGCTGAAACGATTACTGCAGACTGAAAAAATGAGGAAAAAGGCCAGCTAGTGCCACTCACAGTTAATATAATTAATAATCTGCTGTGCTGAGGAGAGACTCATGTTCTGGGGACAACTTTTTGGTGTGACAAGGGGAGGGGTGAATAACTAAGGAGAACAGCTATTCCCTTGCATCTCTTTTCACTGGCTGGTTTTTTTCCTTTAGTCAGCTATGTGGTACAGGGATGTTTGGTTGCTTTTTTTCCATGGGGTTACAGTCTAGTTTTTTTCCTTCCTGGGTTCTGATTTTGTTGGTCATCTTGTTCCTGATAGCCAGACACAATCTGTTCTTATATTTGTTTTTTGGTTTTCTATTCTTATTCTGGTTTGTGGTGTCTTGGTTTGGGAAGTTCCTTTAGCTCTCTTTAAGCACACTGTATTGAAGATTTTTATCTGGGAGTTGAATTTTCTAGATATTTTGCTCTTTTCTCCTCTGCAAATGATGCTAAAATCATATTGTATTTATTTTGAAGGGAAACTAAACTTGTTTCAGTGCTGCAAAAACTGGTTATAATAAAACCTCTGGTGCGGTGTTGAATGCAAAAGTTGATGTGATGAATTTAAATGTGAATTCTGATGATGTGTAGCAAAAGGAGCATGTTCTGGCTGAAAGAACAGTTAAACTGATTAGTCTCTGTATGTGGATTTTCTTAAGAACCTGCCTGCTGTATTCACTGACGCTGTACTGCCTGCAAGCACATCTGTTTACTGAGCTGCAAGTGCTAAGCTGTTAGAGGGATTTGAATTAATCAGGTGTAGATAGCTGATGAAGTGGAGCTTCAGGCTTTTTCCTTGTGTAATAGAGTTGGTTGAACTACAAAAATTAACAACTGCAGTATTAGTCTTGCTGGAAAAAAATTGCTAACATTCTTAGCCTTTTCTGTTGGTGCTTCTGCACTGCAGCATAAGCTCCCTGTGATGTTGGTATTCTGAAAGGACCTCCATCTGGAAAATAATGAGACCAGCCTGAAGTTGATTTGAATCTTTCTTAAGCAATGTTTGGCTCCAAGGGAACCTGGAGGCTTGTGCCGTTATCAGATGTCATAGGGGGTATGTGCCTAAAAGCAAGGTCTGTTTGGCCCAAGATGCTTGTGCTGCCCTGGGGAATTTAAGCTTTAGTAATGTTATTGCAAAACGACACCATGATAATGTATGTGATATCAGCTAAAAACCTTGGGCAGAAGGCTTCTGCTTCTTTCTTCTGTAAAGGCCTTGGCTGTAGATTTGCAGACTTATTAGTCTTTTTACTACTCCAGTTTGGGGTGCAGGGAGGGGAAATATACATGTTAATTTAGATTTTAGATGCAATGATTTTTAGTTCAAAGCCTTTGAAATATGTGTTGACTTGTATATACGTAGTCACTGCCATTTTGTCAAAGAATCTGTGAAGCAGAGAAACGTGGTGAGTTGTTTCACAGGAAGGCATCCTGATTTATTGGACTCTGGAATTTGCTTGGATAAGCACTGCTTATCTTGTGAATGTGTGATGGCACTTTATGATGTTGCTTTGACCTGACTGCAGTTCTGTAACCAGCAGTCAGATAGGCAGCTTTGTTTATCATCTGTAAGACATGAAGGATGGGGATAAGGGAAGCCTTTTGAAGGGCATGCTTTCCATGCACAAGGAAAAGCCTTTATCTGGGTCAGTTATAAAGTGTGCTACGTAGTGTTAAATACATGCCTTAGTCTCATTAGGGGTTTTTTGAGGGTGGTGGTTTTTGGTTTTTTTTCATAGGGCTGTGGTAAGCACTTTGCGATGCATTCATCTGGAAACTGAACGCTTATTCGAAATCTAAAAAAACACCCAAACATTAAAAAGCCCTGCACCCCTTCGGACGTGACACCCTTTTTGCAGAGGGCCTGAGCAAAGCATGCGGTGCCACCTGAGTCACTTGGTTGTGCAGCTGCAGCTGGGCAGGCAGACACCTCACTGGGACAGAGGTCTGGAGCAGGGGCGCTGTGTCAGCTCTGCCACGTTCCTACCAAATCAGCACTCATGTACCTCTCTACTGTGTTCTGACATGATCCCAGAAAGGCTAGAATTTGCTACCACGTGAAATTGGTTAAAAGTTGTAAACTTAAGCTTGGATCAAATGCTTTCTGAAGTGTTGTCTGGTTTGCCTTGGCATCCACAGCACAAAGTAGGCAGTCTCTGGCGATTCATGAGTTTGAGAAACAGGACTGACGTGTGTGCTCTCTGAAAGGTGGCAGCCACGCCAGGTACTCAGCGGATGTAACTCTTGGCACTCATATTACGCAAACAGCTTTCAACATGCAGAACAGGAGGTATGGGATACGTATGAACAAGGCCAGGGAGGAGTCTATTACAGCAGTTTTGTGGGCTTTACGTTTTATCCTCTTTCAGTAGGGGTAGCAAAGGAGCTTTCCAGCCCACGGCACTGCCTGTATATAAGCCTGTCCTCCGGCTGCTGCCTTTGACACTGACTGTTCCAGGACAGCCCAGGAGTGAAGATGTCCAGTGGCAGCGCTTATGGAAATGGTATCTGTCTGTCTGTCCAAGGGCTGTAGTGCCAGCACACCACCACTCTCGGGCTGTCCGGTCGTCCCCTGTCACGGCGGTGCTCTCGCTGCCCTTTTCCCGGCTGCAGCCTTGCCCTCGGCCACGGCGGCGGGGGAGGGCGGTGCCTCCCCTCGGCCGCCCGCGGGAGCGCGGGGTGGCTCCGGCCCGGCCCCGCGGGCGGGGCCCGCCCCGGCTGACCTGCGGGCGGGGCCGCCGCGCTCATGTGACACCGCGGAGCCGCCGCTGCCGCCGCCGTGCCCGCTGCCGCCATGGTGCCGTCCCCGCTCGCCCTGCTCCTGGTGCTGGGCGCTGCCGCCACCGCCCTGGCCGAGCCCCTCNGGGAGGCGTGCAGAAGCAGGCGGAGACGGCCCGGTAATCCCGACTCTTCCTTGCAGGTTCCATAGACGGCAGCATCCAGGAGGTGAACGTGAGCCCTTGTCCCACTCAGCCCTGCCTGCTCCACAAGGGGACATCCTACAGCATCAACGTCACCTTCGCCAGCAGTAAGGAGCACATCCCCACCGGGAGTGGGCAGGGGCAGGTGATCCCCTCTGTGTCCCACTGCTGGGAGGGGAGAAGGGCGGCTGGAGAATGATCTGGGTGGAAGAGTGTCCCTTAGTTGTGTTCTTGCAGCCTGTGGGGTATGTGAAGGGCACGTGTGATATATGTGTGTTCTCTGTGTTTTGCAGAGATTGAGAGCCAGGGCAGTAAAGCAAGGGTGTACGGGGAGATGCTGCACGTGGACATACCCTTTCCTATTCCTGAACCTGATGGATGCAAGTCCGGGATCCAGTGCCCCATTCAGAAGGGCCATTCCTACAGCTACCTGAATAAACTCCCTGTGAAGAGCGAATACCCCAGTGTAAGTATGCAGGCAGCTGGTCGGCTTCTCAGCTACTGCCTATATTGGGGTAGTCTCACCACCTGCCTGTAAGGGAGACACCTTGTTCTATTCTGGTGAGAGAGAGTAGACTCCATTGACCATCTGGTGTTCTTTCTGCTGTATGACTCTAGTTTCAAGTTCCCACTTTGGGACAGACCCAGCGAAGGAAGCAGCCTAGCTCCAGCTGCTGAGAAGTGGCTTCAGCTGCTCCAATATCTTCCTGTGCTGTGCCTCCCACCACAGCCTGCTATATGCAGCTGAATGCTCCCAGACTGGGCGTGCTCAACTCTGGAGTGCATTTCAACTAAGGATGCTGCAGAGTGCTTCCACTCTACTTTCTTTCAAGTGCAGTGTGTGGAGGTCTCCTGTGTCATGTAACTGAGCCCTCTCCATCCACAGATGGAGGAAACAGTGCATGAGCATGGCCCACCTACTGCACGCAAGGACAAGGCCCCAGCTCTATCCTCTTTGTGCGGAGGTCCCAGGACCTCCTTGTTCCACCCAAATGATAACTTTTTTCCCCAAGCCTTTGCCTTAAGGTTTCCTGAACTTTCTTGTTTTTCTCTGCTCCTCTCTCTTTCAGATTAAACTGATTGTGAAGTGGGAGCTGGTAGATGACCAGGACCAGATGTTGTTCTGCTGGAAGATACCAGTGCAGATTACCAGCTGAGAAGCCCTGCCGTTAGTAGGGCTTGGGGAGGGAAAAACCAGAAACAACACAGGCCAAATTCTTTTATATAATAAACATTTCTTACTGCTTCCTTCAGAGCTCTGCAGCCTCTGAGCAGCCAGCACTGTGTTCCTTGCAAGATCAGGCCCTGGCAGAGTGCTTTTACTGTGTTTAGGTGACACCCCTGGGGTGTTCTTCTAGCAGCTCAAAGGGCAGCAGTGTCTGCTGCAGGAGTGACTGAGCATCATCCTCCAGCCGCTCTGCAGAGGCACTTTATCTGTTAGACATGGAGACATGGAGCTGTCTGTCCTCAGAAAGGAATTTCACAGTGATGAATCTGGCTATTGTCTCAGCTGCTACCTGGTAACCCTTCAGTGCCTCTTCTAGAATGCCAGCTGCATCTACCCTCCTGTGTTTCTCCTGCTCTGTTGTGATCAGGATGCCCCTGGGACCTGCATTTGCTATCCATGCAGCTGAAGCAGAGGGAAGGAGAGGAGTCTTTCCTTGAGCTGACAGCCTGCTATGTCCTGGGCCTCTGCTCAAGCCAGCAGGACTCCAGCTGGGAAAACTTCCTTTTTGTGGATGCAAAGCCAAATGGCATTCAATGTCTCTGCAGGGATGATTCTTTCTCTAACCAATGGTTTGCACTACTACTAACTTGGAGCTGCTGCGAGCTCCTGAATCTCTTTTTATAACCTTCCTTTTAATAAAGGCTAGACAAAATCTGCTTGTGTTGTATTCTGAGTGTAGAGGATCAGAAGGGAAAGCAGAGAGGCTGGGCATCTTCTAGTTGGGGTTCAGCTGGTCTTACCTCTTAGCTGAAAGCATGAATAGAGGTGGTATGCTGGTCTAAGCGTGGGTGACCTGAAAGCAGCCAAACATCTCTGTTGCTGGTGTCCACTTGGCAATGTCTGGCTGTGCTCCTGCCTTGCTAGTCCTATGCAGGCTTGAAATTGTGCAAAGGTTCCCTGAGGAGGTGGTGGCATAGAATATTGCCTTACTTGCTGCAGCATAGGTAAAGGTCTTTATACTGAAGGCTCCAGGGCTGGAAAAACAACTCCCAGACCTGCAGAGAGCTCTTAGCAACTACAGTAACTACAGTTTCTCATATGGGAACTGCAGCCCCTTGTGTGAGAACAAGGCAGGGTGTGAACAGCTACAACTTCCGTTCTGTCTGCAGGGACTAGAGTTGGCTCCTGCCACTGGTGCTGGGCTGGGGATATGGCCTGGCAAAGCTCTCTGTTCTGGCTCGGGAGCAGGAGAAGGCCATGTGCCAGCTGAGAGGGCTAAGAATTGGCTCACAAATGGGATGGCTTTGCCCTTGGCAGAGGTAAGATAAGCACAGTTCTGACAAGCCCCAGTGTTTTGAGCCACAGGGGCCCAAAATAAATGTTTTATTTAACAACATGAGAGAAGTTTCCAGCAGAATCAGTTAAAAAAAAACAAAACACCAACAACTTTACAGAAAGGAAGCTGGACTTGCTCCCCCTGCCCAGCCAGCATGGGGCACAAAGTGTGGGGCTAAAGGCCACAGGGAGAGCTGGCCCTGGGGCCCCTCAGGCCTCTTTCCCATGCCCCAATGTTAGGCAGCAGCTCTAGAAAGCTGGAGTGGAACCCTCATCTTAAAGCTCTAGCCTGGGGGCTGAATGCTTCACAAGGAGTGGGGCCAGCACCCACGATGTGGGTAAGGCTTGTCACTAGGTCAGTGCAGCAGTGGCAGGGAGATGAACCCCCTTTCTTGGCAGGGTGAGGGGGACAGGCTGGGGCTGTGCGGCAAGGGAAGGTGTCCTGTGAGCCTCCATGACACAAGGCAATGTGACAGGTGGTGAGGGCTGGAGTGGGCTCTGCTGCAGGAAGAGCAGGGGCTGGCAGGGCCAAGAGGGGTGCAGAGGCTGGGAGCTCAGCCCTGACCTATAGAGAGAGGTGATGGGAAAGCTGTGCACTTCGAAGGGGAAGGAACAAAGAGCCTCGAAGCACCTGCAGCCCTGGGCAGCCTTTCTCTGTGTTCCCAGGTCCCAGAGCCATGTGCAGGGGAGCACCCTCACCCCTGCTCTCCTAGAGCTACGCGGCTGCTGGATTCTGGGCTGTCTGGGGCACGCAGTGGTGTGACCGGGCCAGAGCCACGTAGCCCGGCAAGCATTGGCAGCGGTAGGAGCCCTCTGTGTTCTCGCAGGTGCCACCTTTGCACAGGGGCTCAGGGCTGCCCACCTCCTCACACTCGTTGATATCTGCAAGGAGAAGGACTGGGCTGAGCTGGTGGCACAGTGAGAAGTCCCAGCCCACAGCCATCTCCTTGTGCCCCTGCCATCACCCCTGACCCTCCCACACAGGGCCTGCCTGCCCTGTCCCCGCACTAGTACCTTCGGGATGTCCACAGTGACACCACCAGCCTCCCACGCCCTCAGCATATCTGCAGAGCATTCGTAGTATACAAGGGTGGCATCCCCAGTATCCTCCAGCACAGTACTGAACCCTGCCCCATGTACACCAGGTAAGAGCCCCTCCATGCTCTGCAGCTTTTGGCTAACAAGTTGTAATAGCCTATGATCAGGGGAAAAGGACACTTCTAGCCTTGGAAAATGCCTTTTTCTGATCCAGCAAGGTCAACCAAGCAAATGATGGTGGCCCTGAGAGGCCGATTATCATCTCCAGGACCAAAACACAGAAGGACTTCGTGCTGCACAAACAATGGCTGGTTTTATTAACCTGAAAACTGTGCCAAAGGGCTCAGTTGGCCAGCTCGTCAGGCTGGACTATGCACGTGAGCCCTACAGCAGCTGCCCTACTGTGACAAGGCTGCTCTGCTACATGTACTCACCCAGACACTCTGCCTGAGATACACCAACTTGTGGTGGGGCCATGAGCTGGACAGAGCACCCATGTACAAACCCAGAACCATTGTTTGCACCCACATGACCTCCAGAGCCCAAATCCTCACCTACCAAGGGAAGGCCCAACCCCACTCACCACAAACTCCAGACTCAACTCCCGCTGATGAGCAGGGAGTGGGGAGAAGCTGATGGGTTCAGCTGGCTACCCAAGGGAGAGAGAAGGCCCCAGCAGTAGCCAATGAACCCGGGGAGGACCAAAGTGTTCTGCCACCCCAGGTACCTTGGATTATCTCTAGCATAGGTGGAGGAGGCTATCTGACAAAGAAGTGCAGCCCCATGGAGGGATGCTGGAAGCAAATTTTCAAGGAGGTAAGAGAAAGCACAGCAGTCACAGAAGGAAGATGGAGAGGGGAAACATGAGAAGAGAGAGCTTGAGAAACAAGGTAGTCTCCACATACAGCCAAACCAACTGTTGAATTGACACTGTGGACTCTCACTAAACCTCAGCATCACACATTGCCATGAACAGCATGGCTTGCTTGGAAGCCCAAGAAGAATTAGGCACATCAAGGAAGACATGCTTTGCAGCCTGAGAAGCAAGGGAAAGTAAAAGCTGAAAGAGCATGCAGGCTGGTCTGGTCACCAAATCAAGAGGAGGAATGAAACAAGGACACTTTAGCCCAGAGAGACCCAAAAGCCAGAAGCAACAGCATAGTGTTGCTAGCAGTCTGCACCAAGTCCTGGAGTTTGCCCACTTGGGCAGGGATGGGGACACACAGCTTACCTTACAGGGCATGGGTAAGCTGTTGCTGCAGGGAAGTGAGAGGGGAAGTCCTGCAGCAGCTGCAGGAGTATTCTAAAGGCCTGAAGTCAGCAAGGTAAAAACATGGTGATAACTAAGAACCAAGCAGGAGAACTGAAAGGAAAAAAAAAAACAGGCTCCAGTGTAAAACGAGGGCTAGCTAGTTTCAGGATAGAAAAGGCAACAAGCAAAGGTTCCATAAATATGTTAGGAGGAAACAATGGGGAATGTCAGTCTATTTCTTATCAACAGAGGAAACAAAAGTCAGTCGAGCTGGCTGGAGCAGCTAACATGGGCTTTGTTCCAGCCATCATAAAAACACTCATGGTGATCAGACAGGGCACAGACCATGTTTGAAGTGTTTAAACAAGGGTGCAGGAGCACAGGGAGGGAAAGGCCACACTGTGATGGAGAGGTTCAACAATCAGTTACATCCATAAATGTTTGCGGCAATGCAAGTTCACATGCTTAATGCTGCCTGCAGTCCCTGAAAAGTTGACAGTTCTCTCTAAGATGGGAGCATAAAGGTGGCCTCAGAAAAGCAACAAAGGATAAATCTCATAACCATCTTCAAAAACAGAGAAGGGAAAATCCAGAATTACTGCTCACCCCTAAGCAGTTCAGCTTTGTGAGTGATTAGGTCATAACCTTCTAAAGGATAACAGGATCATTAAATAGCTGGTGCAGATGAGTTAAGGCCTGATTACGTTAAGCTAATCTGGTTCTCTTCCCTGACCTGATAACTGGCCTGTCAGATAAGAGAGAAGTGGTGGATATGATGTGCCTTGGCCATGGTGAAGATTTCAACACACTCTCACGTGACACACTCAAATAGATTGAGAAAATACCCTCTAGATTAAACTGCAGGCAATTGCACAATGGACCGCACTCCAAAGACAATTAGCAATACCTGGCTGTTACAATAAAAATCTTTTAAAGCACAAGCTGCAGTGGTCTGTCCTTACCCCTGCTCCATGCAAATGTTGTCATTAAGGTGCACAAAGGAAGAATCCCCATGCTTGTAAAATATATGTGTATGATGCCAGACTGCAAGCACTTAGCAGAGCTCAGACTTTGATAGAGAAGTGGTCCAAATTCAACCAGACAAAATTCACTGAAGGCAAATGCAAAGCATTATGGCCAAGGAAAGGAAAACAGTGCAGAACTGCAGAAGAGAGAGTAACATCTCAGGCAGCCATTTGGCGCAGCTGCATTTGGGGTGGTATAGACCATGGGTTCTGTATGAAGAAGCTGCACCACTGTATTATACAATAAGGCTGCCCTGAGTTGAAGTGCTGTGCCTAAGGAAAATGAGAGGGTTTTCATCTGCTCTGTTGAGTGCCTGAGGTTTCAGCTGGCTTGGAGACATATAATGTGAAAAGGATGGAGATATGGCATAGGGATGTAGAGGAAATGCAGAGAGAT
Organism: Toxostoma redivivum; assembly: GCA_013397375.1. Taxonomy (NCBI): domain Eukaryota; kingdom Metazoa; phylum Chordata; class Aves; order Passeriformes; family Mimidae; genus Toxostoma; species Toxostoma redivivum. The sequence continues at coordinate 1,932,217 of VXBI01014662.1, read as the reverse complement.
TTAGAAACTGTGTCGCATAGGGGAGGGTGGAAAGTGAGGAATTTCACCAGAGCAGTGGCAAATGCAGAGGACATTAACCACAATAACAATGGCTTGTGATGTACAAGAGTGGTATGAGAAGACATGAGACATCAGCCGCTCTCAGTGATGCCCAGAGCTGCTCTTACCTAGCTGCCAGCAGAAAGTGGCCGGCTGAACCTCCACGAGGGCCCTCCCAGCCGTATGGGAAGGAATCGGAAGAAGAGCGGGACTGCTCCTGCTGCCGTCCCGGCTGGCACCGGCAGGGAGCAGCCGCGGCCAGGGGACGCGGGTCTCACTCACCCATGCAGGCCATGCGGGTCATGTCCAGCTGGAAGCCATCGAAGCAGTCGCAGGTGTATCCCTCCGGGACGCGCACGCAGCGCCCGTTCTCGCAGCCATTGAGGATCCCGCACTCCTCTGCCTGCAGCCCCTCGAAGCCCTCGTAGAGACCTGGAGGGTGGCAAGGTGAGGTCAGAGCAGGCTGAGCCTCAGCTCAGCCATAAAGGGAATATCGGGCATGCAGCAAGACAGTGCTGGTGGCACGAAGACTGACTCAGAACAGCCAGGAACAGAGCTTGCTCCAAGCCTGGAGCAACCCGGCCAGGGTGGGAGCTATGAGGCAGTCCCCATGGACACAGTCTGGGTGGGGAGGCACTTCTCTGTGTCTCCAGTACTCACCAGTTTGGCTGGGCAGGTAGCGGGGTGGAGACCGCGCTGGGCCATGGTGGAGAGGGCTGCCATGAAACTCACTGCTGGGCTCCCTCTGAGGGAAACTAGCCTCGGGGTTTCCATACTCAGACTCCAGGTAGTTGTAGTAGGGGCTGGGAAGGCCATAGTGGGGGTCTTCCAAGCCCGGTCCATACTCATATCTAGGTCTTTCTCGGAGCTCAGCCCCTCTCTCACTGTCTTCACTGGCCCCATTACACAAGAAAGCAAAATCAGCTGCAGGTGAGGAAGAGGAAGGGTCAGTACAGCCTGGCTCAAGGTCCACTATATGGCCAGAGGGTGTGCATCTACACTGGGTCAGCTGAGCCAGGCCTGCATTCAGTGTCCTCCAAAGCTGCACTCTATAGTTTGTTGATTGTCAAGAAGACAATGTCCTGTCTGGGGCCAGCAGGTTCTTGAGCAGCAAGACCCCCAGTTCCCAGGGTGCTCCCATCCCTGCTGCCACTACCTGCTTCTCCATGTGCAGAAGCAGTGGGATGCACAGGGCAACTCTCCCCTCAGATACCCTGGACTCCCTGCAAAATGATTTCAGGTACGTTCTACCCAGGACTGCAGCTCACCCCTTCTCTGGAGAAGTGTGTGTGGCGTTACCTAGTCCTTGGGCTGACACCAGCAATGCAGAGACCTTATGCAGCAGACCTACATGACACGACAAGTGGCAGCCCAGCCCATTCCCACCTCCGCTGGGAGGTGCTTACCCATGCCGCCCAGCTTACCAGAGGACCTGTGGGGACAAAGTGCACAGTTCTGGCCCCAGGCTTCACCAAGCCGGCAGCAGCACTCAGTGTACGTGGTCTGCTGGCCATGTAGCAGGTCTTGGCAGATGTAGTCAGCAACAGTCTGCCAGCAGATGTCCAGGTGGATTTCATACTCCTCCAAGGCATCTGTGAGTGACACAAGCAAAGGATGCCATGGAAATCATCCAGAAGAGTGCCTGTCTATCTTTTCCCAAGAGGGGTGACCATGTGCTCCAGCTCCTGCCCCCCTCCCTGCCCTGGCTGCACCCTGTGCTGGTGCTGACACACCTCAGCCAGACACCAAGTCCCCACCCACTGCTCCCTCTTGGAGGACACAGCCTTTGGGCAGGATGTGTGGGGCAAAGGTGTGCTGCAGTGGGGGATCAAGCTCACCTGCCCTGCTGGAGAAATTCACACACCGGTTGCCAGTGGCATCCAGCACAAGAGGGAGGCTGCAGAAGCAGTGGTAGGAACCTTCTGTGTTCAGACACTCACCATTGATGCAGTACACTTCATTCTGGCACTCATCCTGATCTGCCCACACACAAGGACAGGGCAAGGTTTTAGCCTGGCAGACATGAGAAATGTGACCCTTTCCCTGCCCAAATGGAGACTCAGGCCCTCCTCTCTTGTTCCCCAGGACCGTCCCAAGAAGCTTATTACCTAGACCTGGCCTAGCAAGAACAAGTCTGGGTGCAGCAGCATGGCTGTCCCCCCATGTGCAGTTGGGTCCCACTGCTCTTTGAGGCCGTCTTACCAACACACTCAAGCCTGCTGGAGGCATAGAAGTATCCTGTACGGCAGAAGCACTTGTAGCCCGGCACCGTGTTCACACACTGTCCATTGCGGCAGAACTCAGAGCCAAATGTCTCACACTCGTCCATGTCTGAAAGAGGAATGGAGGGAGGGCAAGTGTCTCAGGAAGCAGAGCCATGGAAACAAGGTGAGCTGGGTGCTATACCTGCAGAAAGCTGTCACAGCACCTTGCCTGGATCACTGACACGTCCCTGAGTGAGCTACCCACCTCTCCCCATGCTTGGGAGCAGAGGGAGAAGCATCCCCAGGCAGAGCAGGAGGAGGAACAGTGTGAGAAGGACACTTCCACAAATAGGAAATTCATGTGTATGTTAAGCACACAACCCCCATGGACATGAAGTGCCAAAGACTGAGCAAGGTGGCCACTAGGAGATCTGATCAGTAACTGGAAGAGCTGTGTCTTAATGGTCCCCATCCCTGGTTCACAATGAGAGACTTGCACCAAGAAAGAATCACTGCCAGCAATGAGGTAGGACTGGAGGGAGGGGCACTTCCAGCTCAACAATACTGTCAGTCTAGGATTTCTCTGGAATGGGGAAAACAGCGGGAGGACGTTAGCATTTCCCACAACAGGCCTGGGGAGATAGTTTTGTCAATGCATTTTCATGCAGGGTTTTAAATAGTGCTCTCCCTCTTCCCCCTGGAAGAAATGAAAGAAAATGGTGCTAGTACCTGTGAAAGAGACTTTTCCTGAGAGCAGATCTTCCTGGGGAATATAGCCCTTCCCAAGAGGACAGATCTCTTGGTACTCCACTGACCAGGATACAGATGCCAAGAGGAGACGGAAAGGAAAGAAGCAGCTCGTTAGTGCAATCAAGGTGGAGCTGGCAGGCAGAGCACTGGCCCTGCCTGGTATGGTGGGGCCAGAGTCCTACCTGTTCCTGGGATGGGGCAGGGGTAAGTCTCGCAGTTGTCACCCCAGGCTGCTCCCACAGTACAGCAGCACTCCTCTTTGGTGATGTTCTTGGCCAGGACGCTGTCACACAGGCGAACGTCACTGATGTGGTAGTAACACTGCTTGCGCTCTGCGCTGTCAGAGAGGTGGGCTGCACGTGTGTCAGAGCCCTCTAGAAGACAGCAGAGCAGGGACGGGATGGGGTCCTTGGCACCCCAACACAGCATCCCATACCGAGGAGGTCCCAGAGCACACCCATCACCAGCAGTGTGACCTCCCCATGTCCTCACTTTCAGGCTTCTGAGCTCTCCCCAGACAAAAACTTGCCCATTATCTGTGGAGGCTTGTACAGCCCTGTCAGCCCCTCATCTTCATCTCCCCCTAGCCAGGGCTACCACACTACTGCTCTAGTTGCCACCCATGCTCTATCGCAGTTGCCTACTTACCCACGGCAGCTCGGGGCTTGCACTGCCCTGCCTCTGTGTCGTACTCCTCGTGGTCACTGGGGCAGAGGCACAGGAAGGATCCCTCCACATTCTCACAAAGCGCAGTTCCGCACACGGCGACCATCAGCTCACACTCATTCACATCTGCAAAGCAAGGGGCAGCAGTGGGCAGCAGGAGCCCTGCCTCTGCATGGGCAGCCTTTGCACAGTCTGCAGCACAAAGCTACCCTGCAGTAGGGAGACAAAAGCTGCTAGGGACGAGCTGAGAATTGTGTTCACACTGTGGCTCAACACAAGTCTGGCAGGAGCCTCATGCCCTGCTCTTAGTGGATTCAGAGCCTGAACTCCAGCTATCTGAAATCCAGTGGGTTGCTGGATCACAGAATCATCTAGGTTTGAAGGACTCCAGTCCAACCCCCTACTCAGTTACAGGATCCCACCAAGCTGCTCAGAATTTTTTCTTGTTGGGTCTTTAAAATCTCCAAGGATGGCAACTGCACAACCATCACAGGCAACTGTTCCACTGTCTGCCTGTCTTCACAATGAAGATTTTCTTCCTTCTAATACACCTTGCCTGTTCTCTACAGGCACCCATTAAAGTACCTTTCTAGCACCTTCAGTGCCTCCATCCCCCAAGGACTTTTTTTCCACCTGGACAGAAGAGGGCTGCATGTTCACTGTTAACACACGCTTTTTCAGAGCCTGATCCTTTGCAATCCCAAAGATCTGCTGTGATAAGGGAAGGGGTTTTGACTCCATGAGCTGCCCTGTCCACGTGTGTGACTCTTCATGTGTGAGCGCAGTCCCTGTCTGTGGTCTGGGAGCCATCACACAGTAGGGACACCAGCCTGGCATCTGCCAGTGGCTCTCCTTTACTGACTGAGAGAGTGATCCTGGCAGACTCACCAATGCAGTAGTGCCCAGAAGGTGAGCTCTCATAGCCACGGTCACAGAGGCAGCGGAAGGAGCCATCTGAGTTCTCGCAGAAGCCGTGGCTCCCACACAGCGTCTCATTGGCACATTCATCAATGTCTGCAGCAAAGCCAAAAACAGGAATTGTCCTAGACCCCACTTCTCCCAGCAGACACCCCTACTCAGGCCCTTCGGCTCTGACCCCAAGATCTGGGACTAGGGTAGGCATTCCCTTGATGAGAGCGATTGGGTCCTTGCTAAGAGTGTGCATGTTAAGAGAAGCTTCTTGCAATACTGAGAGCCACAAAGAAGCCATGTGAATAGAGCAATAGGGGCAGGGTGAGAATGGGAAGTTGAGGGGAAGCATGGTAGGTGACTGGCATGGGGTGACTGAGAGTAGCAGTTTCCTGCAGAGGTGTAAAGGGACACAGAGCCTACAAGCTCCAGCTGCTGCATGGAAGTTTTCTTGGAGCAGTCAGAGCATCTATGTGTTCACAGCCCATGGTTCCCAAGGCCAGGAGCAGCTCCACTTGCTAAGGCTGAATCTTAGTGCAGGCCAGAGCCCAGTGGCTGGCAGCAGCTCCTCCCTGCTGCTTCCTTCCCTGAGCTGGGGGGAGCCTCAAAAACTGCAAAACCCCCTTTGCTCTTTCCTCTTTGCTGGAGCCTGGGCTTCAAACCCAGACTTGCCAGCCTAGCACGCATTGGTACCAGCAGCCTTTCCCCTCACCCAAGCCTGCCAGGCAGGTGACTGGCACTGGCCCCAGCAAGCACAGCTTACAGGGAGCTGCGGTCCAGCCCCAAGCCTGGAATGGCTGTAACCTGCCCAGGACTCTCCCCAAGCGGAAAGCAGCACAATGCAGTGTCTGTTCCAGATGCCAGGAAGAGAGAAGTCTAGACGCAAGTAGGCAGCACAGCCAAGAAAACAAACTCTCAGCATTATCTGCCTTTCCACCATCCACACATTTCCTCCTCCTCCCCTGTGCCTCTGGCAGAGATGTCCCACAACCCCCGTTTCTTCCAGGGTGAGAGGCAGGGAGACCCAGGGCTGTACTCACCAATGCAGTCACCCAAGGGGGTCCAGTGGAAGCCAGGCTGGCAGCCCATGATACAACGGTAGGAGCCCAGGCTGTTCTGGCACCGCCATGTGCCGCAAATGGCATCCCCATATTCTTTACATTCATCTACATCTGCAGGAAGGAGAGCAAGGGAATGGGGATGGTTCAGATGTGGACCCTGCTTGTTCAATGCAGCATCTAGGTCTGCTTCAGCTGGCCAGAGGCCTTGAACCAGTGCTAGTCCTCCTTACAAGTCACCAGCAACTATGAGTGCTGGGAGCAGAACTGCCCTCCCCCCTGCACTGGCTTCATTTGTCCCCTCAAATTCTGGGAGGCTGATCTCCCCAGAAATGAGCTCTCACCCACGCAATCATCAGTCTCCTGGGAGTGTTTGAATCCATTTTCACACAGACATCTGTAGGAGCCTTCTGTGTTCAGACACTGGCCTTGTGAGCACAGGGATTTATCTGCACATTCATCCACATCTGTGAACACAAAAACATCAACCTGGATCTCACCACAGGGCAGGAAGCAGAGGGCAAGACCTAAGGTATGTCCCTGCTACCTTCCAACTCACCTTGGCAGCTGACTCCACCAGCCACATTTGAGAAACCAGGAGCACAAATGCAGAAGTAGGATCCATGACTGTTGAGACATTCGCCATTGGGACTACAGATCTCACCGTTCTGGCACTCATTCACATCTGCAGAGGGAGCAAAATCAGGACCATGCACCCAGCACTGGGGTACATCCTTCACCAAAGCCACATGGATTCCTTGTTCCCAGTCTCTTCCAGGCAGCCCTCAAAGGGCTTCTGGCCCCTTGTTTTCTCATCATGGAAACAGGGATCTTCCCTGTCCTTGGGGAGCCTGAATTTGACTACAGCCTTATGGATGTGCCACGCATGGTGGCATCACTTGCCTTGGCACCAGCATCCTCCCTGCTGAGAAAGAAGGGGGATCCAGTATGTACTGGACCCAGAGGGCTGCATGGATGGGGTTCATACCTTCACATACGGTGCCATTGATGAGCTCAAAGCCAGTCTGGCAGTGGCACTCGTAGGAGCCTGGTGTGTTTCTGCACTCTCCATGCAGGCACTGAACAGCAGGGTCTCCACACTCATCCACATCTGCCAAGAGGAAGGGCACAGCACAGAGTGAGGCCCCAGCTCTTGCCACCACTGGGGAAGATCCCCATCCACAGAAGCATCACCCAGATGTTGGCCTGCAAAGTGGGTTTGAGCTGTCCTCCCAGACCATCCCATCACAGTGAGAAGAGGGTAGAGACTCCCGTTTACCAGGGTGTGCAGATTCAGCCCAGACTCTTCACTCCCTTCCATCATAGGGACTAGCAAAACACTGTCCCAGTACCAAGTCAGTGGTTCCACTGACAAGAACAAAGGCAAGGGGCACAAACTGAAATACAGGAGGTCCTGCCTAAACACTCTCTCTCTGTGACAGTGGCAGAGCACTGGCCTGGGTTGCCAAAAGACATTGTGGAGTCTCCCTTCTCGGAGATACTGAAAAACTATCTGGATGTAGTCCTGGGCAGACAACTCTTGGTGGCTCTGCTTGAGCAGTGTTAGATGAGATGACCTCCAGAGGTCCCCTCCAGCCTTATACATTCAGTGACTCTGTGAGCACAGGGATACTGCTAATCCCAGTGTCTGTCTCCAGCAGACTCTGCTCTGCATACAACAACCGCCAAGAGGCCAGTGCAGAGTCACAGTCATTGACAAATCCTCTCTTCAGCCAACGGCACAAGAGCAAACATCAGCAGAGCAACACAGCACTAGCCCTACTTTCCGAGGCTCTGCTTTGTCAATTGCCAGACATGCCTTACAATGTCCTTCTCGTGGAAGAGCTGTCCAGGGGCCTACAATAACTCTTACCCAACTGCAGAGCTCTCCACAAACCCTCTCTCACCCAGCTCTCCCAGGCATTGACCAGAACCTGCTGGCACTCTGAGGATTTTGCTCACAGCAGAGGAGAGGTATACCTTCCCTCACAAAGAGGGCTGCAAGATGCCAGCAGACTGCCTGCAGCCCTTGAGGTAGGGGCAAGCACGGGAGAATGCTGCACTGACAGGAGGTAAAGCCCTACGACTGGCAGCTCCTGAGGGTAAGAAGGAGCACTTTCCCCTTTCCAGAGCACTGAGCATGCCACAGGCACAAAGAGCATCGCTCCATACCACCTCAGGGCAGGATTCCCAGCTTTTCAGTCTCAAAGGGTTGCAAGAAGCAGTATTATTGACTCCTTCTGGAGACAAAACCAAAACCTAGTTTATTTACAAAAAAAAATCAAAAAGCCCTTATCATTTTTCAAATATGAAACCTAAATCCACAGACAAGGCCACCAGCCAAGGCAGGGAGGAACATGCCATCCTGCCATCAGGTCAGTGTCACCCAAACAATATCAAACCCTGATAAGATGCCCTCATGAAATGGCTGGGGCAAGGTGGCTGAGATGGGGCAGCTCATGTGGAGTCTTGGGAAAAGGGAAGGGCAGATGTAAGGCATCAAACCACGGCTCTTCCATCACACCCAAAAATCAAATGCAAAATAAGTTCATTTCACTGCTTTCTCAGACATCAAAACAGAGGAGAATTAAGAGAGGAAAACTTCCCTGCCTCCCCTCCTGGAGGCCCCCATACAGGGGGATCCTTCTGAGAGTCACATCAAAGGCAAAATCTTCTATTTGCCAGCTACGTGCAGGCTGCAGGGCTCTGCAGTGCTCCAGAGATAAATTCTCAGCACGTGGCCATTCTTTAAACAAATACCTTTGCCAACTCTGCCCTTTCCCTTCCCTTGCTCCAAACAGGGCATTTTCATCAAGTCATCTCAAGGCCAGGATATCCCCCTCTGTCAGCCATCAGAGACAGAGTTTTCCTGCTTGTGCTGGGGCAGTTGAGCTGTAAAGCTGGGACTGAGCACTCTCATGTCTCAGCACTGCAACCAACGCAAATCAGTGCTGCTGTTAAGTCTCCACCAGCATACCTGGCACAGCAGAGACCTTGATCTAAACTTTCCCTTTTAAACATGTCCAAGTGATATTAGGGGCTGGCAAAAAATGATGAAACCTGGGTGCCCACAGTCTCTCCATGGGCTGTGGACCCATGGTTTCTCCTCCTGTTGAAGACCTACATTTGAAGTATATGCTCCCAGGCACACAGTTCTGAACTAAAAGACACACAACTTTGCCAATGTTTCCAGGCCTCCTGCACTCCTCTGGCCTTTGTCAGCATCTAATAGATCATCATTAATTCATGAGTTCTTCCCCCCATCCCTTTCCTGTGTGAGCAAAATCACCTTTCTGCTGCTCCAAGTGACATCTGCTCACAGCCTTCCATGCTCTCTGCTGAACAGGAAGCTAGAGAGCTGGAAAAGGATCCTGAGGCTAAAGAAGTCCTTCTCCCCCACCAGTAACCCAGCTAAGGCAATGTCCCATCCCTCATTTCCTCCAGCACCCACTCCTCTGTTCCTGGGGAAGGGATATCTTCACACATGCTGCCATCTCTGGAGACAGCATAGCCATTGTCACAAGACATGCAGGAATAGGAGCCCTCAGTATTGAGGCAGAGTCCAGAGAGACAGGGAGTCCGGGCTGTGCATTCATCGATGTCTGCATAAACACATGAGGGAGAGTGGGGTAAGAGGAAAAAATGCAGAGCAACCATGACCAGGTGCACATGTGCTGGGGGAACAAGCCAGCATGGTGGCCAGGACTCAGGCAGAGCCAAGTGCTCAGGGAGAGCCTAAAGAACCCTCTGGACTGACTGTGTGACACTTCAGAGTGTCTGTACATGTGGCTCCCTAGTACCTTGGCAGCTCTTCCCATCAGGTGCCGCCTTGTAGCCCCGGTAGCAGGAACAGCGGAAAGAGCCATCCAGGTTCACACACCGTCCATGAGCACAAGTCCCCTCCACAAGACACTCATCCACATCTGTGTGATACAGCAGAAGGTAACATGGCATGGGAGGGTGTTCAGGGCAGTTCCTCCACACAAGCTACGAGTGCTATATGCCCTGGCCAAACAGGCTGGCTGAGGCAGGAGAAGGATGTGGCCTGTGCCCCTGCTCCTTTTGAGGCTTACAGGGAGCACTGCTGTGGAGGGCAAGGGTGCTGCCCAGAGGAAGCCCAAATTTCTCACCAATACATCTTCCATTCCTGGGCTGGTAGCCAACCCCACAGCTGACACAGTTGTAGGATCCTAGTGTATTGACACATCTCCCACTGGGGCAAGAGCTGGGATCCATGCACTCGTTGACATCTGCCAAGAAACACAGTTCTTTCAGGCTCAAAGGTAAACAGTGCAGCAGTCTCCAATGTATCCTCTCCAGCTGGATCCTCAGTTTCCCTCCAGGGCACAGTGATACCCAATAGGAGTTGAGATGAGTTTGCTGGGACTTGGACAAAACTTCTTATGGTCCCACCTATCCCTCAGGATCCTACACCCATATCTGAGGGCTGACATAAGTCAGCCGCTAAACTCACTGCTGCAGGGTGTTGCGAAGGCCAGGAATGTGCATGGGTAGAGAAAGGGATCAAAGAACATCTGTGCAGGGCTGTCTCATCTGGGTGTTTCATAACTATGATTAGGATGCAACCTCCAGTTCAGTTGTCCTTAAGGCAAGTGCTTTCTGGAGGCTGTGTGGGGGAAGCAGCATTCTGTCCATGATGTCCTGTTTCCTGTACTGCCTCCTAAAACAGCCTTTCACTCTGTGATGGAGATGAGCTACTGAGAAAGGGAAATCTTTGATCAAGCACATCATATGTTGACAAGGGTGAAAGCTTTGAAGGGCCCATGTCTTGCCATGTGAATGGGATGCAGTGGGGATGAGTGGCCTGAGAGTCTGCAGTCTGCTCTCCCTGCAGTACACCTGCCAGCATGACAGTTTTGTGACAAAGCCAAGGTGTCATGAAAATATATAGACATGTCCTTCCATAATGGAATGGGCTGGCCATTGGGGAACTCCATGGAGAGATGGGAGAGAATCTTGGGAGAATTCCATTCCCTCTGCCCAGGACAGTCTGTTCCTCCTGCAGTCAAAGGAGAGGACAGGAAGTCCTTGGGGAGGCCACAGGGCAGACAAATGTGGAGGTGTCCTACCTCCCTTACAGGAAGAGACAGAGTGATGAGAAAAGGAAGTGTTCAGCCATGCACAGGGTAGGCTGGAGGGGCAGGGAAACTGGGAGCATCAAGCTTTACCTTCACATTGTCCTCTGGGGCCCATGGCAAAGCCCTTCTTGCACTGGCAGTGGTAGGAGCCAGGTGTGTTGATGCATCGCTGTCCTCGGCAGACAGAAGGCTGCTCACATTCATCTCGGTCTGGCAACACACAGGATGACAGTCCTGAGTCTTCCCCCACCAGTGTCAAGAAGGCTGGGTGCAGGAGAGGACCTTCTCCCCCTGCAGCTGGCGCTATCCAGGGGATCTGCGCTAAGGCTTTCCTCTATCCCCTAGCATCCCCCTAGCCATGAAGCAGTGATCAGGGCTGGCATCACAGACTTCTGCCTGGATCATCATGGGCAAGGTCCTATCCCTGAGCAAGCAGGAGAGAATGATTCCCATGGATCAAGCTGTCTATGGGCAGGCCTGTGGGAAGGGAGGATGTGCAGGTGTGCATGTGTGTGCATGAGTATGTGCACATTCGTGAGAGAATGTGAGGGTGAGAGAACAAAGAAGCCCTGGAGAGATGGCAGCCCTGTGCCAGGTGAACACTACTTACCCTCACAGCTTTGCTTGCCCAGCGAGACAGCCAGGGTGTACCCAGAGTAGCAGAGGCAGAAATAGGAGCCCACACTATTGATGCAGCGACCTTTTCCAGCACAAGGGTCTTTCAGACACTCATCTTCATCTATGACCAGGCAGGGAAGAAAGACCGGCAGTCACCACCTGCAGCTGCTGGCAGCCCCAGGCAGCCCCGCAGTGCAGGAGGTGGGCAGGGCCTCAGCAAAGCTGCCAGAAGACCTTTCCCTGATGGCCAGAAGGACTGAATGGGCTGCTGAGGCCCAGAAGGCTGAGCAGTCCAATACCAATTGTCAACCTACCAATGCAATGGAGGCGACTGGGGTCCAAGGTGTAACCAGGGTGACACAAACAGCTGTATCCCTCTGGGGTCTGAACACAAGTTCCAGCTCCACAGGAAAGGGGTGAGGAGGCACAGTCACTGATCCCTGTGAGGAGAGAGAGTACAGGGTTGGGAGCAGCACCAAAGGGTGCATGGAATCTAGTGTCCCCAGCACCATATCAGGAGGCTGCTTTTTCCCTTCTTGGAGAGATGCTGAGCCTGCTCCTCTCCTTCTTTAAGCAGCCTGCACCCACAGGGCTGCAGGGGGGACACAGCAGACCCTGCCATCTCCTCGGGCTCCTGTGGCCTGAGCTGGCATGCCCCAGTGCCATATATTGCTCACCTGCACTGCAGCCCCATGCCTTGAACTAGAACCTGCAGCAGAGCCTGATGGCGTTCCTTTCGGGGAGCTAGCAGGCCCCCCTGCCTCGCCCCACCCTGCTAAGCGGAGCACAGGCAGCAGGGAAGGGGCAGAGGAACCACACACCCCTGGCATAAAGCCAGCCAGGAGAGTGAGGGGGCAGCCCAGCCCCAAACAAAAGGCTATTGAAGAAGATGCATTCCTCAGCAAGGTGCCTCGGCCAGGCCTGCTCCCCAAGGTGCTCCAGCCCCGGACGCAGGGCAGGGGCCACACTCCCAGACACTTAGGCAACCCTGGAACAACAGTAGCCTTGTTTCCGGCACGGTAAACAAGCCGCCCTGGGAGCCACATGGCTCCCCCCAGCGCTCCCCCTTCCCAATGAGTCAGCGCAGCCACGGGAGGCGCGGGGCCAAAGCACCGGAGCGGGTGCGTGATTCCCCTCCTCGGCAGCCGCTGCTGTGCCCCGCAAGGGAGTTGCCGGCACGGAAGGGCTCAGGGACACAAGCACTTGGTTCCTCATACTGATTTGCTCCTGAGACTCCTCAGGGCTGGCAGCAGCTGGACCCAGACGAGGACAAGAGTGGCAGGTCAGGGACTTTTCTTTGGGAAGTCAAGGGAGGCATTTGGGCAGACAAACAGACTGGTCAAGGGAGAGAGCCTTGGGAAGAGCTTAAGACATGATTTCGTTGTAGGACCAGGCAAAGAGAGGCAGGAAATCCCCAAGACTGGTGGACACCCACACACACCTCCTGGCACCTGTGTTGGAGCAGCAGCGTCCCAGGTGGTAGTGGGGCCAAGCTGGTGAAGACCATGCCAGAACTCCTCTTCCTTTTCTGTGGAGGGAGAAGAGAAATAAGTCAAGCTACCTGATCTCCAGTAGAGATGCCCACCAAAGATTTACCTGTGCTGGCTGTCCTGGCAACCACAGCACCAAAAGAGATCATAGGAAGAGGCTGCTGGGTGGTTGCAGCAATTCTATCATCTTCTTAACACAGCCCCCTTCACCCTGCTGGATATCACCTCCCCACATTTCTATAGCCCCACAGCAGCCACCCAGTGTGATAGGGGTCCTCCATGCTGCCCACAGCCAGGCCAGCCAGGAGCCTGTCCTGCCCAGCACTGGGGCCTGCCATGCAGAGAAGGCAGCTCCCAGTCTCCCCACTTCCCTCACTGCCCTGTTCTCTTCCCCTCAAGTGCCCTGCCCTCCTGCCAGCCTGGCACTCACCTCTGTGCATGGCAGGCTCTGCAGTGGCATCAGCAGTTCCCTGAGGGACAGAAACATAGGATTCTTGTGCATGGAACTAGGATGCAGCACCCCTATGATGTTTTCCCACCCACCTCCTGGCTCCTCTTTCTCCCTAAGACTGCCCTCTCCTAGGAGGTGAAGCTGCACCAGCTAGGTGCATTTGGCAGGGCCATTCTGTCCCGAGCATGCCATCCTAGGCAAAACACAGCTTCAGGCCATGCCCCGAGGGCCACCCACAGAGGGGCTGAGCCAGCACACTGTGCAGTGAGACCAAGGTACTGGTACCAGGCAGGCACCTCCTCAAGGTGGTCAAGAAGGTCATCCAGGCATGGTAAATATTGCCACTGTCACCAGCTGCTCTGCAGGGCTGATGACAGCTGCTGCTTTGACCTGCCTCAGCAGTGCTTCCTTACCAGAAGGGTGCTTTGTGCTAGAAGCTCTTTCTCAGCATCCCCTCCAGGCAAACCTATGGCTGCCAAAGGAAATGCTGGAGCATAACCTGAGTCCTGAGTCTCTACTCCGTGCAGCCTTCCACAACGGATGAAGAAAACAGGCTGGAACAATGTAGACTTCCAGACTTCACATTTGGAAGCTTTGGTTCAAATTTCTGCCCTGTCTTGAGATTTCTCACATGTACTTGAGCCAAGACATGTTTATGTTCATGTTTATGAAACAGTGACAGTGGCAGTGCTGTCCCTTCCCTCAGAGGTGCCACAAATGTCTGAGGGATGAGCTGATATAGCAAGAGGGCACAGAGATGCTCAGGAGAGACATGGCCAAACGTCTACTGACAGCAGGAATCAAGAGACATTTTTCAAGAAGAAACACAGCCCTAGGAGAGCCTAGCAGAAAATCAGTCCCCAGGCTGCTTCCATCAGACAGGGTGAATTCACACAACCAGTCTTAGAGACCCCTGCCCTGACTGCTCCAGTGGTGTTTCTGCTGCACCCACCTCAACACAGGGAGAGCTGGCTGTGTGCTTGGCTTGAGCAGGACACTGGGCTCCATGAGAGAAGCATGCCCAAAGTTGACTTACAGCAGTTCCTCTTATCCTGCCACTCACCAGCCCTACAACCAGGCCAGGCTGGCAGTGAGTGCCCACACCTCATCCGTGTAAGTACAGCTGATATTAACTGAAGTTAGTAAAAGCAGAGCAAACTTGAATATGCAGCATAGACCAGAATTTCAAGCCAAAATAATCCTTAATGTCCTTTTATAGTGGGATACATCTTTGCTGTAATTCACTGTTTTGCTCTTCAGTCCATCATGGATAATCCCTCCTGTCAAGAGCTTCAATCCCTGTGAGATGCAATGTAGACATGGCTGGAGCCATAACTCACATACCTGCCTGGTTGAGTAGCGAAAGAGTGTAAGCAGGAATAGAATAGAATGTTTTGGGTTGGATGTGACCTTAAAGATCATCTAGTTCCACCCCACTGCCATGGGCAGGGACACCTTCTACTAGACCAGGTTGCTCAAAGCCCCATCCAATTTGATCTTGAAAACATCCAGGGCTGGGTCATCCACAGCTTCTCTGGGCAGTCTGTTCCAGTGTCTCACCACCCTCACAGTAAAGACTTTCTTCCTAATATCTAATCTAAATCTCCCCTCTTTTAGTTAATTTGTATGACATCCCCCTTCCAGCCCATCCAGCTACCACAGATGCACTGAGCTGTAGCAAGACAAACCTTACTCACCTGCCCAGCAGGAGAAATTTCATCTGGAAAAGGAAACAGTGCATAGTGAGTAGAGAAGACAGATAGGTATCCTCCTCAAACCCTGACTGCCCTAACTTTACCCCACCTCTAAGACACTGCCATTCAGTCCCTCACATTTGTCTGCAAGAGCTTGTCCCCAAAGCCAACACACCTGGACTCCTGGCACTGTGCAGACCCCAGGAACTTCTGCTCCAGCAAATACTGGCACAAGCAGTTGGTCACACTGCCTTCCAGCTGGGCTGGATAGAAGCCCAAGGACTGGAGTGCTAGACTTGCCATGCAGGCCTGAGGTCCTGGTGCAGGCAGCCTGACCAGTCAGCACCAACTGCAAAGATGCAGTTGCAGGAGTCTGAAACACTCAACCTCTCCAAAGACTTGAAGACCTAGTGCCTCATGCCTCAGGAACACAACAGTCATACAGATGTAGGGAGCCCTTTTCAGCCAGAGATCCATCTATGGTATGTGGAAGGACCTGAGAGGTTTTCCACCCTTGCTAGGGACCCAGATGAAGCAGCTTTAAACAGCAGATGCCACACTACCCTGTCTTGCTGAGGTGCCAGGGTAGGGGAATGCCTCCAGGATGCTGCCACGCAGGCTGTCCTGTAGTTGCTGTCTCCTCGCTGTCCAGTCCAAAGTCCAGTTGCTGTTCTCCCCTTGCTCTTCTAAGCTGAAGGGCAGCTCTTCTGTCTCTGCCTTCCTCATTGACAGTCGGATATCAGAGCTGGAGTAGGTGTAGCCATGCCCTGCTGGGCAAATTTCCTTGAAGGCCTCTGTGAAGGAAAGTCAAATCAAAACTTTAGAAAGCAGAGGTTGGAGGCTGGTGGAGGGATCACCTGGCTTACCATACCCAGACATGATAGTGGGACAGTGAATAAAGGAGTGAAGATGGACAGGCATGTACGTGAAAGTGGGTGCCATTTTCCCCAATCCTATAATTTTCTGTAATTTCTAAGGATTAATTTCTTATAGAAACACATCTGTCTGAGCTGCAGTGGGTGGATGCTTCAAGCAGAAAGAAAGTGCTCACTGAGCAGGGTGGGTTTCTCACAGGCATTCCCAGACCCCCAAAATGAAATCGCTTTTCCACTGCTAGAAAAAATCATGCCACAGGAAGGTCCAAACTGCCAAGGGAGCAGATAAAAGCAAACCCAGAGTACCTCAGCAGTGAGCACTCTGCACATCACTCAAAATACCCTGCACAAACCACCTGAACATTTTTCCGATCCCTGAGGATTTTTGGACAGCCTTTGCACTGCTCAGCTCTGGGTCCTGCAGCTGTCTGCGTTCAGGCAAACCCAAGCCCCAGTAAAATCAGAGCAAAGCTGAAGCAGGCCCATCTCACCTGAGCCGGGCATGGGGCACTCCTCGCAGCTGTTGCCCCAGGCCTTGCCGACGCGGCTGCAGCAGCAGATCTGCTGGGTGATGCGGTGCGACAGGGGGAAGGTGCACACGCCTCCGGCTGCCGAGCGGTAACACAGCCCCTGCTCCATCGACACCGCTTTGTCCGCTGAAACACAACAGCCATGTCAGCGCCGGAGCTGCCCCAGCTCTCCAAAGAGAGAATGGGGGACAATCAACTCTCCCTCTTGGCTCTTTCTCTGCTTGTGCCTCCCAGCCTGCCCAAGAGCTGCCCTGTCTTCTCTCCAGAACACCCCCTGGCCATCAACCACTGAGCCTTTCTCCCAACAGTGTCATCCCTAAGAAAATCCATGTGGGAGTTCTCTCGTCCCAGGGGGCTGTGTCCTGTGCTGCCACACCACATGCACATTCCCTTCAGCCTCTGCAGGGACCATGCAATGTCCATGGAGAATGGTAATGCACGACTGGGACCCATTCTGCACACAAGTGCAGAACAACCCAACTCAGGTATGCTCAAAGGAGATATGAAGCACACTGTAGCTTCCACTCAGGCATGAGGTCCTGCTCAGGTCCCTCCCCAGACTGAGGGGTTCCCTGGAGCACTTACAGATGCAATGGCTACGGGATGGGTCTAACATGCTTCCAGGCTTGCAGGTACAACGAAAGCTGCCACGGGTGTTCACACACTCAGCATCTTTGCAGAGACCTTGCATCAAGCACTCATTGATATCTGTGGAAAGAAGAGAACCTTGTGAGATGTGAAGAAGCTGAGGGTGACCTGAACTCCCTATCCAGTGCCTCCCATTCAGATGCTGTGAACCAAAGGTGCCTCAGCTGGGCTGGTGTCCAAGGTAGCCTCTACACAAGCAGCACAGCAGGGACCTCTGTGGTGACAGGAGTCCTATATCTGCAGAGCTTGCTTGCTGCAGCTGCAGGATGGCTTGTGGATGACTGCTCTGCTTTTTGGTCCTTTGGAAAAAAGATGTGACCCCTACAGTGAGCCACTCTGCCAGGGTTGTTTGCTAGCCAGGAATGGTGAGTCGTGTCCTTTCTCCTTGTTCCTGGTACTGCTTGCTTAGAGCTATCACCCACAGAGTATTCTTGTTGAGAAACTCAGTGCCAGTATGCAGGGAGGGAGTTGACAGTCCCATCCAGAGACAGAGGGGTGGTGGGGCAGGCTGTGGCTTACTACATCTTCTTCTAAGAACAGGGTGAGCAAGTCGGAAGTCAGCAAGTTCAAGCCCTGCCTCAAGTTCTGCCTCTGCTCCTTACTCAGCACTCATCAGACACAGTCTTTGGGAAGGAAGCTGGCTTTATCCTAGGGAAACACCATTGGGCTCATCCATTTGCCCTGCAGTAAAGGCTTTCCTACAGCACCATATAAAAATGTATGAGCTAAGCCAGAGAAGACAGGGATTGGCAAAAAGCTTCTGCCAGGGTCCTCCACCAGTCACAGTACTTTAACAATAGCCTGCAAAGCCAGGTAGTCTCCCCTCCTACCTGGGCTGGCAAAAGAAGGCCCCATGTAGTCTCTCCTATATCTGTCCACCAAATTTCTCACTCTGGGCCCTGAAGTGAGGTGCTAAGGCTTCCTGACACACATTCTGCTGCAACAGTAGAGATGGGAATAGCACTTTGAAGCAGTGTCTGATGGACAACTTCTCCAGTCCAGCTTACAAAGGAGCATCAGAGGCACAAATCTTGGTTCATGCTTTTTCCTGTGCAAAAACATCTTCCTAGCCAAATCCACACTGTCATCTCCCTCTGCTCCTCCCTGATGCACATGGAACAGAAATCCAGAGCAGGCACTGCAGATCTCTGCTTTCTGACATGAGTCTCTCCAGCTGCTTTGTTCCTCCAACTCATATTTGATGTCTCTGGGTAGCTCCTCATAATCACAGCACTGTCTGTGGCCACATAAGGGATGAGATCTGAGCTGAATAGTTGTTGTGTTGTTAAAAGTTCTCCCTCAGGACAATGTGGGGAAGTTGAATCATTAATTAAGTAAGCATGGTGGAAAGTCCCAGCTAAAAGAGATGAGTCATTGGATTGCCAGCCCTGGGTTTGCTGCCTGCTGCATCTGTGAGATGACACCTCTCAGCTTATCAAGAATCACAAGAAGGGAACAATAAAATTCCTCTTTAGTCAGAGCACAGAAAAACACAAGCAGTGTAGGTCCAAGAAATGCCAAATAAACATGAACCAGAGAGAAAAGGGGAGAGATGGTGCCTTCCTCATATGGAACTGAGGAGTATTTTTGCACTCACAGTTAAGAGCATAAACACAGGTACTTACTGGGTCTGTAGGACTTAACTAGGGGAGTTTTCTTGTACTGGCCCAACTGTGTGCTCACTGTGCTTATCAGCTGAGTAATGTAGTCCTGTGTTATCTGGTTTTCTTTCATTCTTGATGAAAACATATAGATTTTTATAAGTCACATTCTTCGCAGAGCTACATCAGGGATTTAGATAAATGTATTTTGTGTAGATAATTTCAATTCTGACAGTGGATGTGAGAAGGAGAGAGATAGATGAAGCAGCATCCTTACCTTGGCAGTGGCTCTGGTTTAGCCTTTTATATCCCTGGGGACACTCCACCTGTCCATTCTCTATCACAGGGTGTGCTGGAAAAAAAAGCAAACAGTGTGGGACACTGGCAGTAGAGCCAGCCACCAGTGTCCTCCCTTCTCTGCCTTCCTTCCAGAGAGAAAAGGGTCCCTAGCCTTGGGTGGGCTTCTGATGACTCCCAGGGCAGAGGGAAAGGTAAGAGCATGAGGTCCTTGACAAGCTGCTGAAATAACAGCTCAGGCCCTGTTTATTACATTTCTTTTTTATACTGCATGTGATTTCCTGTCCCAATCCCTCTCATCAAAGAAAAATTCAGATTTCTGCTTAAAATAGTCTTGTGGGTTTCAAAATGTTCTATAACACGCACAATTAAACCTCTCCAGATTTTTTAAAGGCAAGTAAAATGTGGCCCATAAATTCCTAGGAAGTCAAATTTAGGCACTGAATTTTGAAGCAAGGAAAAGCAAATCTGAGTGGATGGGTTGGGAAGTGAGTAAACATGAGATGGGGTAGGAAGAAGGGTACTTTGTCTAAGGTTGGGATTTTCCCAGGGTGAGGTTTCTTCTTAATTTTCTGGATCTTTTGCTTGAGAACAAGGAGTGCATGCAACAGCTAAGTGACTGCCCAGCCATATTCCAACCACTCTTAATTTCTCCTGCCTGGCATTAGTAGCTCACTCCTTGGTGTCATACGTACAAAGCCCTCGATGGCAATAGTCATATCAAGGGTCTGGCAGATTCCTTACACATTGCAGCTTTCAAGAACCAGGGACAAATTGAGCCCATCCTTACAGCAGGAGAAGCTTGGCTAGAGCCTGCAAAGTTTAAGAACACATTCTGTGGGCAGAGAGCAGGCATGTCCATAACTCTTTGTCCTGAACACTTGAACTCTATAAAGCAATTTAAGGACATTCTAGGACAGTTCTTGAAAGGCAAAAGTTAGAGACCAGCCCCCTAAGATAAAGGTGCTTAGGAAATAAAACACAGGAGAACACATCATTACCAGCCTGTACCAGGAAGGAGAATAGAATTTTAAACGAATCTACAAGGTTTTCCATGTGTACATTGATCCTCAGCAGCTGAGTGACTGACAAAGACAAAAAAATCTATTAACCCCCTTCAACAGTTTAGTCATGAATTGTAGGCAGCAAGTGCTAACAAATATCTGGATGTTACAGATGAGGGAGCTCCTGGTGATACTGGGAATCCCTGGGTACCTTTCCAACCTTCTGGGAAGGTAAAAAACCCTCTGGTATATGGGCTCCAGGCTCAATATCCTAGTGGGATTTCATGTCCTCCCACACCATAGCTTGCGGGCTCGGGGCTGCTGACAGGCATTAACTGTGCTTGGAAGCATCTCTCATCCTCAGCACAATGTGATAAGACACTCAAATGAAGCACTATTGTTGTGTGCAAGCCCTCTGAGTGGAAGCCAAGTGTGCTGGAGATCAAAGAGTGATGACATGTCAGAGCCATGCTCCCCCTCAGAAAAGCCTTTGCAGAGAAACAGATTCTGCAGCATCCCTCCAACAGATGCTGCGGGGGAGAGGGCAAGGCAGAAAATGCCAGTGGTGGGCAGATGAGTTGCACATCTGTGCCACCTTAGCACTTATAAAACTCCAGTTTTCAGAAACCTCACTACTTCAGCAAATCACTTGTGAAGCTACAGACAGATATTTTAACTCTGCAAAGAAACCCATGTTCCCTGGAAAGAATAATTGTATTGTAATGTGAGCAGATCTCTCTGTACCAAAGGGGGAACCAAGAGAGTTTTGAAGTATTGAATGGAGGCTGCTCTCTTTCTGCCAGGACCTGTCCACAAGGGAAGACAGTGTGTGGCTGCACGAGGATATCAGCTATTAACTCTCAGCTTTGTGCGTGGTTTCTTGAGTAGAGGACTATTTCCTTCTACAAGCTCAGATGTTGCTGAACGACAACAGAGATGGCCAAAACCTGCTGAAAAAAAACCAGCCTAAGACACCTAGGTTTCCTACAAAGGGGATCAGCATCCAACCTTCTCTCATGCACCAGGTAGGAAGCTGTTCCTCTGGAACCCATCAAAAGGAAAAAGCTAAACTGATGATCAGAGAGGGCAGAAATCTGTCACATCCAGAGCTGAAGAGGCCCCAGTCTCCTGTGTCTGTCTGTCTACACTCTCTCCATCCCAGAGCTTGAGGCTAGGGATGGTGCAGCTGGGTTGCATCTGTCAGGCAGAGAGATTTCAGGCTTGCTGAGGGCAGGGAGCCCTGGTTCCTGATTCAGGAGTGTGATTTCAGAACCTTGCCTCTTGGGCACTTCAGCCGTGAGGACACTGTGCCAAACCAATGTGGTCACCAGGTAGCTGCACATTAGGAGTCCCTCCTGGCTCTCCTCATTGCTTCCTCTAGCTCTCTGCAAGCTCTGCAGGCACTGAGCATCCGTGTCAGGGCTGGGCTCATACAAAGGAGCATGCATGCAATAAGCTCACAGGCTCAGAAAGGAGGTGAGTGCAAAGCAGCCACAGCCTAGGACTCCCACCAGCATCTTTGTCCCCAGCTAGAAAAATACTCAAGTAGATCATAATATGAAAGGAAATTAATACATGGAAATTGGGCAGAGGGATTTTGTCACCTAGCAGGATGATCTTTAAGCCATTAGGCTAATTTTTCATCACTTCCCAGGAGAAGAGATTTTACCCAACGGCCCTGGCTCCCCAAACACTGTCCAGAGAAGCTCAGACACTGGTGAAGTGGAAAATTTCTAGTGGTGGTGGCACATGAGTGTGAAGTGAGACAATGTTTGTTGGATGAGATATTACATTACATTAGTCCATACAATATCACTCTGTTAAAAGGGGGAGAAGCAAGCCTGTGGTCAGATAAGAAGTGAGGAAATGCCCATTTCCTGAAAGCTAGCCCGTTTATTTTGACTCTCTCCATCTACCATACTAAAGACATCAACTCACTGGGAAACCTTGAGGATAGCTGTGGTGCCTCTGCTAGTCCTAGGTTTTCCAGCACATGGGAGGCAAAAGGAGCCAGAGTGAATGGTCTCAACACCTGGAGAAACAGGGGAGGTGGACTCAGTCAAGCTTTAGCCTGGTTTAGTGTGAAGCAGAGAAGATCAGCCTCCACTGCAGAGAGGACCTGAGCTGCTGAGCTCACTGCACAAGAGCAGAGCAGCTTGGACCCCAAAGCAGCCTCCAGAGATGTATTCGAGGTGCCACACCAAGAAATAGGCCGTGGCCATGGGGATCAACTGAGTTCTAAGGCCAAATGAAAAGAGACAAATCCTTCTGTCTAGGTCTGTCATGATTGCTCTCCTCTTGATGGTGTGCTGTAAGGAGGCTCCAGCAACTCTTTCTGCAATGCCCCTACAAGGGTTATGGGTAGTAGTGGGGGGTATGCACCAGTGCTACATGTGTGATACAAAACTATGTCCTCTGGCTCTACTCATGATCAGTTACGATCTTGAAGGGGCAAAAGATGCTTGAAGGAAAAAGACTCTGGTAATTCCTTTTTGCCATTTGGTGTTTCAACAGAGAGATCCTCATTCTGCTCCCAAGGTGGCTTCCAATTCCAACAAGATACCTTGTACCTAAAAATCCCCAGTTTTGTAACACTGCTGCTGTGTGCTGCTGCCACAATGCTGTTTGTGAATGATGAGTAAAGCAAGCACTATGCAGAACAAAGCAGTCCTGAAAATGCTGTGCTTTCCCAGGTTAAGCAGTGCTTTCTGTGATACTGGCACAAGCTTGCAGAGGTTTCAGCTTCTTTCCCCACCTCCAGCCTTTCCTTACTGTTCCGCACAGATTCCCTGTAGCACATGGTAACAGTCGCCTCCATAGCCTCCTTCCCATATATCCAGGAATTTTTTTTTCTGTATCCTACCCCATCTGTTCACAGGAGTAGGCCAGGGGGTTGATTTTCAAGGGGCTTCCTGTGGCTGTTTGAATGCCTGCAGGCACAGTGCAGGGGAGTGTGAGGCTTGCAGGGCCGCTTGGCGTTTCTGACGATGACAGCTCCATGGGTGAGCTGCCACCCCTCTCACAGTGGGAGGTCTGTTAGGGAAGTGCTGCAGATGCCAAGCCAGACATCACAGGATCCAACTTTCCATTGAAATTCAGACTTTTCTCTGGGACAAAAAACTTGAAAAAACACGTGGAGTGGGAATAAAAACAAAACAATAGCCTTCAAAGACTTGTTTCTAAATGCAGTTAAAACCCATAAGAGAAGAGAAAGCAGCCCAGGAAGATCTGCAGCGAGCACAATGAGTGCATGCACAGCCCAGCCAATGCTCAGGCTGACTGTAGCTGAAAGTAAGGGACAGGGGGCACTGAAAAATCAGGACCTGGAAAAAGTAGGTTTACTTCTGCACAGAAGGGTGAGACTTGTAGCTTCTGGCAGTACGGGAGACAGTGTCCACTGACATGGGTGTTCTCCTGGAACGCTGCTGGTTCCAGAGGTGTGTGGTCTCACAGACAGGGAGGAGGTAGAAGAGCAAGGCTGTAATCCCCTCTAGGCAGAAATCTCTGCTACCAGTTTCCTTTATCCCCATGTGCCTGAGAAGGGCCAAGGCTTTGGGAAAACCAGTGTCCAAATCCACACCTGCCATGGGCTATGTGTCAACCTGTAGCTCCAGTCTTGTTGGGTTTAATTTCCACAGACCATCTCATAATATTGTTCCAACATGTTCTTTCCACAGACCACTGTATCCTCCAGAATAACACATGGTCTGGCAGGTAAGCAGGAGGAGCTCTACTCAGCAGTGTACCTGCTACTAGCCCCACACTCTCAGCTTGCCACAGGCCAGGACATTGCTTCAGTGCAGGTTCCTCACCAGCACTGCTCAGCTACCATGCTGGCTCCTGAGCTCCCTTTCAGCCACATCCTAGTGTCTCTACTTCAGCTGCTTCATCAGCCTCTAATTCCCTTTTCCTGTTATCAGTCTTCTCCAGGTTTTACTTTCCAGCTTCTCTTTGCCCCTACCCTTCTGTTCTAGCTTTTCAGTGTGTGCTCCATTACTTTATCCAAGTACTAAAGATGCAGAAGGATAATTGAACATCTCCACCTGATTTATCCTATCTTGCAACACAACACATTTCATCCACCAAATTCTGGCCAGAGCTGAAGGACTGCAGCTGCATGGCAACATGGAAGTGTCCTGCCACCCTCCAGGGTCCTGCCTCTGGCTCATCTCTTTCTTTCATGGAACAGGCAACAACCAGCCTCTGCTCCAACAGCTCATGGAGCAAGCTCTTGGCTCTCCCCCTTATTCCAGGGCTGTTTCTGACATATCATGGGGGTGCTATCTTTAGTTGTCACTTGCATGAGCAACAGCAGCTCCCAGGAACTTCTTCTATAGCCTGATGGAACACCCATCTCTGCGTCCACTTCTCTGAAGACACTTAACAATGTACAGCCCCCCAGCAGCAAACCACACAGCCTGAGCGTGGCCTAAGGAAATATATAAGACTAAAGTAACACTCACTACAGAGACTCCTGGCCAGGTCAACTCTTAATTTTGAACTCAGCTTTTAACATGGCCTCATTAGGATGCAGACAAAGCATTTGAATGCCTTGGCTTTTCTGATGCTGAGCAAAACATAAAAAATAGTGAGGATTGGTCATGGTAAGTTTGCTCAGACAGATGCCTGCCTCCTATTCTTCTTCTCTGATGTCTTTCCGCACACAAACACGTACCAAACATGAAAGCTGCAGACGATGGAGACATCCGGACATATCCAGACTCTACTAACAATCAGTGTCTCGGGCAGACAGTCAATCCAAACAAGTTCCCCATTTGTCTAGCTCTTGCCTGGCTGCACTTCTGTACGTTTGTAAGTGTTTACACTTAACTAGCTTCTGCCATTTCTGTCTCTAGTTGCTGGAATTAAATTCCCAGTGCTGTCAAATCTGCTCTGGTGCATGCTTCCCCGGGTAACATGAGAGCAAGGAGTTCTCTCTGAAGATCACAGTGTTAAGAAGAAAGTTGGAAACATACACTGGACATGTTATCTCTGTCCACAAGACACCAGATCACTGAACTACAGCCCAGTGACTTTGGGTGAGCACAACACAGGCCAGCAAGATCAGAAGGCAGAAGGAATGTGAGTGTGGAATGTGGTCTATAGGCAGGAAGTACATGGAACAATGCCTTCTCACTGGTATGGAACTGGAAATCCTGGCAGAAAAGGCACAAGGCAAGGAGAGGTCACAGTGCTTGGCAGCTCTGTTAAAGAAGTAAGGTCACTGAGAAAGAACTGTTTCCCTGACTCCACTCTGGGGTCAGCTATCTTGTGTTTGAAGACAACATGCCAGAGAAAGGCATGCCATTCACCTGGGCTTCTCACTCCACAACACCTGGGCTCTCTTAGGGTGCCTCCATCATGTGTCTGCTTTACAGCTCCTTGCACCAAGGTGGCCAAAGCAGGAAGATACTTATATAGCATTGAATAGAATGAAAATGGCTCCTTCAACTAGCCTGAATTCCTGCCAAAATCACAAGAGCCATTAAGTCTTCAAGGAGGAACTTTATCACCCAAAGCCAGAGAGAATTTCTTGTGGCACAGGAAAAGACCCACATGGATACATTTTTAATATCTCCCTGGAATTAATCTGAAAACAAAGCCAGACAAGTAACTGTCCACTCAATGAAGACCAGCAGTGACAACTTGCCTTGAGTTGCAACTGCTCCTGGGACACAGAGCATGTGTTGAGCTGTGAGCTGTTGAGTCTGCTGGCAGCTAGGAGTCATTTCTTAAGTGCATTTGGTCTACTGGCTGGCTGACTGCAAGGAGCACATGGGGTATTTTGTGTCTGTTTTCTCATCTTAGAAGCCTGTGATTAGACACATTTTGAAGCTCTAAGTCCAGCAGAGCAAATCAGTGCTGCAGCTCTGGCTGCATTCTCTGCAATCACCTTGCATCCTGGAATGGAGAAGGAGAAAGGATGTGCAGAGTTTTTGCAGCAATCTGCAGGCTAACTGAAGTATTAAGCAGCCCCCTCTGCTTTCTAATGGAGGGATCACAGACAGGTGAGAAACAGGGAGACTGCTGTGGGATGGGGAAGAGAAAGCCATGACTGGGGTTGTGAAGGTCAGGGACAAAGAAGAGGGGCTGAGGCCTGTGTGGGGCATTTCCTTGTCTGTACTGAACCTGTAGAACCCTGCACCCCCACACCACATCTGCCCAAGACTTTTTTGGGGCTGGCACATGGGTGAGGGTAGGTAAGCAGCAGCAAGGCCAAGGCCTCAACACAGCCATGCAACTTGGGAAGATGACAGCAATCAAAGCTCCCAAGATCTGGACTGGGTTCCAGGATGCTGACAACCTCGTCTGTGATTGCAAGGAATTTGGCTCCAGTCAGCCCTACCCCTGGCTGAGGAGGAATTGAATTGAGGGAGGATAATGAGACGCAAATTCAGCTCTTGGGAAAGTGTGTGTAAGCAAGCAGGAAAAACTCTGAGCAGAGCTAGAAGTCACCAACACCATGCTTGCAAAACCTGCCACTTTGGATACCTACATTCTATTCAGGAGTCCAAAGTCTCCCAAATCATGGGGTCTGTTTTCTGTAGTTCTTTGATCCAGTGAAGTGATGTGATTGAGCAGGCAGGCAGCAGTGAAAGAGAGCAGCAGGCAGACAGGCAGGGAAGAGGTGAGCAGCTCCCTGCCCACATTCCACTGGGTGAGTACACCTTGCCCTGCACCACACCCAGTCAGCCTTGGAACCATTGTGCCCACAGGACTGCCTCCTCTGCAGCCAGAAGTGGAGAGACCTCTCCACTGCAACACAGGATGGAACTGTGGTGCAAGGGGCCATGCTTGTCATGAAGCACCCTGAGCAGAGCAGATGAGGAATTCCCATCTCCTGCTAGATCAGTCTGTCCAGCTCCCAAGTGCAGCAGAAAGAGAGCTGGACGCCCGTGCCCCTGGAACAGACCCTGGGTGTGCTCCTGCCAATTGTTTGATGTAGTGTTATTTCCAGAGCCCCTGCCAAACCCATGTTGGGCCTAGAGCAAGCTCGTAACTCTATAGGGCCAAGTCTGCAGCCTCCTCCTCCAACCTAGAACTGCACCTCCTAAAACCACGGCTGCTTTTTTCCTGTTCCTCCCTCTGAATGGGGCTAGTATGGTGGGAACTGTTGGCCACATGAGCTTGGGACCAGCACCCAATCCAGTGCACTGTTCCCTGGTGGGCAGCAGCTGGCATGACCCTGCACTCACCTGGGACATGCTGCCCATCCCTGCGGACCTTGGGCCACAGCTCTACTCCCTGCCTTGGCTACACAAGCAACCAAATAATTTTTGCTCACTGAGGGTGCAGGCTGTCCCTCAGCCTGTCCCAGCTCCTGGCCAGCAGCAGTACTCACCTGGCCGGGGGGGACAGGCCAGACACTGGTCCATGCCCCAAAAAAGCCCCACACTGCCACAGCAATCCTCCAGCTTGGTTAGCCCTGGCAGGGGGTTGGTGCACTGCAGAGAGAGAAGCAGATCAGGCTTCTGTGAGATACAGAGGAATCATGTGCCCAGCTGGTAGGGCAGCAGCAGAGCCAGAACAGGGAACAACTGTCTGGGGTCAGAGGCTGGCATGGCCCTCTTGGCACAGCTTCTCACTGGGACACAGCAGGACCAGGGATGTGAATTAAGATAGTAAAAAGTTGTGCAGACAGAACTTCCCTTGACTGCACCCTTCAAAGGGGAAGGGGCCATCAAACAGAGCAAAGATGAACCAGAGATGATATCACCTGGCAAAGCCCCAGAATCAGCCCCTTGCCTGGCTGATTAGCCTGTGAAATGGGTGCACCACTCCAGCCCGGCAGGGAGCTTGTTGTCAGGCACTTTCCTCTGCTGAATGAGTCTCTCTTTCCCCCCACTCTCAGCAAGGCCCTCTGGATTACAGGCTTCCCCATTAGAGCAGAGCTGCTGGGCCCACAGGCTGGAGCTGGCCATGGTCCAGGCACGCGTGGCCGCCTGCCCAGTGCTCGCATACCGATCGGCTCGGCTGTGGCTGAGCGGGGAGAGGCAGGCACTCCCCG
Source organism: Toxostoma redivivum (assembly GCA_013397375.1). Classification (NCBI taxonomy): domain Eukaryota; kingdom Metazoa; phylum Chordata; class Aves; order Passeriformes; family Mimidae; genus Toxostoma; species Toxostoma redivivum. The sequence goes on along the minus strand of VXBI01014662.1, from coordinate 1,904,276 downwards.
CCAAACTGCTCACCCTCTCCCAGGCACAGCAGCAGCCCAGCTGGGTGAGGTGTGAGCATAGCAAGGGTACCCCCTGCCGCCCCTAGAGCATCTCTTACAGCCTCTCCAGGCATCCATGAGCACCGCCATGCATCATCATCTTCTGCTCCTATGGTCGCAGCGCTGCTGTCTCCCCACAGAGAAGCAGGGCTTTTGCAGCCCCAGGTTCTGATCTCCTCTGTTTTTGCACTAGAGAATGGCTAAGAATATTTCCTGCTAGAAACAACTTGGGAGTGACTGAAGGGATGGGAAGGGAACTGGGAGCAGCCCGCCCCCAGAAAGGCTGGGGAGCAGTGGGGATGGGGCTGAGTCCCAGACTGCCAGGCTGGGGTTCTCTCTGAGCATGATCTGCTCTAGGGGAGCTCACAGGTGTTTCAGTGGGTGCCAAAAACTTCCAATGCTTTTCCAGTGACGCAAGAAAAACATATGGGGAAAGACAAAATAAGAAATTACGATGACTGTGGGACAGGGGTGAGAAAGTCCCTCACGTGCATTTGCTTCCCAAGCCCCAGTCGAGCTCTCCAGGAAGGCATCGTTCCATGGAAATCAGACTTCCATTTATCGTCTGAGAGGGAAAGGAATTTTCCTATGTTTTATACATTTCCTACAATAATCGCAGAGCGTGGCTGTAAATGTTGCTATAAATAGGGCACCCTTTTAAAACCAGACTGTATGTGAAAGCCATCAAGTCTGGGCTGTGCTGCCCCAGGGCACAGCCTGGTCAGGGCAAGGCAGTGAGGTCTCTCTGTTGGATCAAAGCAAGGAATTTTTTCTTCCCAAGTACTAACACATTGCTGCCTGTGCCCATGGCACCTGCATGATGTCCATGCTGATGCTGAACAGCTTCACAGAATAAAGCCACCCCCTACACCCTGAAAGCCAACGCTCCCCTACCCCAGAACAAGAAATACACCAGTGTTTGAAGATGACCTCTTACCTGCCCATGGAGAGCCTCCCGAAAGCACCTCCCCAGCAGCCCTGGAGCTCTCTGCTGCTGCTGTCTGCTCTCAGTGGCAATGCTGTTGCCATTCCCACGGGCATAGGTGTACCAGGGCACAGCAGCCAGCTGAGGCACCAGGACTGCCTCCACACTGTTCTCCTCCGACGCTTCTGCATCACCCCGCACCCTGGCCACCTGGTGAATTTGCACTATGGCTTCTGGAGGGTGGTTGATGTGGACATTCACCAGAGAAGGGTTTAGGGAAGCTGGAAGATGAGTTTACACCACATTTGTGACAATCTGGCAACAATTTGGCACCCCAAGAGTATCATCATGAACAAAGTCGCATGGGAGGAGAGGTAGACTGAGCCCACCAGGAAATCTAGAGGAAGACTGCATCTAAGAGAAAATATTTCTGTGGCCTAAAAAGAGGACAAAACCTCCACAAGAAACTAGGGAAACCTCCTGTCTAACAACCTGGCCTGAAACAGCAAGCATAAGGAGGTTGTGGCTTCCTCAGTCCTGTTAAAAAAGATCTGAGGAGCACACAAGTAGGAGTAAAATGTGGGTCTGGAGCCATTGGCCATGCTCACCCAGCTGGTTGGACAAGGGCAGGGTATATGTGGAGTGCCTCATGGAGCTTCCAGCTGGGGTCTTTGGGGCTCTTCCTCCTTGCTTCTTTTCCAAAGAGGGAGCTGGCAGGTGGCAAAACTTCCCTGTGGAGTTGGAGGGGCACCAGCATTCATCCCGGCCCACGCAGCGCCCTCCATTCAGGCAGGGGATCTGACAGAAGTCTGCAAGGCAAAGAGAGGTCTGCTTAGAGGAGGAGCTGAGACACTAGCTCTAGCTAAGGGCAGCTGGAGGACACCAGGCAGCTACACCTGGACAGCACTAACCCCATGATGGCCCAAGGACCAGGTGCAGCACTGGGCTGGAGTCAGCACTTGCAGCCTGGAGGCAGGCTCAGATCCCTGCTGGGCAACACCATCTTCCCCAACTCTGCTCACAAATGGAGTCATGGCTTGAGGAAAATGAACCCTCCCTTGGGCTCTGGGGCCACAGCCAGGCTGGGGCACCCATGTCCTGGAGGGCTGCCAAGGTGATGTTGCTGACACAGCAGGATCTCTTGGAGTGGGTCAGGAGCTATGGCAGCCATGTGTAGACAAGTCTGCCCAATTTTTTCACTTCTGCATTTCCCCCTCCCCACTTGGCAGGGTTTTTACTCCTAGCCCAGAAGGGAACTCAGCAGGATGGGAGAGGCAGACAGAGAGAACAGGCAGAGAGCCACATCCTCAGAGCCTGTCTCACATCCAACCCTGGCCCTGCCAGCAGTTCATGTGGGAGAAGTGTGGACTGGGACAAAAGAATCAGGAACAATTCATCTGCACAGGCTCAGAAAAAGCATCCACAGATGAAACAAAAGTCATGCTTTTTCTGACCTCATCAGATGCTTGGAACAACCAAGCACATCTCAATGTGAACTACATTCAAGCAATGCATGGGATTCCTTGACAGATTATCCTGACTCATTTTAGTGTGAGATGAGACACTGCTGCTCCACATTCCTGGATGTCTTGTCAGGTTCATCCCAGGGGATGAACACCCATCCTGTTTCAAGTTCATTTGCTCAAGCCCAGCACCCTGTTTAGGGAGAGGAGACACATTTTTTTAACTGGGACCTAGGCAGAAATTGCTGTGAATACAATTTTCCATCAGAGTCCACAACAGCAACACTGTTCACTCTCTCAGTGTTAGAAGAATTTGAGAGATACAGAGACACTCAGAGGACAAGTCCCAACAAGTCCAGCATGTTGCTCCCACCAGCTGGCTCCAAGACAATGTGACAACCCACAGCTGGATATCCCAGTGACTTGATGAGCAATCCCAATGGCTCTGAAAGGTGAGCAGTGGTTTCAGCAAGCCCTGTTTATAAGAACAGTTTGCAACCTGCAGCCAGCTCTCCTGGCTGCCATGTGAGTGAAAGGAGAGAACAGGAGGAAATTAGGTGATGAAAGTCAGCCCCAAGACTGGATGCCAACTAAAGCAGTGAGCTGGCTCTGAGAATAAGGGGGTGGTGAGGCTTGGCTGCAGGCCTGACTCAAACACATACATCCCCTCTACCCAGGGTGAGATGGAAACAGAATCTGCTTGCCCAGGAAAGAGAGCAATGAGGCAAAGTTCGTCTTCCTCTCCCAGAGAGAGAGAGTAAGCCCCAAAGACCCCAGAAGACATCCTCCAAGGCACTGAGAGAAGCCACAGCTTCCCCTCCCTACAGCAACCCAAGCCGTTAGTCTGTAGAGTCAGGTAAAGCAGGAAGAGCAGAGTGGGGAGACACACAAGAAAGTAGGTGTAGGACACAGGGGTGCTCACAGATGCGGAAGCCAGATTTGGGATCATGGTCATGCCCCCCTTGGCTATAGAGGGTGGTGGTGTCTCCTTTCTCGCAGCTGTTGTAGCAGCGCCCACTCTGGCACGTCTGTTTGCAGATGGTGGGTGTGAAGACAATTTTTATCTTCCTAATCTTCTCTGTCAGGTTGACCCCTGTGAAAGAAAAAGAGTGCTAAGTGGAAACAGCATCTCCAGGCCAGGAGAGCTGTTATTCACAGCTCACCTCCAAAACATTCCCAGTGCAAAGAGGGGCCTAACGTGCCTCCCCAAGGTAGCGGAGTCACCATCTCTGGAGGTGTTTAAGAAAAGACTGGATGTGGCACTTAGTGCCATGGCCTAGCTGACAAGGTGGTGTTATGTCATTGATTTGACTCGATGATCTTAAAGATCTTTTCCAACCTAGCTGACTCTGCAATTCTGTGATTCTATCACTCCTTGCCCCTTGCTCACTCCAGCCTGTTTTCTGCTCCACCATCTGTAAGAGTTTGTCAACACATGAGCAATGGCAAGCAGCATGATCTGCCTGCCCAGTTGGGAGTGGCATAACAGTGTGAAGGAACACACATGCACTAACTTCATCATAAAGAGAGTTTTTCCACTTTAAGCAATATTCTTTCTCCAGCCACATCAGTACTCAGAAGACTGGCTGCTCTTAAACCACTGGAAGTCTTCCCACATGAACATACTGGCATCCAGAAGAGAGAGCATCAGGTCTTAAGAAAACCATTGTCTCCCTACAAGTGTCCCCTGACCTCCTCCTCTGTGGTCCTCTTCTAGTCCCTCATCATACTCCCATATGATGGGAAATCGCACTCAGAGCTCTTTGGGACTTGTAGAAAATGGTCAACAAACAGAACTATTGTATAACCAGCTGGCTTGACATCAGAGCCTTCCATCCTACCCCAATGAGACAGTGCTGCCCTTGCTGCACTCACCCCCTTCCCCATTTCAATCCCCACTTTCAGATTACAGCTTCAACCAGGTTCATGGCCCTACTTATAGGGGCTGTAGTGCCACATGATGCCTCCTTGGGGAATCATGGCTTCAGGAGGGAACCAAGTTGCAGAAGACAACCAGCATCTGTCCTAGCTGGGAAGGCATTGAGGCTCAGCATCTGCATGACCCAGCATCCTGGCCTAAGCCCTGCTCATGTCAGAAGACATCAAGGCAGCAGCCAAAGGGAAGAAATAGATGCTGGTTGCACAATCTGATCTTGAGAGCTGCTCAGACTGAGGAGTAAGCTGGGAAACACCATCCCTACAGACTGAGGCAATTCCCCTTCAGGGCAGTGTGCTGGGGTGATGTTCAACATCTCTGAGATACAATTGTCATATCCCCTGGCTCCTGTCTTAAGCCATCAGCATTTTGCTTCCCTGATGTGTCCTCCTTCAATAGCCCCCTTTCTTTGCCAAGTCCAGCATTGCCCATGCTTCCCTTTTCATTCCACTGAGCAGCACCGTCCTTGGGAGTCCATGGTTTCTTGGGGATCCCCAGTCAAAGTGTTGCCCTTTCCCATGACCACAACAAGAAGCCCCAAAAAAGTGACGGCCCTGCAGGCCTTACCCTTAGCAGACAAGGTGTGCTCCTGGGAAACAGCATGTGGGCCAGAGCTGCTCTGGTCATGTCCATTCCCATTGGGGAGTGCATTAGAGGTGAGCTGGCCGTTGCTGGCTGGGTAGCGCCGGACAGTCCTTGATGACCCTGTGTGCTGAGGGGAAACAGGAGAGCCAATTCTGCTCTGAATCCTGTGGAAGAGAAAAAATGAACCAATGTGCTTCACAAGTGATTGCACTGACCCATCCACCAGTGTACCTTGCAGCAACCTTCACTACCAAGCTGCCTGAGCTGCCACCTGGACACAGAGATTACCTGAACAGGATCCCACCCCTCCCCTACTTTCAGTCATCACCATGGCACACTGTTTCCCTCTAGGAACCATGCCCCATGTCCTGAGCCTGGCAGGACACAGTATTCACCAAGACACTCTGTACCATCACACCAGGCTGTCCTTCTATAGGGATGCTTCAGCTGCTTTGAAAAACCTCTGCCTGCCCATCATCCTCAAGGTCTGTTCCTTGACCACAGCAAACATAAGCAGCTCCAAATATACTTGTTCTTATGGCGGGAGTTTTCTCAGGGCCTGCCTTCCCAGCCCCAAACCAGAACTAAAAGCCCAATAAGACAGTCAGAGAAGAGGCCAGACCAAGCAAATTCACAAAACTTGGCCCATGAGAGTCACAAACAAGAGAATGACCAAGAACTCAAGTCTACAAGAGCAGTTACAGCTTTCTGCACTAACTGCATTTATGGTTTTTTATACTCTTGGGGGACTAAGGACAGAGAAGTCATCCAGCTCTCAAGGTCACAATTCATACACACTCTTTTATAAAGCCATATAGACCACAAGGCAAAACTCTTTTTGTTAAGGATCTTGATCTACTGCACTTGCTCCTATTTCCTTTTACTGACTGCAGCACTAAGCCTCCAAGAGAGTGCTCTGCTTTCCAACAAAATATCTCACTCTCACCTGCATCACCTGCAAGGAAAAAGGCTTAGTACAGCTAAGGGCCAAAATAGGTTGGCTGCCCACATGCTCCTTGCGTTTCCTTAAAAGTCCCAGCCTTGGATGCCTCTGTAACTGAACTTCAGTACTGACAACTCTTCTGCATACTCTGTCCAACACCTCCATCTCTGACTAAGTAGCTGAGGCAAAGAGCGGCACTTCCCACTGAAGTGCCCAGAGAGGTCTATCCCATTCTGTGTTTTTTACTATCTTCCCTGTCACAGTCAGCAAAGGAGATGTGTTACAGTGTCTACAGGGAAGCAAATTCTAAACCAAACAGGACTGGATGATTCAATGAGAATTGGCTGACAGCAGCTCTGCCTTGCAGACATTCCTTGGATAGCTTGGAATAACAATAAGATCTGGGGACATGGGAAGGGAGCTCATGTTGTGCTGATATTCAAGCAGGTCAAGGACAACACACAAGGTAACTGTCAGCCAATGAGCCCAAAATCAGCCCTGAACAATGGAAAAGATGACACACAGGTCAATTAATTGGGAACTAAACAAAAGCAATGCAAAGTGACGTCAAGTCAAGGAGGTCTGTGAAGAACCACTCTTGTCAAAGGAGTCTATTTTCATAATTTGATAGAATTAGACACATGCACACCAACAAGCTGAGAGCCTGTGCTATTTCAATAAAAAAATAAACAGGGCAGTACAATGTCAATCAGGCACATGCAAAATTAATAACAAACTGGCTGTGAAACAGAACATAAAAAGTAGTTGTCACTGGGGAGGGGATCAGATGGGTTTCAGGATAATCAGTATGATGCCTGGCATGATTCGAGAACTTCATCTGGAAATAAATATTTTTATTTCGAAATAAACATACAATCAACATTGATAATGTGTGCTGCTGACACAAAAATTTGCAATGTAGTGTATCATGATGAGAACAGAGCAATCACACAGAACAGTTTGGATCTCTGTGGAGGGTAAATACATCCAAGCAACATGGGATTTTAATAGAGCCAAATGCAGGATTACACTTCTAGAAAGAAGGAATGCAGGCAGCAGCTGCAGATAGTTGGAGATGATCCTGGAAAACAGCAATTCTGAAAAGATTTCAGGGCTAATGACAAGCATTTAAATATGAACTGTCAGTTCAATGCCCTGACTGCAGGAACAGAGAGGTATTTTTGCCTCCCTACACGTCCTCATCACAGGAGGGCATATACATGCTATAATATCATCCTAGCTGTGATATAAAATATGCCACATCTTCTAAGGGATGTCAAAAAAATGGAGAGAATACAGGAGAAAACATGACAGAAATAATTGGGGGACTAATGAAAATGCCTTTCTGTAAGAAACCTAAAGTATTCAATCTCTTCAATTTAGGATAAAGAAGATGAAAAGGTGCTCTGATTAGAAGGCACAGGTTTCTCCACAGGAACAAAATGCCAGGTGTAAAGAGTGAACCACATCTGCAAACTGAAGCCAAACGATTTCTTACTAGAAAGCATGCCTACATGCAGCAGTGTAGCTGTCTTCCTTCTGCAAAAACCTCAGCGGTGGATTCCCAAACTCCTGATACCACCTCTTCAGGAGAGGAGAGTGTGCTGACCAAAATATTTCTGGTCTTGTTAAAATGAAGATCTAAACTGAGATGAGGACAAATAATGCTTGTTTTTCAATAATCAGCAAGGCTAGACAGAATAATTAAAGAGAAGTGAACCTTATTTCAGTTCTACCTCAGTTCCTTTCAGAAGCTCTCCTGAGATTCTGCAGAGTATCACCTACACCAGATGGCCAGGGCAGCCAAGCATGACCTGCCCACACATTTCTGAGCTACTAATTCAGCCCTGCAGCCAGAAAAGGAACTTCTGATGCCTATTATGTGCTGCTTTGTCACCTGGTGTGCTAATTTTGTTAGTGATAAAGGAAAAGCCATATGGAACTCTAGGGAGGCTAAGAAAGAACCACCAAGCCTTGGAAGCTCAGGCACATATGTTCTCTGATCTCTAGTAAGAGACGCCAATATAGTCCTATAGGTGAACATGGCTGGGATTCCAAGGTCTTTTACTGCAGAGATGGAAGCACCCTGAGGAAAAGAAGTGCATTCCCCCAATGTGTGTCTTAGTGCTGGCCCTGAGTTCTGAAGAGTCACTGGGTGAAGGTGACAGGCAGCATAACACAGGGAAATATCAGCTCTTCTGCTTGAAAATCCTCACATCGTATCTACCCTTGAGAATGTTCTATGTGCTAATAGCAGAGCTTGGCACTGCCTGCCTGAAGGAACTTCACCCTTTGGCTTTAGGAACATCTCTTGTCATTCCTAGGATTACCAAATTTTGTAACAAAACCCACAAAACCCCATAACAACATGTGAAGGGCTTTAAATAAAATAATCATTAGCATTTCAGTTCCAAAGGAAAAGGGATTATATGACCTTACTACAAGGGGCAGTGCCAACTTCACATAGGAAAAACAGAGTAGGAACATTAGTCTATGGTTTGCAACACTTGAGGAAAAGTCATCTTACTGACATCCCATTAGCAAAGCATTCCAGTGTGAGTTAAAGCAGGGAGGAGGTGTGGGGGGATCAGATTTGCTTTGAATTAGTTTGTTTATTTGGTTCTATTCTAGGCAGATGAGCACTGGGATTTGTGAACTGAGTTGAGTAATACCATTCTAGCCTGGGCTACAGAAATCAATGGCAAAAGGCATCTTTCCATCTCAATTTGTCATGCTGAGCAGCTGGCTCATGGTCAGGGAATACAAAACAGAGTTTTTCCCTCCAAACCTTCAGAGTCAGTCCATGTGGCCAGACAGGGGCTGGCTTGCTTGAAGTGTCTCAGGAAATACACCTGAGCTCACCACCACAGTATAGGTCTGATCAGAAGCCGTCAGCAATCCCTATCCATTTGATGGATCTTAATACATAGAGCCACAGTTTGGCCAGTTCCCAGGGATCTGCACTGCCACAGGTTCTCTCACTGGTGTGGCTGTCCTAGGGGCAGGAGTGAGGATGCGAAACAGATGGGGTAGCTCCAAATCAGCAGAGTATGGAGATTGTGTTACCATGCTCCATGCCTCCACCTGCTTGAGAAGAGGCAATAAAGAGGCAGAGGAGTTTGACACTTCAAGCACTATGCTCCAGTCACTTAGAGTCACAGGGCCTCATATTCATTCAGTCTTACAGCCTCCCTCAACAAGGTGTTACTCACTTCCACTCCTTCAGACAGGCACATGGCCAGCACAGATCTCTGCAAAGAGGCAATGGTCTCTTCCTTTACAGACAACTGCCTGCCAAGCAGCTGGTTTCCCTGCTCTCCATTCATTAGAGCTGCTGACAACTCTCTCTGTGTCAGGCACAGCCTGCAGGGCAAAATCAGCATGCAGACTCCTAGGACACCTCTCCTTCTGGGCTGTCCTGTAGCACCTGCCTCTGGAGCTTATAGCAGCTCCAGTAGCAGCAGTGGTCTAGGACAGAACATGGGGCAAGGAGGGAAGGCAGAGAGAGCAGCATTTTCTTTCCAGAAGCATGGATGTGTGTGTTTCTGCTGATTTCTACCAGCTGAGAGGTCACTGGCTGAGAGACCTCAGTCACCTTCACATGGAAATACCGAGAGGTATTAGTTGCTTATCAAAATTAAGAGAATTGGGATAGGAGGGAGCTGTACAGACAGACTGACCCATATCTGCAACAGTTCAAAACTATCCAATAAGCACTTTTAGCTGCCCAATGCTGAGGTGCAGGACCTGGATTCCCTATAAGCCTGAGGACACATGCTGGAAGTCAAGAGAACTAAGGGAGGCCTTGTCTCCTACATTCTAGTGCTACATATCCCTACAGGACCCAAATAACACTTGTATTTCATTCAGCAAGGGATCTCACATATCGCCACAGCATTTTTGTGTGTAAACATTTTATTTTCAATGAATTTGGGTACCACTTGCACTCTGTTCTGTATTTACTTTGGTCTTAGCAGGGTAGAGAATGTACAAAAATATTGCATGCCCTGGATATCAGGGCTCTCATGACAATCCCAGATGAACCTACAAGCTGCCTATTCTCTCAACAGAACAGGTGAGTGATTTCCTCACTGAGCTGGCAGATTCCCAGAAACTGCACAGATGAATAGGAGGATCTGTTTTCTGAATCAGCCAAATGGTTTTTTTAAAGCCTGCAATTTCAAGATTAGATACATAGAGTCGCAATAACCAAGTCTAAATCACTGAGACTGACATATCCAGAAAACAATACTGTTTTCCTAACCCGCTGTATATAGAAAGCATTTTCAAATCTCTGTTCACTTCTGATAATCATAGTTCTCTGGATAAGCAAGAGCCAGAGGGAGTACAGGTGGGCAAACTGTTCTCTTAGTGACTTAACAGCAGTCATCCTCCTTGGAGCTGGAGGCAAAGATGGCAAACTCTTCAAAGCACTTCCCTCTCCCCAGCAGCAACACCTCAGTCTTTCCTGGATTTAGCTTCTATCGGCTGCTCTTCATCCAATGTTGACTTTGGCCAGATTGCTAGTGAGCTGGGAAACGGTGGGGTTTTTTTCTATTTGTGTAAAGGAAATGCAGAGCCAAGTACCACAAGAGTATTACTGGTTTTTCATCCAGCCTGCCTCACCCTCTCCCCAGCCAAAGCCTGACAGACCACAGCAGGGTGGATGGCTTCAGGCACTGTGGAGAGAGTGAGTCCTGGGCAGTGTGGTCAGCAGGGAGGGGCAGTAACCCCAGACAAGGCAAGGACTGGAGAGATGAGGATTGGAAATTCACTCTTCCAGCTGGAAACAAATCTTCACCATGCTGAACATCAGGGAGAGATGACAGAGACTATGAGACCTAAGAAGCAATTCTCAGAGGGGCAACAATAGCACTGGCCAAAACAAATCTGAAGATAAGCAGCTCTCAGAGAAGAAACTATCTTCCCAGGGTCCAGAAAACCCCATTCCAGGGCCCAACAAGCTCCATCTCTCCAAATATAACCAGCTTGCTGCTTGGGATGCAGGTGCTGCCTCCAGGAACCCAGAAAGAACATGTGTTGCCCACAGGGCCGGGAGCAGAGTCCCATGGAGGGGAGCCAATGCAACACTGGTAAGTCCACTCCAGTTATTGCAGGCCTGCATGTGCATCTCCAAGATGAGTGGGCTCAGTCAAGACAGAGATTGAGTCGTGCTCAGCCCCTGATAACCTGCCAGGGCAACATTTTAAATGGATTTTAAATGCTGAACAGTATACTCGGTGTCTGTCTTGTCCATCTGCCTGTCCCTCTGGCAAGATGCCCTCCCTGCTTGGGGCCACAGGGACCAACATCACTGATTCACTTCCCTCTTTGTAATGCTCAGCACTTGCTAATTTTCCACTAAAGCATCACAGAAGAATGGGCAGCCTTAGCACCAGCATCTGTGTCTATGGGGGAAAGAGAAGCAGCCAGCCTTGGAAAGCAGTAAATTGACTGAAAACCAGAAACTTCTCCTTTCTTGGACTCCAAATAGCTTCCTCAGTGGGCAGAAAGGATTCATGGCTCAATTGGCAGGCCCTGAAGCACAGGAGAAGCATTGCTTAGAGAGCACTCAAGTTTATTATCAATTAGCTCACAAACATGCTGACAAGGAAGACAGTCTGGTAAGACTCTGGGAGGAGGGGAAACACCACACCATACAAGGCACCTGACTTCAAGCCCACCCCTATTATGTCCATAAATCCTGGCTCAGTTTGTTATCTCCAGGAGCAGTAGAAATACCACTGAAACCTGCCTGCTGTCCCTCCTGCTGGTATCTTCAGCCCTGGTACCTCCCATTCAAGTGAGGGAGACCCTGAAATCTGAAGCCCATGCTCCCTAGCGTTTGGTGGAAGGCAAGGGCAATTCTCCTGCACAGGAGAAGCAGCTACCAGCATCCCACAGGCATAAGACCTTCTGGGGAGAGCCAAGCAGAATCTATGGGCCATGAAGGGCACAAGAATGACAACTCAGTGGCTTTGTGCCAGATTCACAGACACCTACAGCCAGATGTCATCCAAGATGGGACGCAAGACACAGGTATCTGGACCATCACAGAGGCATCAAGGTGCAAGTCATCCAAATCTTTCTCCATCTTTAAGACCTCTAGAGGTGCTGTTTGCAGAGTGTCACCGATGATACCCTTTGCCTTTGTGAGGGAGAGCACAAACAGCACTCACAAAGTGGGCTGCAGGGCCAGGAAGATGTGTCAGGCTCCCTGCTGCACATTATACTCTGTCACTGGCACATGCCAAGAGCCGTGTCAGTCCAGCACCCAGGTGCCAGCCCTATCCCTTACCACAGCAAATAAGGAGTTCTCACAGAGCCCACATGCCTCTTATTTTGGGCTCTCACCTGCACCATGTTGCAGTGGTAACTCCAGCTGCCTTCTCCACTTGATATATGTGCCAGTGAATCTCTCACTACGAACTGTAGCAACAGATGTGCAAGTCCATGGGACAGCAGAGTCACCAGCTGTCTGCCTCATGCCACCAAGCTCAGACTCCACCACCAGCCACCACCACCCTGGCATCTTCCTTCTTCTGGCCCCCAAAGCCATGCCAGTGCTGCAGGGCCATCCTAGGTGGCTCTCAGCCTGCCATGTACTGTGTGAGAACAGAGAGGGAGAGGGCTGTGAACTCTATTTTTATCTGTTCAGGAGTTGCCAGACACCACATAAGTAACTGAACCCCTCTAAGCTCACAGACAACTAACAAGTTCTTTTTAACCAGTCTCTTGGGATCCAATTTGCTCCTTAGCCAAAGTGGCTGCTCATATGCCTCCACACAGCTCTCTGCTGACATTAAATGCCCTTCCCTTGCCACATGTGCCACACATGCCACCTGCCACTCTGTTGAATGCTCTTCTTTACTCTCATGTATTAGGCAGTGAGCAACTGACTCCCTGGAAGAAGTCCAACTCTCCAAGCATGGGAACAGCACCTGCCTGGCCCAGCGAGGCTGCAGAAACATGTCCTGCACAAGGGCATGGCATCAGGTGATCACCAGATTGTGCTCAGACCTCAGTGCTGACCCATAAAATGGCCAGAATCAAGATTTTCAAATGTCAAATGTGATAAAGAGGTGTCTGCAATCTGCTTTTCTCCAGAGCTGAAATGTAGGCCAATGCCAAAAATAAAAATTCAGCCTGCTCTGAGCTTCAAGTGGAGCCAACAGAGGAACCATGCCAGGCAACTTGATTACAAATGCCACATTTGGGCCATACCTTGAACACTCCATAGACTAAAACAGAGATTTAGATGGTGAGGGAGACCAGGCAAGCTACCACCTCTCTGACAGAACTGCCCAGGCTGGCCTATGGTGCTCAGCTGCACACTCCTTTGGGCTGAAACAATGAGAAAGCTGCCTCAGTTGGCTCCCCTGCTGCATGGAGGGGCTAGTGCTGAGCAGCACAATCAACAGGCACAGCACTGCTGCCAAATGCAGTTACACAGGCAGTCTCACACCTTAGTGATTAGAGACACATCAGAGGCATCCTGACAGCTGCCATCACACGCAATCCTCAATCAATGTCATCATCTTACTGCAGACATCACCTGTGGCTGCAGCCTTTGCACCATCACAAACCCCAGCATAAGCTGCTGGCACAGCCAGAGAGATGGGCTGTCAGTCATGCAATGTGACCACCCCACTGAGGTTTTAATCCCCCTAGCAACCACAGCAATGCCTCCTCTGCCCCTCTCCTGCTCCCCATGCTCCCCAGCACAGGATCCTACTTGGCAGAGAAGGATCTGTATTTAGGGCAGTGGCATACAAGAGGAGAGGACAACATATCAACCTGTGCTTGTACACACAAGCACACAGATCTCCGTCTCAAAGGGCCCTCTGTTTCCACAAGACACAACAGCTGTGAGCTGAGGGCCTGGCTGCCATCTAATGAAACCTGCTGAACATGCATCAGCCAGAGAAAAGCTCAGCATTAGCTGTGGGCAGGTCACTCATCTCCTCCATAACACAGTGAGAAAACAAGCACTTTGAGCTTCATTTCCATCTTGTTGACTAGCAACACCCACCCCCTTCACTAGGCTGCCAGTTTCAAAGCCCTGAAAAAACACTTTAGCCTATTTATCCTCGCACCCACATGCACCCCTGGGAGTGGAGGGGGGCAGCTGCCTGCCCACTGCTCTATACAGGACATGGAGAGGGCTGGAAAAGCCTCTCTTGTCCCAGGCATGTGAGTGGGGTGAAGAGTTTGTGGCTGAACACACACACAGCATGAGAGTAACAACATGAAGGGATGTGTGTAGTGCTTTCATCTGAAGAAGGGAAGTCTTTTCATCTACAGCAGGTGGTCTCCCACTCATCCTGGGAACACTGTAGATCTAAGACATATTTTAAGCTAAAATAATGGTTAAACACCTAGCAGGATGTCCTGGCCTTTGGATCTATTACCTCAGTGTTGTTAGGTCTTCTCACATGGATGGAGCCCACAGCCACACCCAGCCACACCCAGGATTCCTGCACCTGCAGCACTCAATCCATGAGAGCTGAGTTGGGCTGTAATCTTTGCTATCCGCTCTTGAAGTCCATTCCCTGCCAAGGATCAGGGAATGAGCATCCTGGTGATTTTCAGTCTGCACTGTTCTTCACTGGCTCCATCCCTCCACTGGCTCACTAGCCAGAAGATTAGTGGCTGTCTGGGAACCAGGAGCACTCCTGGCGATGTAAGCATGATGCCTGATGGCAAAGCCAGTGACTTCAGGGGTACCAATGAATCTGCTCTACACCTCTCTCATGTGGCCTTCAGTACCCACACCAAGGACAATAAGAGAGAATCAGGTTTCACAGATTCCTCATTGAGAAGGGATGTGCAGCACTGTGCCTGCTTTGGCAACGCCTGGACTCCAACTCTGCAAAAGCAGAACTCCAAAGTCAAGGAGAAGGCAAAGCTCCAGTGTCATTATCAACCTGTCATTACATCCCTGGAATAGTTTGGCACATTGCTTTTCAGAAAGCTATACCATTGAAAAATTACCATGGCCACTCTGCCAAGGCTACAAGCAACCTAATACACTCTGCCCCATCCTGATAGTCTCAGCCTCCAAGTATGTTCCTCATCCTCCAAGGCCAACATTTGGCTCAGTTTTGCAGATGTGGGTCTGTTAACCATTCTCCTCAGCTCCTTCCCTCCCTCAGAATTCTTTCCAATTTGTCAAGATCTTTTCTGGCAATAAAGAGTACCTTGACTCAGAGCAGGGGCCCGGGGTTTACAGGAAAAAATACTCATCTGATTTGGGTATTTTGCCTCCAAAGTCCTAAGCACTGTCAGTCCCTGGTATGCAACACATGCATTACCCTCTGTTGACTAATTTGCTGTTCACTTCTACCCTGAAAAATCTTAGCTTCTCCTCCCAGACTTCTTCCTCCCATAGAGGATATTTTTCCTTCAGCAGTAACAGATAAGATTTTTCCAGCCTGAATGTCTTCTTAATTCCTGCCTAGACATTTAGTTTCTGCCTAAATGAGAGCTCAGGTGAAAAAAAAATAAGAATGGAAAAGAGAACAAGTAAATTTTATATGGAGACTTTTAGATCTTCATTTCAACCACTTCTTGTATCAAATCAACTTCAATTAATCCCTTGTTTCTTGCTAGCACTGGTGATTTATGGGAAACATTAACAACTGAAGAGAACAGCTTTGATTTTACTGAAGTACCAGTTTAAACCAAAAAAGGCAACACACAGTCAGGTATGAGAAACTGCAGTAATCCACAGGCACAAGGGAGCTGAAAGCAAGATAGATGACGATCCTAATTCAGGCATTAGGAAAACTCTCCCCAGTATTTGATCATGTGGCCTTAGTGCTTTTCTAACAACTTTCTTTTTTATAGAACTGCTATATAAATTGTATTGTCATAAATGTCCCAAATGATAAATGTATAGTATATAAAATAGGCTATAAACTGGATTTTCTGTACTACCTTACCTACCACATGTACAATGTATTTGCCCTGCACCCTGCTCTCTTGCATGGAGTCTCAGATTAATCTGACAGTAGCAACACTCTTCTTTCAGTTAGAAGGAAAAGTGCATTTGAATTGCCTAAAGACTACATTAAGCTATAGGAATGACTCCCAAGGAGGTGCAGAAAAAACAGGTCTAATGTAAAGACCATATTTGGAGTTTAAAAAAGGGGCCTGAAAGCCAGTTATCTCCTGCTATTCTGAAGGGTATGCAACCCCCTAGAAAGTAAATACATAAAACATATAAACCAGAATGGTGCTGACAGCTTTAAAACACTAGAAAATGAAGCAACTGAATCTGGTGCCAGACTAGTGAAGGTATATAATGTAATTTTAAAACAGGAGTATTTTAATATGAGAAAAATGGCATTTACACTTCTCTTGAGTAGCTCAGGTTTTTCCTTTAGGCTTCTTATCCAGCTTGTCAAGGACTTTTGACTATGTCAAAGCAGGAAAGGGGCTGAGATCTGGAGCTTATGGAGATCTCATTGTCCTGAGTGACATATTTTTCTTCTCACATATTCTCACCCAGAGTGGCACTGGCTTTTTAGTTCCAATTTTTTAACGATGTCTCAGATATCTACTCAAAATTGGCTTTGAATCAAGGAACGTAAATGTTTGGCCACCTTGTAAAAACCATATTGCTAAAGGGAAGCACCTTAGAAAGCTGCAGTTACGGCTTATCTACACAGAGAAAATATGCCATTCAAGTAACAAGCATAAAGACAATGTAGTGGCACAAGGCTGGCACCAGTGTTTTACCCTGGGAATTCAACATCATGCACTATGGATCTCCTGGGCTGGTCCCATACTAAATGAAGTGGGAAAGCTGCCACAGCCCATACCACAGGAATGCACTTGCACAGGGGCATGCTTCTCATCAAGAGCTGGCTTTTATTTTCTGATATTTGGATATTAATAAACCCTCATAAATGTGGACTGACAATCATAAGTGAGCAGAATAGCAAAAGATGCATTCAATAAGTATGTAGCTAGTACAGACCTTCTGTTAGTAGTAGTAGACATATGGTGGAAAAACAGTCCTGAACACTCATCAGCAACCCAAGTAAGGCAGTAAGCAAGTTCCCCTTTTTCTCATAAATGTGGAAAGTTCAAAGCTGGCAAGACAGGAGACTCCAGATCCTGCTTTAACAATTAAGACAAATCTGCCTCTGTTTGGAGCAGCATCTTTAAAAAGCAAGTGACCTTGCAGTGAACTTTTTGTTCTATCTGCTAGTCCTCAATGACAAGAAGCTCATCAAGCTGATTTTGCCAAGCCACCATTCTCAATGTCTGTTTTAAGTGGCCACCCCAGGGCAGACAGCTTTGTATCCACCCATGGGTTCCACTCCCCTTTGCAAAGGATCCTGCTTGACATTTGACTATCACCAGAACAGGATTTTCAAATGAAACAGAACAATTTTCAGATGGGGGGAAATACACTTTCTCCATTCAGCAACCTCTGCCCCACACCCAAGATCCTCCTGACTGCTTGCTCCCTGCTGTTCTAATCCTTTGCTTCCAGGAGAGAGAACAGAGATTTTGGCAGAGCCTGCCTGCTGGCATGAGGTTCCCACTGCTCCCAGGCCAGGAGCGCTTGCCACAGCTCCTCAAGGGCTGCTAATAGCTCTTCCTCTCATCAGGAAGGGAGGAGGTGTCTCCTCCAGGGTGCTGCAGAGGAGAGTCTGAGATCAGGAATCAGTGGGCCAGGCATGTTGCAACTCAGCCCTCTTCCTTTTCCATCCTGAAAACAGCAGGCAACTCCCAGCAACTGCCTTGCCTAAACAGAACCCTCTCAGAGGAAGCTCCCTGCCCTCAAGAACTTAGCTGCATTAAGCTGTCTGCACAGTGTCTCAGCACCTTACACCACAGCTATGTCCCTTTCCCTTGCCTGCATTACTGGGGAAATGCTTTGCAGGTCCCAGACAATGCTTTGTAGGTCTCTGCTTCTCACCCCAGGGGAAGGATGCCTTGCTTTGCAAGCAGCCATCATCCAGCATATACATCCCATCCAGGCAGCACAGCTCCCTTGCACAGATGCTGGCTACAGATTTATGCACAACACTCCTAGCACAGAAGGGACCTTCTCACGTGGCAGCAACAGAATCCTCCACACACACTGCCCAGAGTCAACAGCATCTGGTCAGCCATCCTGAGGGTAAGGGGCAGGGGAACAAACCCTTTCCACTCCCTGCTAAATAAACATGAATTCTGCTGATACTCCAGCCTTAGGAAAGCAAAGCTGTTTCCATTTAGCTCAGCTTCTGGGCTGAGGTGCAACTCCACCCGCACAATCATCCATCAGGGCTTTGCTTCTCCAGGCAGAAATTCAGGCTGAGATCAAGAAGAGGGAGGATTTGCAGCTATTCCACACCGGGAGGGCCTCTAACACCTCCAGGATTTTGCTCTCCAGAGCACTTGATGTTCCAACCAGCACAGAATGGGGGCCTCTCAGCTTCTGCAGCAGCTAAACAGTCTCCACAGGCTCCCTCAGGCTCTCCACCTGACTCCAAATCTCCACTGAGCCACAGACTGCTGAAGGGACTTGGGAAGTGGCACTCATTGCTTAGCATCTATTACCAGGGATGACAGTTTGAGCACCACCAGCTCTGGTGTCAGCAAGGTAGACCCAGAGCTGCCCTTCTCCTAGTGTAGTCCTTCTCTGGGCAAGAGTTGAGCTCAAGTCAGACTGAATACATCTACCAGTACTACAACCAGTTGCATGTGACTGGCACAGTCCTGTTGATTAAGGAGCTGCCACTTGTCACCAAGGGTGAGAAGGTACCCTGAGGGTAGAGGACTCACAGTAATATCTGTTGTCCCATTTGTGTTTCCTGGGCTCTCCTGGAAGGGAAGTCACAGAAGGCTACTTGTCCTTCCCGAGTTCTGGAGGGCCTGAAGGAAAACCAGAAGCACATACATACCAGAAGCAGAACCATGAAAACAGGCAACTGTCTGGTCGTGCTCTTCACCAACACCTTATGGGCTCCTACAGACTCCCAAAGATTTCTTACCTCCAGACCAAGTAACTCCCCACAGTGAAGGTGCAGTCATGATAAGCAGCAAATCCAACTAGATGAGGATAAAAGCAGTCTCACCACTCAGGTAAGTGGGGAATATTTCAGTCCAGGCAGCTCCTAACTAATTCAGCTTTCTTAAATCTCTCTGAAAACTCATTTCAGAACACATTGAAACCAAAAGCAACCCAATCTCTTCTTAGAGGCCAGGCCAGGCCTCTGGAGGATTCATGGGCTTTATTGCATGTTTATAGAGAATCTAATATAATACTGTTCTAGTGCATGGCTTCAGAGCTTTTGATTGTTAGCTTTGTACAAACAAACACAAATAAAGCCAATATAGATGCAAATAAACAAAAGGAGAATGCAAATTCACTCATGTGAGGATTGATTTCCTGTCTTGGCACAGCAAGACAAGGCTTAGATGTCTATAAGCTCCCACTCTCATGCAACACCGGCTTGTTAGCAATGTAAATGTACAGGGAGGTTGGGAACTCGGTGTTTGTCCTGGAACTCAGAGTCTTGTCATAACCACTGACCTAGAATCACCAGTGTCCTCTATCCACTGAACCATTCAAGAGTTTCTTCTACCTCTTCCTTATTGACAAATCAGACAAGTAAGCCAGCTCTTGTGAAATCATGGCAAACTGACTAGAAAAAGTCAGTATCCACCATCACCCTCATCCTGGAGCAGACCATGGACCTGACAAGCCAAAATGTTCCTCTCATACTTGACAGTGAACTGAACTCCAATTAATGCAACTCCGAGTTTGCAGTGCCTAAGAACCAATCCTCATACTTGCTAACATGAGCAAGCTCTACCTATCTCTTTTAAGACAAACTTCTTGCTTTTGCTGCTACAGCCCAACTGTATGAAGAAAGTTTCATGCAAAAGCACAGAAAGTATTTCAGTGGAAAAAGATGATGATGTCACTACAGGTTCAGACAAGTCTAAGAGTGTGGTTTCATGAGATAAATAATCAACCTAAGAAGTGACTTCTCCACCACCAAAAGGGGAGTCCCCTCCTTTCCTCCCCTTCACTGCTAGACTTGCAATTCTGTCCAATTCTTCTGGTCTCATGATCTTCCAATAAGCCAGTTTAGCCCACTGAAGTGGCAGAAAATTATCTTTGATTTTGCTGTGTTCGTTTTTTGTTGGTTTACTGAACTGAGCCAGCTCACCCGCAGACCAGATGGGGACCAACAAGTGAAGCAATGGGAGGGCATAGCCAAGATCATGCCTTTGGCTGCAGATGCTCACTCTTACAGGCTCTGCAGCTAGCCCAGAAGTTGGCATGCTGAAAGGGACACTTAAAAACATTTGGGAAACAACTCTTCCAACAGCAACAAGACCTGTCACACCATGTTATAAGTCATGCCACACCATGTTATAAGTTCCACAGAGCACAGAAAAAACCCAAGTGACTGAATTGTACAGAAGGATACCCAGGGGCTGAAGAGAGGCATTTTGATGCAGACCAGTGCCAGGATGCAGGCAGCCCTCCACCTGCCTGTAAAGCAGGGCTGTTAAACATTGCCTGGGCAGCATAGCACCCAAAAGGGTGGTGACAACTCCCTCTAGAAGAGACACACAGCGGCCTCAGCGAATCCTTCAGGACATCCCCAGAAGGCAGTCAGTGGTGGATGTGTCCCAGTGTCCTACCTGTGGCCATTGCAAAGGATGATAGCCAAATTCTCTTGCTGAAGCATGGGATAAAGACATCCTATGGCCTTCATGAGGAGGGAAGGAGGAACAGCACAGCATAGTCCTTAATGGAGTCCTATTTCCTTGGGATAGTGCCAGAGGATTTAAGGTACGTCAGGCAGTTGGGCATCCAGCAATCTAGGATTCAGTGATCACTAGATGCTATGTCTGACTGACTGGACAAGAATGCTCTGCCAGTGCCTGCACAGCCCTCTGTCCTCTGTGTGGAGCCTGAGGTCATGTTCCTTACTGGGAAAGCCTTCAACAGGTGCTGTATCTCCAAGGACACTGCTCTCCCTTCCCTCCAGTCCCTCCACACAGAGTGGAGGGGTAGGAGGAGGTCATCACTGCAGGGAAACTCGTCAGCAATGTCCAGGATTACAGGCACGCAAGAAGGCTGAATGCTCACTCGGGCAGCAAGCCTCTCTTAGAGCAGCAATGATGGGGGTTTGGTCACCTCTCCCTGCCAGCATCACCTCTGCCTTTCCTGAATTTGGTTTCTATCAGATAGTCTTCCATTTGGGCACCAATATATGTCAGCTTCAATGAACTACCTGGTGCCAGTAAAATCTTTGCCAGCCATTTGAGCTTCTCCAAAATTGTTGACAGCCAAGGGTCTAGAATTGTCTCCAGCCCATGCATTGCCTCTGCTTCAAAAGGGACAGAAAGGCAGTAGCTACTGTAGGAGTAATGGGCACATTGGGAACAATCTGCAGGAAAATAAAAAAACAAAAGCCAAATTGCCTTCTCCTTGAGTAGCTCCAAGTAATATTGACAGAGAAAGCCAAAAGTTCAGAGAAGGACAAACTGAAGTTACCTCCTGGTTAAACACCTGTAATTTGCTGTAATATCTTCCTGACTGTGACTGAGGGGCTCCTGTTAGAAGCCATGAGAAAATTCTCTGCTTTGGTGGCTACTAACAAAACCAGTCTTTCTGGCCCAGCCATTGAGTGAACAGCTCCAAGAAACACAGGGGCCTTTTGCAGTGATGCAGTCTAACACTTTGCTCCCATGTTCATGGACTCTTACAGAAAAGTGGAGATGCTCTAAAAAAACCAAACAAAACGTGGGTTGTTGTACAGAAGCAGGCACTACTCTCAGTGCTCCATCCCCACCAAGCTACTAGCACAGTAGCAATGCTTATTAGAGAAATAATAAATAAAGCTCTCCAATCGTTACTGCCTCATTCAGCAAAGACAGCTCCAGCTCCAGCAGGATGTCACAAAAACATGAAGTTTTGTGAAGGAGTGGTAGCTCAGGTACAGGAGCATCTCAGCATTGATCTAAGGCAGGTGCGCTGCAGCGCTAAGTTCTTCCTCACCCAAAAGACCAGATGGTGCCACAGTTGTCATCCTGAGATTAACACACTCCTCAGAGATCCTCCTGCATGGACCTCTGAGCTCCAACAACTCCACCTTTGCATCTGTACTTGATATGCAGGCATCTACCCAGGTACCAAAATGACATAAATCACAGCAAAATTACTCAGAAATATAGAACAAATGGCTCAAAAATTGCCAGAGTCTGCCAGGAGACATCTCTGAGTGTCATTGTTTTGCTAACACCAGCACTTACAAGCACACCTCAGATGTGTGTACTCTTCTGTGGGTACAACCTGGTTATATTGCTCTAAAATTATCCTCTTGGGAAAGAGATTTACCCACTTGTCTACCCTGCTGCAACCACGAAGGCTGTTCACCAACAGGACATGGGCAAATTGATGACCTTCACAGTTCTTCTTCCTCATGAGATCATTAGCCTGTCTCATTCCTGTGACTGTTAGGGGACTGTGACAAAGTGCTGGAAACAGAGCCCCTTGGAGGGACAGCAGGACCTGACCCCCTTTATGTCAGCTACCACAGCCTATGGCAGAGTTTTGGTCAGGAGCCACGTTGCCTGGTCCCATGAAGCAGACACTGTGGCCCAGCTAATCAAGGTGTTAGCTGCCTGAGGGATTGGCAGAGCATCCTGGCAGGAACCAGGTTTGACTTACACAGCTGGGACGTGTCGTGGGATGGGCGCCTGAGCCCCTTGCAGGGAGGCATCCCGCCCTACTGTGCTGGTCCTCCTCCGGAGGGAGCTTGTGGGGTGCTGGAAGGCAGCAGCAGCACCAGGCGGGTGGTACTCCTGCTCAGGAACAACTTCTTCACACCGGAAGCCCTGGAAGCCTGAACGACAGGTACAGACTTGGGGGCGGCTGCAGGAGCCCTTGTTCTGGCATGGCGGGTCACAGACAGCTGAGGAGACACAGAAAGACAGTTAGTGCACACAGGACTTTAGCCCCATGGTGGTGACACCCAGCTGGGGCAGCACAATTCATCTCTGCAGGCAGGTGACCTTCACAGTCTTGGTGTTATAACTGTTGTGGGCCCCTAATACAAGGTCACCTCTATTCTCTGCACTGGTCTCTGCAAAGCTTTTCTCCAACAATGCTCATTTCAGAAAGTTCAGAAATGAGCAGCATGGCCTGCAGAGAGCACATGGCTGCCAGCATTGTCCAGAGTGCTCTGGACAGGAATAGGTCCTAATTTCCAAAGCAAGAGATTGCATGTTACCTTTAGTCTGTTTTGGGGTCGATTTGCACAGTGCCCCTGCCCTGCTCTCTTCTCTGCTTTCCAGCTTTCCTTTCGCAGCTGATTTTGGAGTCACTGTGCTCAAATTCCTCCACTGGTACGGAGACTTACAGTTCAATAACCTTATGCCTAAATCAACCTCTGAGCCTGTGTATGTTCCTAATTACAGCACATCAGCTGCAGTTTGCACCCCGGGAGGAAAGTGCTATTAATTATACACAGGACCCTAACACTTCCCAAGTCAACATATGCCAAATTGGGTTTATAATCCAGGCAGTGGCAGCCAGAATCCACAGATTGCTCCAGTAGGACCAGGCTCATTGTTCAGAGCCAGAGTAACTGAAAAGGCACTGGAAAACAGTGTTGCCCTTCAAAGAAAGAAGGTGCCAGCTGGTCAAAGGGTAATGAAACCTTGTGGGACAACACAAGGTGGGCATTAACCTCCAGCCACATGGAAACCCTGTGAATGGGTTTCAACCCATGAAGCCACTGCTTCTGCTGAAATCATTTGTCCTAAGACAGTCCCAGGGAAGATGCAGGGGCATCTCGCCACCTTTACACACAGCTGTAGGGCTTTCATGAGCATGTCCCTCCCTTTCTGGCTGTGCTCTCCACTCCTGTGAGATAGAAGCACACCTGTGAGAAACAGTGCTCCTGGACAACAAATACAGACAACTTTCCTCAGGTGCCATCCGTACATCATCCTGCTATCATCAAGTGACAGAAGTCCTTACGCAGACACTTGAATTCCTTTCACAGCAGTATAGCCCCTACAACCCCTCCTTCATCCCAAAACTAGCCTGCCATCAGCTTTTCCTAACTAGATCAGGGATATGCTCACTGGAATGTTTCATAGGACATTTATTACCATGTTAACACTCATGAAGACAGGGAGATCTCAAGGAAAAGGAGACCCCAAGTCACGTAGGGCTGTATAGGTTAAAGCCAGAGGTTTTGATGAAATCTCCCAGTAAAATAAATCAGCCAACACTGCAGTCTCTGGAACAGGGACAAGGTGCTAGTCAGGCAGGAATTAAGCGTCTCTGGGAAGTCTGGCACTCCAGAAGTTGATGTAATTTATAATACAAAACTCAGCTGTGATTTAAATAGGCTGCCAGTCCCTACTGTTATCTCCCAATGAATGCCTGTTTTAACAAAGGCCACCAGCCCAGGAAGCCTGCCATTGAAAACAACCACTTCACATGCTGAAATACTGCAGAGCCACGATGCTGGGACCTGGAACCACAGCAGTTCTCACAACCTCTCCCACCAAGAGAGTCACCTTAGACTGTACCCTTCAGCAGGAAAGTGGTGATAAGTGACCAGGCACTCTAAAAAGCCCCTAAGGCAGTTTACATAGAGAAGAGGAAGACGGGAATGGGATTAGTCTTCTGGTCTCTTCAAGCAGGATGAATGGGGAACTGCCCTAGCTGAAAGAGGTCAACTCTAGGATTAATCCCCTTCCTAGTTGCCTTTACGACTTGATAAGAACTTGAAAGAGCTTTAAAATTTGCTGGTTTTCACTCAGTTCAGCTATGCAATATAAGGAGAACAGATGAGTTAGTGGCAGCACTCCCAGTGACAAGTGTGTGAAATCACTACTCAGGTCCCCCAAATCACAGCACTGGCTGAAGAAAAAAGATGGTTAAAATACATATATATATTTGCCAGCTTTCTCTTTGCTTTCTGTTTTCTGACCTCAGGGGTTACTTTGAGGTGTTGCTCCCCAGCTTGGGGTACTATAAACAGTTTCTGTTAAGATGACAGGCAGTCATTTCTTCTCACTGGAGTCTCATGTAATCACCCGTTACAGGAGTTAAGGACTAGGGGAAACAAAAATAGTCATCTCAAAACTCTTAATAAAAGAATAAGACTTGGAGCACTGCTGAAGTATCACTAATAGAAAATCTAGTTTGTTCAAGAACATCTAGCAGTGCCCTAACAGACCAAGTCTAGGCTTCAGTGCACGAGGTAAATCCTCCCAGCAAGGTCACACAGCAGGGATGACTGTGGCATGACTCTGACCAGGCCCTTCAGAGGGGAATGCCACCAAGTTCAGCCTTGCATTGTTTTGCAGGCACACCTGGCCCAGGGTTGAGCAATGACACGCAAGGTGACATTGAATTACTGAGTCTCTGAAGCTCTGCTCATGTTATTCTTCTAGGAGAGTGATGTAGATCTTCACTGTAAGCAGCTACTGTGCAGTTCCATTTAAAATGCAGGGGAACCTGTCCATCAGCTAGGGCATCCAGAGGAAAACTGGTGCTGGAGGACTTGTATCACTGGGGTTATTTAGTCCACTTTCTCATGGAAAAGTTATGTATGTAAACTCAGTTCTAACTTATAGCTCTGACTGTGGGAGTGTGCCAGAAGGGGTGGACAATTTAACACAAGTGAGATCTGTGCAGAGTGACAGGGAGGTAGATCAACAGCAATGCAGGAATAACAGAGAAAACAGAACTTCAGTGAAGAACAGTCAGGGTTCAAAAAACCCTATAGCCACCGTTCAGGAGAAATACAAAAGAAGAGGCATGTGAATGTCATTTTGCAAATATGGAAAAGCCCTAGGGATGCTAATGGGACTGTCTGAAGTCACGCTGTGAGGCTACAGCAGAGCCAGAGACTCAGCCTGGAATCCCTGCACCTTTATTAACCATCTTAACTGCAAGAACATCTGTATAATATTGGAAAGTGCATTAGTTTACTTAGTCCTTCCTAACACAGTGATTAAAAATATTTCTTTTAAACTTCAAATTATTCATGTCAGGAAAAAAGCTCATGCTTCATTCCCAGCATAGCCTAGGGTACTGTCTCTGGAAACAGCAAAGAACCATCATGAATAATGCTGATGAAAGTGGAGGTTGATAAACTAACATGGAGAGGCTGAGCATTATGAGCTAATAGACAGCAGCTAAATTATTGACAAGTGTACACTGCAGCCCCTAAAATGTGGGCAGTGCAAGGGGGCTTCTGGCCAGCTCATGTATTCAGGTTTCTTCTCCACCAAACTAAGAACATAATGGCCAGAGTCTCACTCCAGAACAAAGTTAAATAGGAAGGAGGCTGAACCCTTCAAGCCTACATTCACATGCAGCTCACTATCCCTATGGGCCCCTTCTGCGAGGAGACTTCTGGAACATCACAACATTCAGCCCCTGTATGTATGCAGCTCGGAGTGATGACCCAGCAGTGTGTGGGTAGAAATCAAGGCCTCTGCAAATAGGCAAGGTCTTCCTCCAAAACTCCCTTAGCTCATTTCCACTTCCCAGGAGATGTTGCTGTTCTCTTTTTATCTTTTCATTCACAGACTGACTGAAAATTCCACAACTCCTCACCGCAACTTTGGTCCTCCAATCTGAAACATACGGAGAGATACTTCCCTAAGGCTGGAGTTAAGTCATATGCGGGGATATTGAAAGAATAAAGTGCCTAAAAAAGCATGGGTGAAGGAAGAAACCACCACCTTTAGTAGGTGAGAGGAAGTAGATTATGGCAACAATTTGACCTATCCTCTCTTCTGTACCCAGGCTCAAATCCTTGAAAACCAAGGATCTGTCCAACACCTGAATGCCAATTATTCCATGTTTCATCACTCTTAAGAGGTTCCCTCTGGCTGCATTTCTACCCCACTAACTTCCTTGATGTGCCACATATCAAAGACCATGGGAACAGACATTAAACAGCATTACAGTGCAGAAACTTAATGGGGATGGGTTGTCCAGCTTGCCTTGGCAGCTTTAAAAACAGCTGAATGTCTCCAGCAGCTTGAACTCCAGCAGAAAAGCCCAGGGAGGGAGGTAGCTGGGAATTAAATTATGTTTACACATCACAGACTCCACCAAAGTCCTGCCTGAGCTTTACCATCCCTGGTCAGGGGGACACTGTCAGGCCTGATCATGTTGACACTGTCCTTTTAATGAATCCTAGGGAACAAGGGCTGAGCACCTGAGCAATCACTAGGCAGCCTGCATGGCTGCAAGCCCAGATCTACTGCTCCTACCAAAATCCCTAATGAGAGAAAGATGCTGCCATGGCTGGCCCTGTGCTGTGTTTACAGACACTGTCTGGCAGCACAGCACACTCTCTACCGTTTGGCTTCTGCCATCATGGGGGAGAGGGAGAAGGGAGGTGAGTCAGCCCTTGGCCCCCTGCTCCCAAACAGCGATTGCTAATGCAATTACCCCAGCACGGCCAAAGCGCCGTGAGATCCCAGCAAACCACACTGAGTCTGCTTCCCTGCTCAACATCTGGGCAGCTGCTGCACTCAAGTAAAGGCAGATGCTCTCACCTATTCTGCCTGAGCTCCCTGCCCTCCCAGCTGACTGAGCACCACAAGCACCTCCCTGGGCCCAAGCAGGTGCAGGGGGCCAGCAGTCCCTGGGGATGTCCCACAGATTAGCTGTGTGGTGCAGCCCTGTTTTCAGGGACAGGGATCACAGCATGGGTTGGTCTGTGGCTGCAGAGCTATTGAGGATGCAGATGACAGCTCACTTGTCTCTGGTGTGCTTTGCACTAGTGCCTACCCAAACTCTTCTCTGCCAGTGCTGTGTTAGGGAGTCCACAATGACCACAGCCCACAGGGCTGCACCAGGTCTGCCTGGATGAGCAGAACACTTAATACTTCCTCTGTGGGTAGGCACGAGGGTCCTGGCCAGGCAGTTTTGCACTGAAGGAGCACCCTGCACCTCGCTGCCATTTTAGGCACCCCACGCTCCAGCCCCACCCATCCCAGCCCTTGTGCCAAATCCAATAATTGCTTTCCTTAACAGCACTCAGACAATTTGCAGCCCTGCCCTGATTCCCTGCTCAACATCAGCAATGTTCACCCACATGAGCACAGCCCCAGTCTGTCAGTTCCCAACTGCTGGGACTTTCACAGACCAGTCTTTGATCCATGCTGGACAAGTGAGAGCCCAAGGCTCAAAACTCACACATAAATATGCCACTGCATTGCCCTCCCCCAACAAGATCCTGCCATGGATGGACACTAATAACAATAATGAAGTAAAACCATAATTACTCTGCGTACTTAGACTCTGCTGGCAGACAGGAAGAGCTGACCTGTAGCCTGGCAGTCCCACAGCAAGGCTGTGGCACTGCCTCCACAGACCATATGATTTATCTCCTGCCCTGGCACAGTGCATGGGAAGTGTGAGGGGTCACAGCAGTATTCAAGCACTTTTTAGGGATGCATCCTGAGACTTGCACTGGCTGAGAGTGTCATACTCACGTTTGATGCAGCGGTTTGTGCCTGGAGCTGTGGTCCATCCTGGGCAACACTGTCTGCCACAGACATTTGGCCTAAGCAGAGAGACAAAGCCATGTGGTTAGGAGAGGGGGAAGCTGAGGTCTTGCTGCAGCCATCACCTCTGAGTCACCCACAAAATTATTTCCTGCAGCATCTGATATTTCCTCCCAGATGGACCAGCAACTGAGATCAAAACCAATGAGACAAGGGCTAAGTTGTTTAAGTGCTTGGAAAAGAAACCCCCAAGGATTGTGAATGCTGCAGTGTGAGCGATCCCTGAGAGAGGAGCTCCCTTTTGAACTGGCATTATGCTGGATTCCTGGCACAGAACTCAGAGGAACCATTTTGCTCCTGAGAGCAATTAGAGGCCAGCAGCCAAAGATCATTAAAGATCTCATGGTTCTTTATGGTATTGGGGTGTAAGCTGGGCCCGATTTCAACTTTGGTCATAGTATCTTGCCTCTGCAAATGTCCTGAGCTGCTTTAGCTGAAGACAACACTTCATTCTCCACCTAACTCCTGCTACCTGTTGCTGTTCATTGCTCAGGCCTTCCCTGGGAGGGAGGGCACATCAGAAGCTGCACTCTGGGACACTCCCCAGCTTGCTCTCCTTTTGCAAGCACCCCAGTCCTGCATTTGTGATCTGTCTCTAGTGCAGTGACCCAGGAGGCTGAGGACTCTCTGGTGCTATGAAATTTGTGTCTACCTGATGAGCACAGACCACACTAATTCCAAGATGCTGAAATAATTTCCATGAGTGTTGAATCAAGATTTAGCTGCAGTTACTTTTTGACGGCCCTTACATAAATTACATCCTCCCCACCTCTCCTTTCTTAAGTGTTTTCAGTTAGGGATGACTACCAACATACAGCTATCATGGACAGTGCTGGGCCTCTAAGAGGTGCTCTGCAATGCCCAAGCAGACAGCTAATGCTGCTTCCTCTGGTCACATCATATTTAAGTGTCTATAGTGAGAAGGAATATCAAGTTCCAGCATGCTCTCCAAGAGTATTACTCATCATGGAGAGAAGATTTTAGAAATAGGTAACTTTTGCATGTCTAGGTAAATGAGAAAGAACAGTTGTCAAAAGACAGAAAGTTAGAAATAGCCTGAAAGCTCTGGAAATCCTCTGGAAATGAAGTGGGGAGTATGGTTTATTTCTAATGCTGGACAAGGCAGTCAGAGCTGCTGACAGAATTTACAGGAACCACAGAAACATGCACATTTATCTTCTGGGTTGACTTTAACATGAACACAGCAGGGTCAGAGGAAGATCCTGCTCTAAACTGGCATCCTCTTGTCTTCTGCATCCACATGGTGTGAGATGAGACTCTAGAAGTGCCAAGGCTCAAGCTGTGGGGCTCATGTTTTAGGAGAGCCAAGGACAGTAGGTGGCAGGTATGCTAAGGATTGTTCTGCTGTTCACAAATGAAGAGGTACGCTTGTACCTGAAGAGATACAATTGCTCCATCTGGGAAAGGGAAGTCGTCTGAGAAGCCACATCATTTAGAAGTGTTACTTAGTCCTTCAAGAACAATGTTTTATTAATCTGGGCACATTTTTATAGAGAGAAAGCACTTAAATTCCCTTGGTGTAACTTCCCACAAGCAGAACAAGCCAAAATAATTCTAGCACTTATTCATATCTGCTCTGGCTGGGCAAGAGCATCAATTTCCAGCATTTTGTCAGTCAACCCAGAGAGATGTATGAGTCTCTTCCTTAAAACATCCTCAGAAAGTATCCAATGAAAAAAAAACCCTTCCTTTATTTACTGCGTAAGAGCTCACAAGACCTTAAACATTTTTAAAGTGCCCTGATCAGTAAAAAGAGAAAACCATTAGGCTGGAGCAGGTCTTTGGGTAATTAAAGTCCAGAAAGGGACCCTACTCCAAGCAGCAGCACAAGCATCTTTGCTTAGACTGTCACAGCTCCCATTCCTCCTTTGGCACAGGTGAAACACACCTCATAAGTCATGTTCAGTCTGTTCAATGAGCGAAGCCCTTGCCCTTTCTCACCTCAACTAATCCAGAAAATCATGGTTTTTGTAGGCAAAATAGCTATCTTCTCCAGAGAAGCTGTTTTGACCCTGAATCATACTATTAGTTCTTCATGGGATTAAAGTTTAAATTTTATCTACATCTCTCACAGGCATGCTTAAGGGAGTTTGTTGCTAGTTGCTCTCAATGCCAACACCAAACCAGAGGTCACAGGAAGAAAGATATGAGGCTAAAATAGGGGCCCAAGCCTGAACAGACAAGACCACTCCTGAAGTCATGAAACCCCTGTTGGGCTCAGCACAGATCTCTCATTAATAGAGCCACTCTATGTCACTGCCAAGCCCAGACATGAGTTGCTAGCCCCAGGTGAAGGGGTTGGTGTTGATGCCAGCATCAACCAGGGCAATGCTCCTGGAGGGAGGACAGCCCAGCATGTGCAGAGGGGAGTGACCTGGCAGAGGTGTCCCAGAGGCAGAGACAGAAGGACTGCCTGGATGGAAATGTTCCTTCCTACCATAAGGTCCTGGATGAGAGAATGGGAAGAGTTGGAGGCAGGGAGGACGTCCAAGACTGGAAATGAGCAATTGGAAGGAACAACATGTAGGTAGTGCTGGAGGGTGGAGAGGAACCATGACTATTTCCTGATGAAAGCCCAATGGGTAAGACCTCACAGAGCATTAGGCATAGGTAAGCAAGAGTATCATAGCTGCAATAGTTATGAGAGTTTTGCTGCATGAAACCCATTCCTGAGCACGTCTGGCTCTACTTAAAGTATTTTGTTGTCATTTGCCTGGTTTGAACGCCAAGGTTTGTATTGCCTTGCAAAGAATTCAGAACAAATCCCATGAAGTTTGAGAGAGAGTGGTGGTCTCCACATCCATTTGTCCTGTTACACATGACAGTACAAACACTTTAGGCAAATATGTGGCTCAAGCACGAGCCCCCTGTGGGGCATGTCCAGCCTTGGGTCTCTCCATCCAGTGCTGCTTCTGGAAAGCAAACAAGTGGCAGAGTCCCCTCAGGTATGGTGTCACCACAACAGGGGTGACTCCTGAGCAGCTACCTGCAGACACTGAGCAGCCTCTGATCACCCCTTATTGCACAGGGAACAAGGACTTCCAAGGCATCAGGCAGAACTGCCTGGCAAGAGGACCTGCTGGGTTATGTGATACACCAAGCCCCTGGCAGACCCAACAATGAGGTAAGCCAGAGGCATGATCATAACTTTGAAGCATTCAGCAGCTGCCTGAGCTTAGCATCCAGTTTTTCTCTCCTGCTTATCCACTCCTTGGAACAGGAAGAATAGCAGCAAGGAAATGGGAGCATGACTTGCACCCTCATCCAGGGCAGCTTGGGCTGCAGAGGGACCAGAGGATGAATGACCATGTGGATCAGCAGCTCTCTCAGCTGGAAAGAAACTCAACAGTCCAATCAGAAAGGAAGACGTCCTCACATGGGTCTTGCAAGCTGAAGTTCCACTGAACCTCATATTAGGTCATGTTCCATGGGATGCCCTAATCCAAGCCTTAACACGGATACCAAAACAAGCTTTCAGCAAAAAATCAGTGTTTCCTATCTCTGTCTCCTTACCAGTGGAAGAGGGTAATTAATGTATTTGTCTTCCTAAGGGTCAGGTCACCTAGCACATATCCTGTGAAATGAAACATTACTGAGAACATTCAAAGGCACTGAGACTTAATTGCTTGTAACACTGTGCTGCTACAGGGCTCATGGGCCACTTAGCATCTTCCAAAATAGTCCACAGCCCAGTTCAGACCAAAGCAGACAGAGACCATTTCCAGAGACCAGTTCCTCCTTTTAAGAGAAAGGGCATTGAATAGCTCAGACAGCTAAATAGCCACAGTGCTGGAGAAAACCCTAAGGCAGCGAGAAAATGGGAAAATGCATAGTGGTGCACTGGATCCACATCTCAACCTCTGCCTCCTGGTACACCCTGAGGTCTCCAAAGAGCACAGACAGCACCAAGCAACTGCAAACCAAGCTTTTTCTTCATTCTGTGGCTGGCATGCACCATCTGTACCCAGCTATAATCCCTGGCACGTTGAGCTTGGTGTACAGGAGCTCCCAGGCACTATTCACTGGCTTGCTCCTTTTCTGGGATAGACAGCTCCTTGAGACTCCCCACAGAGCTGAAGCCAGTGCCACAAAGCACCACTGCACCCAGAAAAACCATTCATAGCCCTGACTGGGTGCACTAGCCCAGCCTTCGACTTGAGTGAAGGAGCTGCTGCAAGCCTCTCCTTCATCCCCTCCTCTGCTGCTGCAGCCAGGGGCCACCATCAGGATTGGACTCAGGCTATGCAGAGGGACTCAGCATGAGAACAGCCTGCAAGATCTTGCAGTGTTATCTTAAACAAGAACTAAGCAACCATAACAGGCACCGAGGGGAAGGAAAACAAGAAAACAGTAGTAATATCATGGCTTCTACAGCAGTGATCACATACTGTTTCTGAAGCATTCAGTGGAACTCTTTTCTTCACCACTTATTTTAATAGCAATCTAGGCATCATCTCTCAGCTTTACACAAAACTCTGTGCTGCCAGATATGCTGACTCCATTCAGACCATGTACAGCATCCTCACAGGAGACCAGAGGGACCATTAGATCATCAGGTCTGCCTTTCTACTGCAGGGAAGTGAACTTCATCCAAATGCATATGAAATATTTGCAGTCAGACCCAGTGAAGAACATTAGCAAAAGGCTGTTGGCATCGATGAGTCACTGAAAACCTTCTGCCAAGTCCACATCAGCATTAACTGCCTCCACTCCTGAGCAATCCTATAAACACATTGCAGCAAGAACCTATATGCCACAAAGCCTGAGTAAACCAGGATTATACAGTTACAGATGGTGTCCACGACAGCAATTAAATGTGAACTAGGCTGTAGAATGCCCAAAAAAATGGGAGGAAGAAAGAATGAGTCTGGGACTCCTTGCCTGCTACATGGGAAGCTTTACACACCCCTTGAAACTGTCCAGGCAGGTACCAGAAATAGAGGCTTCCCCTGATTACTCTCCAATTACCCACCTTCCTCATCACTGTGACCCACCCTCCCAGCCACAGGGCAGAGAACAAGGGGGGGACACATCCCAAGGGACACAGATGTAGAGGGAGATGAACACAGTGTCCTCTCAGCAGGACTGTCCAGCCCAAATTAGGGATGCATCCAGTACAAAAGTACACTTATTGGCATGTGTCGGAGCTACCCTACCCACAACACTCCAGATGAAAATCCTTCTAGTCAGGGGAGCTGGAGAAACAGGGATGCTAAGCTGAGCAGAGCAAAACAGTGATGTTTTCAGGGCTGGATTGTTTTCTTCACTCAGTGTCAGAAGTCAGTAATTTTCTGTGATGTTTGCTGGGATATCAAAAGTCACCTCACAGTAAGTCTTGTGGGGAAAATACTAAAACCCAGCTCTTGCAAGTCTTGAAGATGGATGCATTCATGAAATTGTTTGTGCAAGTCACACCTGCAAAAAGGTCAGACATGAGCAGGATGGCAGACACATCCAGAATCCCCAGGAAAGAAACTCAATCTTGGGTATGCAGCTATCAGACAAGGTGAGAAAATAATTATCTAAAAAAACATAGAATGCCAATAAATGGTTTTTTTCAATCACAGAACTCTGCAGGGCCCCTGAAGGTACCAGCAGAGAGCTCCAACTGGGGAACCTGGAAAGGCAACACATGCAGGTATTGAGATTTTTAGCCAAAATAATTGCATAAATAAATAGTGCAGGGGTTTAGTGTGCCTGCAAAGTTACCTGAGTAAGGGAAAATGAAGGTTGTCATATCAGAGACTAACTAGAGTTCAGTGTAAATAGCAGAACAGAAAATATACCACCTGGCAAAAAAATGAAACATCACAAACTGAAGTTTTTTAGGGGTCCTGAGTTTCCTGGATGAAAACGTGTGTAATGCAGCAATGGGCGTAGGAAGATAGATGAGGTGGAAGGACAGAGTCTCACAGAATGGCTGGAGGCTGCAGCAGATAGCTTTCCATAAGAAGCAACACTGTGTGGTTACTCATGGACAATTATTTCAGTTAGGCTTTCTCTTAAGCTCCAAAGACAGTAGGTTATACAGAAGATTCAAAAGTGATGCTTTGGACTCCAGAACAGACAGAAAGCCATCACAGGCACTTTTCAGAACTGAAGTTCTTGGGGGTTGGAGAAAGCTTTGTATCCCCAGCCTTGATCTTCTGGTGCAGAGCAGAGGCAGAGAGTGCAGCAGAGCCTGCATGAGAAACACAGCACTAGGACGCAGCTCTTCCTTCCTTTAAGCTTGGAGACAATGGCACTCTCAGATATAAGTGATAACAGGTAAACTGTGTGTAAGTGCTGGACCAACCATCCCTGTTTACACTGGATTAAGGGATGAAAGCTACTTGCAAAAAGGTTCAGTGTTCTGAACACAGTGTGAACCTTGGGGCTGCCCACATGCTCCTGACAGCAGCACAGGCCAGCTGTTGTCACCAGAGGCAGCTGCAGTCTGAAAACAAACATGTTACATATCAGATGACTCAAATTCAACCAAACTGCTACGTGATCCCAAAGCAACACTGATAGCATTCCAACTGCAGAAAGAGTAAAATCTTTCTGAGCCCAAAAAAGTCCAAATCTGACCTGAGCAGGACTGGATCTTCCCAAGACTCCCTCTCTGGGTGGCTGACAAGCCAAGATAATGAGCTGGGTAAGCTCAGAACCTATATGCCTAGCTGTTAGTGATACTTTATGTACCAAACATAATGAAAGTAGAGCGAACTTGGTGCTTCTGTGGATCTGTTGAAGGAAAGTACACAGAGTGGCACAGAAAAAATTTTTGTCTCAAAACTTTGCAAGGAGATGAGCATGGGAGAGAGAAAACTCAGAGACAGACCTTTTGTGTTCTGGTGAAGTTCCCCACCAAATGTTAGCAAAAGACATTTCTGCCCATGTCAGAGGGCTGTAAACCCAGAGCCTGCCTCAAATAATCCCATTTGCAAGGCTCCCATGAAAGTGGACACACACAGTGCCACATGGGTTAGACAAACTCCTGAGCGATGGTTTTGGTAGCCCTGCCCAAGTGGCAAAGGAGCCAATCTCGAAGGGCAGCACCCACGGTGGAACAGCGAGGAAACTGCAGAGGCAGGGGTCCTGGGCTGAAGAGTGTCTCAGCCCTGCGACAGACGTCCCGATCGCAGGCTCCTCTCACAGGCGAGCAGCTGGCCTCGCCATACGATATCCCCTCCACCTCCACAGGGCTGTAGCCAGAGACTGGAGCTGGAAGCAGCCCTGCCAGGCAAGTCATAGGAAGCCTCCTTCGCTGAGCCAACTCAAGCCATGGGAAGCTGCGGCGTGGAGTGCTTACAAGAGGCCCATTATGGGAGGAAGGAGCCAAGAGGCCAAGTACCTGCAGCAAGAGCGGCAGCAGACAGACTCCGGTCCGCAGAGCCAAGCAAGCCCCTCCAGCTTCTCCACCACCTAAATCATACTACATTCCCCTGGGGATCCCTCACTCTGCATGTCCCCCAAGACGGCCAGCGCCAGAGGGCAGCTGGGACCCTGCCCGCTGCCGCGCAGCTGTCTGCCAGCCGGGGCCCCGATCTGCCAGAAGGACTCTACATCCGAGCACTCCTGAACCACACACCCCACCACTGGCGGCCCACGCACACTCAGGGTACACGCCACGCCTGCGTGCACACCGACACACACGCATCCATGAGGGGCCGGGAGCGGCGCGGCCGCGAGTGCGGGACAGACGCGCCGCACGACAGCGAGCACCGAGCGGGTTCCCACGCCGCTCCGGACCCGGTCACGGAGGAGCACTGCCCCGCTATCCCGCGAGGGACGTGGCAGCGCCCGTGGGATGGAAAAGGGGACGCAGCACGGGGCTCGGAATGGGACCCTGCCCCTCCGTTCGGGGCTCCCCAGCTCCAGGACCACCGGAGCTCACGCTATGCAGCCCCGGCAGGATCCCCCCGCCACCGTAGCACTTACCCCGCCATCCTCCCTCTGCCGCTTGGTTCCTTCGCTCGGGGCACGACTCGCGCTTTCAGCCCGCTGCCCTGCCGCTGGCGGGAGGAGTCCTGCCTGTTCCTCTGTCCGGCGCCGGGACCGAGCCCCGCATCGCCCGTTTGACCCCGAGCCGTGGGCAGCCCACGGTCCGGACGCTGCCTCCGGCCGTCGGCACCGCTCGGGCTCCCCGCGGCGGCCGCGGAGCCGCGATCCACGTGGAGGGCTGCGGGGAGGGGCCGTGATGGTGGAGGGGACCGGGACGCTGCGGACAGGCCGTTCGTCGTGCCCACCGCCCCCAAGGCAGCTCCCCAGTTCCGTAGCCGCGTCGCGCCCCCGGCCCCCGGCTCCAACCTAGGCGCTGAGTCCGGCCGGCAGCGGGCGAAGCCCAGGAGGATGGCGAAGGTGAGCGGGAGGAGGCTGGCGGCAGCGCCCCGCATGGTGTCAGCCGGTGGCGAGGGGAGACGGGCGGTGCGGAGCGCTCAGCGCCCGGCTGGCATCCCCTGGGGCAGCGGGGACCGCGGGCTCTCCGCCCCCCGCTCACCGCCCCATCCCGTTCCGGGACTCCGACGGGACCTGCTGCCCACCGGGGCCGGGGGCGCAGAGAGCAGTGCTGAGGCAGGGGAGAGGACTCCCGGGCGGCCCCCGCAGGAGGACGAAGAGGAGAAGGGCGCCCGGCCACGCTCTCCGGGCTGCCAGCGAGATCCCGCGCTCCGCAGGCAGCTCCAAGCACCTTCGCGCCTGCCTCTGGCACTGGCAGCGCCTGGAGGGGATGGAGGGTTTTATTTTTGGAAACCTCCCCCTTTGTGTCTTTTTGATGCTGACATCCCCCCTCTCCAGAGGACACGGCTCGGCCCCCCTTCTTAGGAGAGGAGACATTCCAGCAACACCCACTTTGGCAAAGGGAAACAAACTACAACAGAGAAGCCTTAACCCCTGCCTGGCCAGGGAGACCCGGCCTCCGCCGGCCCAGCAGCCGGCGTGCAGCCCCCGCAGCCCGCTCCGCCGCCGGCCCGCAGCGAGCCGCCGGGCCCCGCCGCAGCTGCGAACGCTCAGGAAAGGTGGAGCGACCCCGGCTTTGGGAGCACGGAGCAGAAGACACGGATGCCAGAAGAATACACCACTGCCCCTCAGCATCTGGGGACTTGTGGAGCTGCATCAGCAGTGCTAGCACTCTCGCTGCTCTGGATCACATCTACTAGGAGAAAGGCACGGCAATGGGGAGAAGCTTGTTGGTTATCCCACGCTGGCTCCAGAGCTCTTAGATCCTCTCAACCCCATCCAGGCCTTTATAATCTTCCTTGTATAAGTTCAGGCTAGAAAAGGACCTACCTGTAAGCTCCAAGTCCTTCAACCTGAGAGATCTTTCAGGAGACATATTCCAGGAGCTTAGAGTAGATGTCCATCCTTCCCCCCATCTACCTCTGCCTGCGTACCAAGAGGTTGAGGGAGGACTTAAAATGACTGCTTTGCTTTATATACCCTGAGAAGGACTGAGAGTAGGAGGAGGGAGAACAGGGGCACAAATCCCCTTTCAACCACACACATCAGCATGACCTTGTGCTCTGCCACATCTCTACAGATCTCTGCTGCTCTTGGCCATCTTGGGCAAGGAACAAATCCTTCCACTGGAGTGCAGACACTGTCCTTTATTTGGGGTGGGCTCATTCCAACCCACAGAAGCATTGGTTACCTTAGTGGGTGACTAAAGGCCTCTTGCTGCATCTCTACATGCAAAGATACAGATTAAGGCACCACAAATGCTCACAGGAAGGAGATACTGGATTCTGTCCCTGCAATGGGTCCTGTGGTGATCTCAAGTGCAGCAGCTGGATGTCTGCAGGAAAACACAAGGAACTCTGTGTGTGCACAAAGTGATCCTTTGGGTGCACTTTTATATCTTCCAGCAGCTCGCAGGGTAGGGGTTCCTTCAGCCAGCTGCTGCAGGTCAGCCACTGGGTTTAAAAGGCAAACTGTCATATCAGTCCATTATTTTATCTGATTTCTTTTGTCCCTTTTGATGTGTGGGGTGACTGCAACATAGGACTGCTGGCAACTCTTCTGTGTCTACTGCTCTCCCACTGATGCTCCTCTGCCTTCAGCCTCTCCTACTGCAGGTGCTGCCTTCCCTGCTCCTCACCAAGCTGTCTACTTTCCAACAGCTTTGTGGCAGAGGGGTCTGTCCAGCTTCCCCACTTCTATGCTCTAGCAGTTGTGCTCCTAAAGCCTCTCCTATCTGAGACCAGTGGCTCCATCTCCCTTCTTCTCATTGCCCCTCGACTTTTGGGTTCTCTCAAACCACAGCCACCCCCTTCTTGTGATGGGAGCACTGCTGCCTACCCTCCAGCATACAGAGCAGCTGGGAAAGGAGCAAATGCACAGGGGATGAATCCCCCTGAAAGCATGCTGGGTCTGGAGTGGAGCAGGACCTCAGTACATCCCTTCTGACTGGGGATGGTAAGTGAGGGAGATGGGAGGTAACTTCACAGGTGAGCAAGTGTGACCAGAATGATGGGCAGAGTGGGTTCAGGCTTTACCTCAATGCTGGCCGCTGGCTTACAGGGCAGCAGAAATACCAGAGGGTGCTTCGGCACTTCCTGGGATGCAATCACCTTGCTTTTTTGTCCTATCAAGGCAGAGACAGACACTTTGGCAGGAATCTGCATGGCAGTGGATGTCATAAACAATGCCCAGTAACAGCCGTGGCTTGTTTCTTTGTTCTGAGGAAGAATGTCCTCTCCATCCTCACGTAATTACTTTCTTATGCAGCAGTGGAAAGAATACTTGTGCCTAAACCTGACATGAGAAAATTATCAATGCTGTAAACAAAGCCATAAACAAAGCCATAAAGCAGCCAAGAGCCAAGGTAGTGCTCAAAGCCAGAGCAGGAAACCCCAGAATAGGGGGCACAAGTGGATTCCTCCTTCCCAGAGGTGCTGGATCACCCCAAAGAAGAAGATGACTTCAGCATCCTCAGAGGACAACATGTGCACAGGAGTCTGCACTTGGAGCACCACCAGTAGTGGGACTGCAGGAGCTTGTGCCTCCCTAATGGGACTGAGCAATGAGATGTACAAACCCAACAGAGCCATCAATGGCACCTCTTGCAGCTGCCCCTGGCTGCAATGGAGCCTGGCTCAGGGAGTTGGCATCCCTTCTCAAATCTGCTTAGCTCTGTGTTTACAGTAACCCCCTGGACCTGGACACTGAGCTCCTTGCAGCCTCACACAGTCTTAGCTTTTTCAGAGATGTGCTAGTGCCATTTGATCTGACAGAAGTGCTGCAGCAGAACAGGGGCCAGCTGAGGGCATGGCCCCCATTCCCCCCACCTGAGGGCTGTCTGGC